>JALGBA010000957.1:0-542500 GCA_023970755.1 Azemiops feae
ATGGTGTTTTATGCAAATATCAAAGCTCTAATAATGGAAATCAACTACAGGTAGTCCTCAACTTACGACCACAGCGAACCCAAAATTTCCGTTACTAAGTGAGACATTTGTTAAGTGAAGTTTGCCCCATTTCTTGCCACAGCTGTTAAGTGAGTCACTGCAGTTAAATTAGGGATACTGAGGTTAAGTGGATCCGGTTTCCTCATTGACTTGGCTTGTCAGAAAGTCGTAAAAGATCACATGAGCCCAGGACACGGCAACCGTCATAAATATGAACCAGCTGCCAAGCATCTGAATTTTGATCACGTGACTACGGGGATGCTGCAACAGTTGTCAGTGAGAAAAAAGGTCCTAAGTCACTTTTTCCAGTGCTGCTGTTCCTGTATTGCAGGATCTAGGAATCCAGGTACATTCTACCTGTTTCTTCCAACCTTAAATGGTTACAACCTCCTTGCCATTCCTTCCTGGGCTCAGGTGTGCCAAACCCTGCCTGGCTGGGTTCATTGGTTTTATCCCCCCCCTCTTCCCCCCCCCCCCCCCACGTGTCACAAGTCTGAGCTCACCTTTCAAATGTGGAGCTCACAAGGGAGCCAATATTTCAGTTGCAGTTTGACTAGAGAGAGAAGCAATGGAACAATTATTTGCCTGAATTTGGCATTACGCTACTCAAGAATCGTATAGCTTTTTTAGCAATTGCATCGTTAACAGTTGCATTTGCAAGTACATCATATTTTTCCATCCTAATATCCGATGCAAGTGTATAAATTGAGCATTAAATGTTAAAGAGTGTCCATGACTGCAGTGGGATATATTTTTCATCCAATAAGTATCTTTAGAATTAGACTTTAAATGTGTACATACACACATCCTTTTGTCCGCTTCTCGCCTTCATTAACTTTGAAGCGTGCACACGAATCGGTGTTCTCCAGACGAGTAGGAGGCGAGTTCAATTAGTTTTTAAAAAACAAATTAATTGCCAAGCGGTAAAGAGAGCAGTTGCATACATACACGACCGAAGTACACAACAAAGAATATGCACCCACTCTTATCAAAGTAGCTCAATGCAACGCGGGCCATATAGATTCCCTTACTAAATCAACCTCTGGCCCAACTTGGCTCGTGCATATTGTGTGAACTCCGCAACCGTGCTCGATTAAATGGGGGCCCCCCCGAAGCTTTGCAAGTTGCGCGAACAAGACGGTTGGTTTTCCAGCTTTTCTGTAGAAAAGACCCGTTTATTGATCAACGTCATTGAAGGGCAGGTCAATTTTTCAAATCACACACACCCGCATTCCCGGGAGAGGCTGCAGGGAGGCGCGCAGAAGCGGCGGCCGTCGAGGATCGAGCCCGCTGCGGGAAAAGGTGCAGCGCAGGCCCGCCGCCTGCAGAGGATAGCTCGCAACCCCCCCCCAGGAGAAACCCCCCCCCCACAGCCTTGCATGCCCGGGAGGCCCTCCAAAGCGAAGGAGGCTGCAGCCGGCGGGCGGGGACGGAAGCGAAGTCCGGCAGCCCCGCATCTCCTGGGCAGGCAGCTCCTCTCCGCGCTGCCGTCCGCGGCTTCTTCTCCTCCTCCCCCGGGGCAGCGCCGGAGGGGCGGGGCGGGGCGGGGCGGGGGGCCCCTCTCCGCCTTCCCAGGCAAGGGCGCCCGCGGCTTGGGGACCCCTCTGGGAAAGCGGGGCGCCTGCCAGATGGCGAGCCCGGCCCGGGACGTCGGCCGGGCCGGGAAGGTGCGTTTCTCTGGCCAGCCCCGCCCCGCGTCGTCGTGTGAATGCCGGGCTGGCCGGCGCAGAAGCCGGTCGGGGCCCCCGCCCAGGAGCCGGGAGGGGGGGCGAGTAGGCGGCCGGGGGGGGGCGGCGCCGAAGGGGCGGGGAGGGGAGGGAAGGGGGGGTCAGGAGGCAGCAGAAGGCGCTGAAAGGCGCCCGGGGCACCGCGGACCGGCCCGGGGAGACGCTTGGCCGGCTCGGCTGCCCGGGGACGGCCCGGGGAGCGATGCCCCCGCCGGCCGCCGCCGCCGCCCCAGCCGGGAGCCCGCGCTGCCCGGGCTCGCCCTCCGCCCATGGGATGTAGCCGCGGCGGGCCGCTGGGGGGGCTGGTGCCGCGCGGCCCGCTGGCCCTGGCCGCGATGCTGTTGCTGCTCTGCAGCTACTTCTTCTACTGCCTGACCGGCCCCTGCCAGCCCCTCCGCCGGCCCGGCTGGCCCCCCCGGGCGCCCCTCTGGCCCCGCCGCCCGCCCGAGCCGCCCGGGGGGCAGCAGGAGGAAGACGGGGAGGAAGAGGAGGAGGGCGAGGAAGCCGCCGCCGCCGCCGGGCCCCAGGAGGAGGCGCCCCCCGCAGGTCCGTCCGGGGCTCTGCTGCCGGTGTCCAGCGGCTCCGGCCAGAAGAAGTTCCCGCAGGCCATCATCGTCGGCGTGAAGAAGGGCGGGACCCGCGCGCTGCTCGAGTTCCTGCGCGTCCACCCGGACGTGCGAGCCGTCGGGGCAGAACCGCACTTCTTCGACCGCTGCTACGAGAAGGGGCTGCTCTGGTACAGGTAAGCCGGTGGGGGGGGGGATGCGCCACCTGCCCCGCGGCCGCTTCGAGGGGCTCAGAGACCCCTCCCTGCCCCCCCACCACCGACCCTCCGTCTCCAACCTCTGCTGCTGGTTGGAAAATGCCTCCCCCCCCCCAAAAAAAATAATATTTTTTTTTCCAAGAGGCACCTGGCTGGACTCTCTTCGGTGTTTGCTTGAAGACGTTTCGCTTCTCCTCCCAGAAGCTTCTTCGCTTCCGAGGGTTGGGAAATAAGTTTCCCATCCCCGAGCAGAGACGAGACCCCCCCCATCCCGGCCCGGCCTTGTCCTCGAATAGAGGAGCGGGATGAAATTGGGGGAGGGGGGGAAAGAGTAAGTGGATAGCAAAATGGGGTCTAATGAGCCAAGCCAGGAGGAGGAAGGTTCCCTCCGCCCGGTCCCGGTCCCAAAAGTCCAATTATCCATCCGGCCCACCCCGCTAAGAGGGCTCAAATAGCTCCCCAAGGCTCCGTTCTGTTTCTCCTCCAATCTGCACTTTTTTTGCCCCCCCCCCGCACTTTATTTATTTATTTCTTTAGTGCCGCTGCTGTACCCTAAATAAATAAATAAACTTTGCGTGCCTGCCTGCCCCACCCTGGCTTTGCTGAGAATAAACGCTGCCCCGAACCATTTGGGCTCTGGACCACCCCATCCCACCCACCCCCATCCCTTTATCCACCGTGGTTGTCCCTCTGCTTTGGCTGGTTACTTCCCTGGTTCCCCCCCCCCCTGCCCCATTGCTCTTTTCTTTGGTAAAGTTTTGCTTTGAACAGGCCCAAGTAACTCATGTGTTGGGTTCTCTTTTGAAATTCAGCAGCGCTGCCACAAACTGGGAGGTTTGATCGTACACATACTTATTCCATATATTTCTCCTCCTTTAGTCCCTTCCGTTCCTTTCCTCCTTTCCTCCTCCGATCAAAAGGGCCAGCTATTCTGATTTTAAATGGCCAAGGCTTACAGCAGCAAGGGGTTTAAAGTTTCTTTCCTGTTTGCTCCAGCCTCGTTCAGACAAGATATCTTTGCTAGATCCCCGGGCTCCCGAGGTGGGGGGGGTGACTGTGGAAGAGGAGTGGAGAGCTCAATGGATGAAAGCCCGGGGCCCAATTCAGGCTGCTTTCTTTCCTGCCTTCCTCATACTTTTATACGAGTTTCTATTAGGAGATCAGGTAAGAAAGACGTTCTGACTTGACTTCCCCGGCTGCTTTTGAAGTCTACGGCAGCCTGGCTGCTTTTGTCACTTCAAAGGGGGGTCTAGATTTCACAAAGGCAAAAGTTAACAAAAGCTGACCGGCTATGAAAACCCCTTAAAAAAAAAACCAACCCAAAATGATTAATTGAGGTTCAGGTTTTGCCTCTCGGTTGTCTTGCTCTGAGCCCCTTCTGTTCTTCTGCAAAAAGTTCCTGTTCAACCCCACCATGTTGAAAGTGAAGCCAGGTTGATGCTCTGATCCCGTTTCAGTCTTCTAGTTGTCCTTATTTCCCCATCCTTTATTCTACCTTTCTCCTCTTCTCTTGGGCGAATAATAATGATGATAATTTTCTGAAAATTTGACTCCTCCCGAATACAATCTCAGAAGGCAGCACGTGAGGTTTGAAATCGGGGTCTTAAACCTGTTTGGGGTTCCTTCCCCTTTTTGAGCAGCCCTCGAAAAGTAGCGTCTCAGAGTCAGATCGTTGGAAATGGCTTTGCAATAAGCAGGCGGGACGTTGTACTGTAGTGTTCATTAGCTAAATAAAAAAAAAAGGCAGCCTTTATGTGGGGGCAGGAATAAATATTACACGGAAGAGAAAGTTTGCCTTCGATCTTCAGCTTCTTGGTCGCCTTTTGCAGTTTCTTCCCCAATTAGCTGTTTTACAACTCATTTGATTAATGGTTTGTGAACCAGCTAATTCTTGATGTCGGGGGTTTATATACCTTGCTGTATATTTGAATAAATGGCCCTCTGTAATGAGGGCTTGCCATGCACAACAGCCTCAGTCTATTGCAAACGCGATTTGAACAGAATAATAAAACTCTTCTCGTTTGTTTTTTTTTGTATTGGTCTCGAGAGCCTCTCTTGGGGATTTTGGTTTTGTTTTGTCCCTCCTGGGATCCTGATGGGCCTCCAGTTCCTTGTGATGATGAATGCTTCCAAAAAAATCAATAAAAGCATTTAGACTTAAGAACTGGGTTGCTTAATTTAAATCCATTGATATGCATTATCCCTGGCATAACAGCGGGATAAAAAAGCTTCTGTTCCCCCAAGAAATTATGCTACTTCTTAAGTTTGAGCAAAATGTATAAACAAAACAAAAAAAGGGTGTTTTTTTTTTTGAAGAATTGCAGAACTGTTTCACTGTTCGAATCCTGCTGCCAGGCCCTTAGAAGCAGTGATCCTCTTGAGATCCCATCAGATCCCAAATCCCATGGGGGATCTGAACAAAAACGTTTGAGCTGATTGCAACTTCTTGTTTCCCCTTTTTTGGATCCTTTTAAGTTAAATGTAAACGTACGCAAATTTGTGTAAATCTGCCTAAAATTTTGCAAAAGCATAATTTCCTATTATGAGATCAGAATGCTGCAGAGGATCCTTTTTCGAGTGAGACAACAGCCAGGTCCCCACAACTAGGCTACAATTGAAAAGTGTATGGCTCCGTGTGTTACAGAAACACGTCAGCATCTAAGCACATGCAACGATCTAGGTTGTTTCGTAAATTAATATTCCAGTGTGTTTGTTTGGCATTATAGGGCACGTGGAGACAATAATTGTATTTTTTTTTTCTTATTCTGGGATTTAAAATGCTGTGGAATGCATCCCCCATGAAATCAAGATTGCTGTGCAGAAAGAACAATTGTGTATAGATAGCTTGGCTTCCCTGTATAATAGCATCTGGTGCTCAAAAACTGGAGGACAGAATTATAGAAATTATGTGAACAACATTGACACTTTCTTCCTCTTTAAAATATTTGACAACTTAACCTTGCAAATCACTTTTCCCCTTTGTACTGTAAATATAAATTTACTCTTCTATTCTTACCAATATACAGAATAGGGGAAAGGCTTGCCGATTTAAGGATGATTTGCACCTGCATACGAATATCTACTTTTCGTTTTTAAAATTCTCTGCCAGGAGAATCTTTGAATAGTACTTCTAGTACTGAATATTACGGCACTGTGAGTAGAGAAGATGTAGGATTAAACATATGACCGAAGTAGAGAGAGAATTCATTCAGGGGGTGAGATATTCTTTTAATACAAATGCACGCTAGTGGTCTGACTTGGAAGGAGCCCAGCCACAGTGCAGGGGCCTAATAATAAAAAAACGTATCTCGGCCAATCATTAGAGGTAGTTCTCAACTTACACCAATTCATTTAGTGACCGTTCAAAGTTACAACGGCACTGAAAAAAGTGTCTTACGACTGTTTATCATACTTACGACTGTTGCAGCATCCCCTTGGTCACGTGATTTACATCCGGATGCTTGGCAACTGACTCACATTGATGACAGTCGCAGTGTCCCCGGGGGGGTCACGTGATCCCCTCGTGCAACCTTCTCCCAAACAAATTCAATGGGGAAGCCAGATTCACTTAACAACCGTGTTACTAAACAACTGCAGCGATTCACTTAACCAACGTGGCGAGAAAAATGGTAAAATGGGGCACAACTCTCTTAACAAATTTTTCACTTAGCGATATAAATTTTGGGCTCCGTTGTGGCCGTAAGTCAAGGACCACCTGTATAATGTTGGAAAAGGGAGAAGAGAAGAGGGGATGGACTCAGTAGCCTGGTGATGTGTAAATGTTCAGAGTCCTGAAGGACCAGGTTGAGAACAAAGCTTTCAGAAGAAGATCTACTATATGGTCAGTAAGAGTCAGTGCCAACTGGATGATGGTACATAATCAATCAACTTTGGTCATGTGACTAAAATGGAGCTGGCTTTTCTTAGTGGTACGTTTTTTCTTACCTGGAACAAAAAAGCGCGGACTTTAAAACGACTTTTAATTTCTAAGATTCTTGGACATTTTACAACAAGAGAAACTTTTCAGGACTACCATGTGCTTGCCCAGGAAAACTTATTTTAATTATTTGTTAGCTTTTAACATTTTGTTTATTACTGTGTTTGTCTCATGCAGCTTCTTGAGGGGGAATTTTTACTTTTTTTGAACCCCCCCTTTTTTTTTTTTGTGTAGCCAAGCTGTTTATTTTGAAGAAAATCAAGTTTCATTAAGTCGGTTGGGTTGGTGAGTTCTAGCCCTGCCTTAGGCATGAAAGCTACCTGGGTGATTTGGGGCCAAACCCTCTCTCTCAGCCCAACATACCTCATAGGATTGTTGTTATGGGGAAAATAGGAAGAAATATTAGGTATGTTCACCACCTTGAGGTATTTATGTAAATAATAAGGGTGGAACTATATTAAATAATTAAACAAGTGCCAATCAGAGAGTCAGGCAATTCAACTCTTAGGGTAAGCTAAGAAAAAGTCACCTTCCAAGCTACACGTGGATTTGACTTTGGATCTTTTCAATCCGGGTCCTTATCAGAATAACAGAGCTAGAAGGGACCTTGGAGGTCTTCTAGTCCAACCCCCTGCACAAGCATAGACCATTCCAGACAAGTGGCTGTCCAGTCTCTTCTTGAAAGCCCCCAGTGACGGAGCACCCACATCTTCTGGAGGCAAGTTGTTCCGCTGGTTAATTGTTCTCACTTTCAGGAAACTTCTTCTTAATTCTAGGTTGCTTCTCTCGGTTGAAATTCCAAACGTGCTTTGAAACTTTGTCATAACAAGTAGGGATGTCTATGCCGCGGCATAGTCAAAAAAGTCAAGATGGCAGCCCACGATCATGTGATCAAGGCCCCTCCCTTCTTCAAATGCATCTCAGATATCACATATGTGAAGAAGGTAAAAAAAGAAGCCGAGTCATTTAGGTTCAACACATCACCCATTCGTTGTCTTAACAGGCAATCCTAACCTTTACGGACTGGAGTATCCCGCGTTATGTCAACACAACATGTATTTTTACATGTTTATAATGTGTGAATCTAATCTTAAACTTACCGTTTCAGTCAAGCTCAACAAGTGATAACTTGGATGCATTGATGTATAATGTTGGCAACATTATAAAAGTAGTTTTTGCTGGCTGGAGAATTCTGGGATATCTTCAAGCTGCCAAGTGTCAACGCTGCTAACATCAGATGATTTACATTGACAACAGATGGAAATGTAGCCATCTTTTCCCTTTCGCTTTTAGAGTTAGATGATGCTGGGAGGGGGGGGGATGTGAATGAGAGTCCAGTTAGATATAACAACACTAAACTTAGCGTGAGAATCAAGGTTATTGAGCCCAGAGCTGATAAAGAATTGGAGAGCTGGAGAGGAAGCCCATGCTTCAAGCTAATTGGGGAATGTGATTTATGACTGTTAATTGGAGGAGGGAATTGTGCTTTGATACTATGTGCCCAGGGGAGGGGAATTCAGTTTTTGGCTTCGATTATGCAGTGCCGATATTATGCTACTCGAATAAAAGATTCTTTAAGGTAAACAATGCCTCGAAGTTCTTTTGAAGGGTTTCATCTGTCGGAACCATGACACCAAGGTTTAAAAAATACTGCTCTGATCTTTCTAAGGGCCCCGAAATTTCCTGGTGGTTCCCCAGGACCAACCCAGACTAAATCCTGCCCCGCTTCAGAATTAAACCAGTTTAACAAAGTGCTGCCATCTGCTGAGACCCAGTGAAAGTCCTGGCGAGGTTTACCTCAGTCTACCTGTGCTGAAGATTAAATGGCACGCCTCCCCACGTTTTCAAGAAGAGAGTTAAAACACTTGCTCGGTTCTCAGCCTTCAACTGCAGCCCCATCGTAATCTCTTGATCTGTGTAAAAAGTAGGAACTCAACCGACTGGCTTTAACGATATATTTTCTCTACCCTCCCTTCCTTGTTCGTAAGCTTGTTAAACGTATGTCTGGTTTCCCCCCCCCCCTCATTTTCCTTTTGGCAGAGAAAGAGGACCGTGCTTCTTGGTTCAGGTGTATTTAAGATTGCCTATGATTGCAGGCGATGGGGCTATTTAAATCTGGGCGTGGGTATGCGCTTGGGGGGGTGGTGGAGGAAGAATTTTAAAAGTTGAGCTTTCTTGCTCCTGGGAATCTTTCAAAGTAGTGTCAACATTTCTGAAATAGTTGACTAAGCCAAGAAACTCCAGATTGTGCCAAAAGCTTTTAATTGCCAGCATGTTGACCCCACCCCCTGCACCTGTGGAATTGTTCGATTTAAATGGTTTTTTTTTTTCTTTAAGAAGAAAATATTTTGAGCCACCGAGTCCTTCTGCACGACCCAAGTCTCTTTGTATTTTCCCAGGCAGTCTTAATCCTTCAGGCAGGGTCTGCGGATCCAGCTTGACTATTTCGTATATGGCCTCCGATCATCGGCATTTGGCATTCCTTAAAGAAAGAAGTTCTTTTGCTTTGTAAATATATTATGAAACTCAACAAAAGGCAAAGGGTAGTATCTTTCCCTGGAGTGTTTTTGATGTTTTTCTTGGCCCTACCTTTTTCTGCAACTTGGGCCCTTTGTTAATAACAAAAGAAACGTTCAGTTAGAAAGCCATGAGTAATTAATTCCCCAGATTGCTAAACCCTTTTAGCCCTTGAGTTCAGGGCCGAAAAAGACTCTTCGATTCAATAGGAGGGCGGGATGCAAATTGAATAAGTAAATGAATGAAATAAGAAGCAGAGCAGCTTTTCTTGCTGGCACAAATACATTTGTGACTGTCCAGGACTTAAGGATACCATTAATTCAAACCAGCGGCATTTGCAGAGAGGCCTAAAGCAGGGCAAGATTGCAGCTGCAAAAACCTCATCTGAAGCCTCCCCTTTTTTTATGTGCATCGCGTTGTGCTGTTGTGACTGTCACGTTGTCTTTTTTTTTTTGCTGCAAACATACACGCTCTTGATGCCAGTAATCTAAACACTTAAAATGTTTTGTGTTACATTGCCCTAGGCCAGGGGTAGGCAACCTTGGCTCTTTTATGACTCGTGGACTTCAACTCCCAGAATTCCTGAGCCAGCCATGCTGAGGGGAAAGGGAGAGGTTTCCAAGCTGAGCCAGGCTGGCTGAGGAATTCTGGGAGTTGAAGTCCACGAGTCATAAAGCGGCCTAGGCCTAGGCCAGAGGTAGGCAACCTCGGCTCTTTTATGACTGTGGACTCTTATGACTTCCTGGACTTCAACTCCCAGGATTCCTGAGCCAGCCATGCTGAGGGGAAAGGGAGAGGTTTCCAAGCTGAGCCATGCTGGCTCAGGAATTCTGGGAGTTGAAGTCCACAAGTCATAAAAGAGCCAAGGTTGCCTACCCCTGCCCTAGGCCTAGGCTAAACCTTTAGTTTAGAAAAAAGGAGTTGCAGTTACTCCTGCAGCTGTGCAACATGCTAAATGCAGACAAGCGCAGGAGAGTTTTTGCAAATCCCACCTGTCCGGGCATGGCTAGACTGATGAGTCTGGCTGCAGTGGAAAAGGGGTGGTGTTGCAACAGGTAAGCAAGCAATAACCATCTCTCTTAATGATTTCTTGACACAGTTAGTTCAGCGAAGAGGCAAAGTGCGGTTTGAAAACATGTCTCGGCGCATTGAAGGAAGACACCTTTATTAGCAATTTGGAGGCTAATTCATTTCACGTTATCTGAGAGCAGACCGAAGCTCCTTTACCTTCTGAGCTTATTGCCATGTTCAGATCAACAGGTCCACTGCTTGCCCAATCAGATAGAGAAATATGGGCCAAGAGTCATGTGATTAATATATGCAGGTAGTCCTTGACTTACAAGAATTCATTTAGTGACCGTTCACAGTTACAACTGCACTGGAAAAAGCCACTTAGGATTGTTTTTCACAGTTACGACCGTTGCAGCATTCCCCAAGATCATGTGATCAAAATTCAGACGATTGGCAGCTGGTTCATACTTACGACGGTTTCCCAAGGTCACGTGATCCCCTTTTGCGACCTTCTGACAAGCAAAGTCCATGGGGAAGTCAAGATTCACTTAACAACCATGTTACTTATCGACTGCAGTGATTCACTTAACCGCTGTGGCAAGGAAGGTCGTAAAATGGGGCAAAACTCACTTAAGATAAGATAAGATAACCTTTATTGTTATGTTTTTACTGTGGGCACAACGGCACACATCAAAAATGAAATTTAGTTGCCCGCTCTCAAAGTGAAACATATACATGACACACACCTAAAACATACTATGTACAACGTATGTACAGACCCACACCCCTACATATACATAACAAATAAATATTAAATACTGTCCATCTTGAATATATAATGGAAGGAGGGCGCTTGAGAGTTCACAAGGTTAATGCTTAACAAATGTCTCACATAACAACAGACATTTTGGGCTCAATTGTGGCCATAAGTCAAGGACTACCTGCACTCACGTGGGTGGTTATGCTGCCCTTTTAATTTAATATTAATTTTCTCCATTCCCACCCCGGTCTTTAAGGGAAGGCACTCCAAAAAGTTATGCATGAGGGCAGGATAAGAGTCAGTTTTGTTCATTCTCAATTTTTATTTCGTTTATTTTCTTCTGTATTTAGTAAATGATAATGCTGTTTTCATTCTTACTGAACCCTGGTGTGTTTTAATCATAATTAACAGAGTCTGTCTTATGGGCTGGAGAAATAATCCTGGCTTGCTTGGCCATTTCCTGGTTTAGCTGTCCTTCCGTTCTATCTTCTCTTGCATTTTTCTGAGTTGGTTAGACTTTGATCAGCAGATAATTGGGATCTAAGCATAGCCCTCAACTCGAATCATGCAGCCGTCAGAGCATCAGCAACGCTCCAGATTCATTCAGTAGTTTGAACAACAACAACAACAATAGAGTTGGAAGGGACCTTCGAGGTCTTCTAGTCCAACCCCCTGCTCAGGCAGGAAAGCCTATACCATGGGTCGGCCATCCGAAACGTCGGATGAGCCGCACGGACCCATTTAGCTTAAAAAAAAAAAACGCTGGGAGCCGCGCGTTTGCGCATGCGTGCGCACCCGCGCATGCGCGCGGCCCCGTTCGCGCATGCGCGCGCGCACCCGCACCCGCGCGCGCGCGCGCCGTTCGCGCATGCGCACCTGCGCGCGTGCACCCCCCGCACCCGCCCGCGCATGCGCGCATGCGCTCGCCAAAATGGCGGAGGAGGCTCCGGAGCCGCAGGTAAGGCCTCAAAGAGCCGCATGCGGCTCCGGAGCCGCGGGTTGCCGACCCGTGGCCTATACCTTTCAGACAAATGGTTGTCCAGTCTCTTCTTAAAAACTTCCAGTGTTGGAGCATTCCCAATTTCTGGAGGCAAGTTGTTCCACTGATTAACTGTTCTCACAGGCAGGAAATTTCTCCTTAATTCCAAGTTGCTTCTCTCCTTGATTAGTTTCCATCCGTTGCTTCTTGTCCTGCCTTTGGTGGTTTTGGAGAATAGCTTGACTCCCTCTTCTTTGTGGCAACCCCTGAGATATTGGAAGACTGCTATCATGTCACCCCTCGTCCTTCTCTTCATTAAACTAGGCAAGTTTATTCTTCTTCATGCTATGTAATACTTCTACGGCTAATAATAATAATAGCTTAAGCTGGCATATGAATAAAATCCCTCTTTATGCAGAAAAGTGGCTCAGAAAAGCATTTTCTGCTTGGTAATCGTTAAATGATTTATGCCCACTTTTCCTGGCCTCTGCCAAGATTCGGTTCTTTTTTCTTTCTCTTGTCCCGTACCGTATTTTAATTACCTCCCCACCCCGTCATCATTAAACCTTTTGAAAAGAATAGCATGTGTGAGATTAAAAGAAAGTGTTTATTCATTTCATTTGCAAACAACCAGTGTGTATTTACAACGCTTTCTGAACAAACAGGCGTGCCCAATAGCTTTAGGGTTTGGGAGAACTTTACACGCACATGGGTGTAGCACAGGGGTCGGTAACATGTCACGCACCAGGAACTGCCATGTTCTTCCTCATCAAAACGTGATGGATTGCTCAGAGTATCGCAGTTTCGTGAAGACACCTGGACTCATTGCTTGAAACCATGCACATTTTCACATGAGAACTCATCTGATCTCGCTTAAGGACGCTGAAATCTTTGTGCATCTTGGCAACCTCATGAGTCATTGGGGAGGGGGTGTTTGATTTTGAGAATTGAAACTGCGGACACTGGACATTTTCCCAGTTACCAGTTTAGGATGTTCTCGAACGGGGTGAGTCAGAAAAATCAAGATGGCAACTGTCTTCTCAGTCTTGGCAATTTGAGGATGTGTGGGCTTCAGCTCCCAGAATATCCTAGCTGGCACGGTCCTCCAAGCCAAATACACTGGCTAGGCTCAGTTTGTATATTAAGCCCTGGGTTGTGTGAACTACACTTTATTGAATAACCTCCTTTGCCTGGGTTCATGCCATACATTAGGCCACACAACCCCAGTGGCAGAGATAACCTATCTGACCCCCGAAATGAAAGCTGTTTCAAAAGAAACTTTTACTGAGAGAAAGTGATTGCAGAGAAGTCAGGCGGAATCTGAAGTTCCTGTGCAAAGCATTAAGCTAAAAACCCCATTGCGCAAACCCCACCCCAATGCCCCAGTCCATCAGGAGCCAGTCCGCTGGAGTGAAGGTGTTACGAGAACTCCGGGAGCCGAGAAGGTGATAACAAGTCGTCTTCCTGGCACTGCGACCTTGATAACAGGCTGGAACTGGCCCCCTCCCAGATTCCCATACAGATAACATCAAAGCACAGCAGTAAACTCTCTATTCCCCAATCTTCATCCCCCCTCCTCTCGGAATGGCAGCGTTCCGACAGGGACCTGACACCCTGACTGTGGCATTTCATCAGCTCAAACACCTCAGCATTTCCCATAATATCTCGACGATGCCGGATTGGCTACACACGGATGGACCACGAGGGGAGAGCTAGCTAGGGGAAATGGGGGGGGGGGTTGGTTCTGTATTGGAAGGTGGGAATTTTAAATTCCGCGTGACTCTTCTGCAATCGGCATTTCTTAGTAAAAGTGCCTTTTCACTTCAACCAAATGGAGTTGAGAGTCTTACTTCCGTAAGGCAGGGGTCCGCAACCCCCGGTCCATGGACCAACACCGGGCCGTGGCATGCCAGCAACCGGTCTGCACAAACAAGCAAAGCCCCTTTTGTGAGATGCAGGTGGCACACAAAACCACGCACCCTCTGGGCCGCGGAAAAACCTCTCTCCACGGAACCGGTCCCTGGTGCCCAAAAGGTTGGGGACCTCTGCCCTAAGGGATCAGACTGGGGCAGGTCTGACATCTTGTGCTCAGCTAAGAGTTGGTTTAACGCGCTAGAGAATTGTGCGTTTTTTAAAAAATAAACCACGATTAAGCAAACCATAGGTTAGAATGTTGTGCAAGTATGGTCTTGCTGGTACAGGATATGTGTGACTCCCTGGGAAGTGTGTGAAGGCGCAGAATGTGTCTGGGCTGTGAGCAGCTGATGTTTTGAGTGCCAAAGGAAGGAAGAGCCCACATCTTGCCCGGCTTTTGCAAACAAAGATAACATTGCAAAATCGAATTCGGGACCAGAGATTTACTCTTCCGAGCTTTCAGACTAACGTTAGCCCTTCTTCCTCTAGACCAGGGCTTTTCAACCTGTGGTACGCATACCACTTGTGGTACATTAATGAGTGGCAGGTGGTACGCAGCCCTGCCTAGCCAAGTGTAGTGGGGGAGGGAAAGAGCCAGGCAAAGACTTACAGTGAGAGAGTCCTCTGGAGCTGCAGATTTTACTTATGAATGGAGCCATTTGGGGGGAGGTTCAAATTCTTCCTTCAGAAGGAGATGGGAATGAGAAAAAGGGAGGCAGGGAAGGAGGGAGGGAAGTCCCGCCTTAGCACTTGACCACCAGCAGCCCTGCCATTGACTTTACTTGTCAAAAGGTTGCAAAAGGGGATCACATGACCCTGGGACACTGTGACCATCATAAATATGAATCAGTTGCCAAGCATCCAAATATAAATCACATGACCCTGTTGCTGCAATGGTCATAAGTGTGAAAAATGGTCATAAGTCATTTCAGTGCAATTGCAACTTTGAACAGGGTTTTTTTTGGTCACCAAGTTTTTGACACCTTGCTAGGTGGTACTCGAATATTGCCACATCCTAAAAGTGGTACAATTGGTGAAAAGGTTGAAAAGCCCTGCTCTAGACTAGCCGCACCTATGCCCAAATTTTCTTTTGATTTCACATGGCCCCCAACTCCCTGATTTGCAGAGCTCATTCTCGGAGCCCATTTTCTGGAACTCGCTCCCCAAATAGGGTCTTTCCTAAATGTGGTAGGTCTACTGTTCTGAGTTCTTTTGAAACTTCTTTCTCGGCCTTTGCTGGAAATAGCGTGTGGTAGAACAGGATTCGGGTCTCTTTGATGTCCTGACTCCGCAGGGCCCTTTGTGGGAAGGGGTTTAAAACGACACCTGCGTCTGTGGAATCCGAGCCCATTCCATTTTTTGCATGTATTGTGCATTTAAAAAGAGGCGGCGTGCTGCAACGTTTTGACTTTATTTGTATTTTAAAAAATTGTACGGCTGCTCCATTTTACGGCACAATTCTGGATAGTTCACAACAAAAGCACAAAAACGGTAAAAACCATTAAAAAACGTTTGACAAAAATTAAAAAAAACCGTGTGCCCCAATCATCCTCCTGGGATGCCCCAACAAATCACCCACGGGCTGTCATCCCCTTCTCCTCCAGCACTTGGGGGAAGGCCCGGTTCCTTACGGTCTTCCAGGAATCTAAAAGGGGTCTGCAAGATGGCCAGTTCCATGGAGAAGTAGCTGCTATGGGAAAGGCAAACTTCCCGGGTCCCACTAGATGGCAATATTTAAGGGAGGAGAATCTGAGCATGCCTGCGTCTGGTGGGCGGGCAGATACCCTCAAAGCAAGGCACGTGGCCCCATGCCGCGCAGAGCTCTCCAGGTGGTGCCAGCACCTTAAACTGCACCCAGAAGGAAATTGGGTGCAGCTCATGCAACAGTGGCGTCACATGGGCAAGCCAAGGGGTGCCCAACACTGTGTGCACCACCACACTCTGAACCATTATAACTGCTGGGTGATCCTCAAGGCAGCCCCATGAAGAGTGCATTGCCGTAGTCCAACTGAGAAATGCCCGAGGCCTGAATGAAGGTAAGCAAGACCTCCCTGCCCACTCGTTCTCCAGGGATGCTGTTGCAATTTTGAAAAGGTAAAGGTTTCCCTGTCCAGACATGTCCGACTCTAGGGCACAGCGTTGTCCGAAGACGATTTCCGGGGTCGTGTGACCAGCATAGCTCTACAGCAAAGGTGCACGTAACGCTGTTACCTTCCAACTTAAGTGGTACCTATTTATTCGCATTTGCATGCTTTCGAAGTGCTAGGCGGGCAGGAGCGGGAGCAAGGAACGGGAGCTCACCCCATTGTGCAGAGCTCGGGTCTCCAACGGGCTGCCTGCTCTCCAGCCGACAAGCTCCGTGTCTTTAGCCGCTGAGCCATTGCTCCCTGTTGCAATTTTACTAAATGTGAAATGCGGAAGGCATTCCAAAGAGTTTTGAGAAGTTGCAGGCCATTTTCACAGTCTCTGATGTTGTTCCAAATTACACAAGCAAAGAAGATCAATAATGCGTTATACAGCGTGAATGAGAGTCTCACACGCTTTAGTTCTTGCACTGTGGTTTTCTGTCCCATAGTACTAAGGCAGTGGTGGCGAACCTATGGCACGGGTGCCAGAGGCGGCACGCAGAGCCCTCTCTGTGGGCACGTGCGCTGTCGCCCCAGTCCTAGGCCTTCAGCTGGGTTTTATAAAACCTTTTCGCTTTAGGCCTCCGCCGCCGTGTGCAAAAAAAAAAAGGTTCAATCAGTCAATTTCAACTTCTCGCGGGAAAAAAAATCTTGCAAAGTTGGAATTGATTGATTGAACTTTTTAGTCCCACCCAGTCTGCTGTTACCACTGCAGCCACGCCCACCCAATGGGCCACACCCACCCGGCACTCGACGATGGATAAGTGGGTTTTGGGTTGCAGTTTGGGCACTCAGTCTCTTAAAGGTTCGCCATCACTGTACTAAGGCATAAAGCCCAGGTTGTAGCTATAATGACAGGATTCACACAACGCACTAAGTTGAAGCCCCAGAAAGCACATTAAGCACTGGGGCTATTTCTGAATCTAGTTACCATGAACCGGGTTTGTATCCTGCATTTTTATTGTAGAGAATTAACCGTCCAACTAATTTACAAAGGATCTTCTGAAACTGGGTTTTGTTGTTTTTTTTAAACTGCAAATGAAATACCAATGTGACCGTTAGGATTTCAGGGTGAGAGAAGTGGGGAATCTGGTCCTCTCCCTTGCAAATGCTGCACAATTGTGGCAATCCAGGGAGGGCTCTTCTCACCCTGCAGCTTTGACGAGGGGGGCAAGGAAGAAAGGCAGAGACCAAAGCTAAGCGTGGCAGCTTCTTGCTGAGCAAATGGGAAGCGGCTGTTTTACTCCCAAGTCTCTTAACGCCAGCAGCCTCATCAGCCCCGAGTAGGAAGCTGCTCCGAGGGGAAGTGGGCGAGGGAGGCGTTCAGGTTGTTTGGAGAGCAGGCTTAAAAGCTTATGGCTGACCCTTTTGTAAAGCGGGGGAGGGGAGCCCAAACGTTTTCAGAGTCTTAAGCTGGGTGGGGATTGCAAAGTGAGCTAATGAAAGCCTCGCGCTAATACCGGGATTTAAGCTCCTAAGTGGCTTTTCAAAGCACTTTCAGTGTCGGCAAAGCAAATCCATCAGCCCTAGGTAATTGTTGCCTTTCTTTCTTTCTTTCTTCCTTTCTTTCTTTCTTTCTTTCTTTCTTTCTTTCTTTCTTTCTTTCTTTCTTTCTTTCTTTCTTTCTTTCTTTCTCTGTCTCTCTATTTCTCTGTCTCTTTATTTCTCTCTCTCTTTCTCCCTTTCTCTCTGTCTCACTTTATTTCTCTGTTTCTTGCTCTCTCTTTCTCTGTCTCTGTCTCTTTCTCTTTATTTCTGTCTTGCTCTCTTTTTCTTTCTTTCTCTGTCTCTTTCTCTGTCTTGCTCTCTCTGTTTCTCTTTCTCTGTATCTTTCTTTCTCTGTATCTTTCTTTTTCTTTTTTCTCTCTCTCCCTTTCTCTCTCTCTGTCTCACTTTATTTCTCTGTTTCTTGCTCTCTCTTTCTGTCTCTGTTTCTCTGTCTCTCTGTCTCTTTATTTCTATCTTTCTTGCTCTCTTTCTCTCTCTATCTCTGTCTCTTTCTTACTCTGTCTCTTCTTTCTCTCTTTTTATTTCTCTGTCTTGCTCTTTCTTTCTTTCTTTCTTTCTTTCTTTCTCTGTCTCTATTTCTCTGTCTTGCTCTCTGTCTGTTTCTCTGTATCTTCCTTCCTTCCTTCCTTCCTTCCTTCCTTCCTTCCTTCCTTCCTTCCTTCCTTCCTTCCTTCCTTCCTTCCTTCCTTCCTTCCTTCCTAAAAATGGAGGTCTCTTCCAAAAGCTGGAACTGGTACCCAAAAAGACATATCACCCTTTTGATTCTCTCACTTTTAAGAACAGAGAGAGGGAAGCAAGGATCTACTTTCAGAGCTAATTGCAAAGTTTGGAAGAGGAATAGAAAGGGAGGCCTTGGTCAGAAAGCTTTTTCTCTATGCATTGGATGGATTGGCCAAGGTAGCAGAGAGAAATGGACCCCTGGCTCTATCTGATGGCCATTATTATTAGCCATCGTCATCTTCGCGTTTTCTGATTCTTGGAATTGGATTTATTGCAAAAGAAATGGGGGACTGGCACGGCTCCCACACCTGGGCTGCAACCTATGGATGGCCAGTAGAGGGCAGTCAAGAGACACAACCCTGTCCCTCTTTCTCGCTACTTACTGCTAGCTGGGATTATTGCAGCGCGCTCCCGCCCTCCCCGTCTATGCTTCATCTTTATTTTCAAGAATTCTCTGGTGCCCCAAAGACTTTCCCACAAGGTAAAAATGACAAGAGAACCACTATCCAAAGCTTGCTCGGGAAATGTTCCCCCAGTGCAGAATGAAAGCATCATCTGGGAACATTATTGGGAGCTGAAGAAGCTGGGCCCGAGCAGCCTTGCCTGATGGCCTTTTTGTTATTTGATATTTTTATTGCCTTTTTCGTATAGTCAAGGCCATGGTTTTCCCAGTGGCAATGTATGGCTGTGAAAGTTGGACCATAAGAAAGGCTGAGTGCAAAAGAATTGAGGCCTTTGAACTATGGTGCTGGAGAAGACTCCTGAGAGTCCCCTGGACAGCAAGGCGATCAAACCGGTCAGTCCTAGAAGAGATCAACCCCGACTGCTCTTTAGAAGGCCAGATCCTGAAGTTGAAACTCAAGTACTTTGGCCACCTAATGAGAAGGAAGGACTCACTGGAGAAGAGCCTGATGCTGGGAAAGATGGAGGGCAATAGAAGAAGGGGACGACAGAGAATGAGGTGGCTGGATGGAGTCACTGAAGCAGTAGGCGTGAGCTTAAATGGACTCCAGAAGATGGTGGAGGACAGGAAGGCCTGGAGGAACGTTGTCCATGGGGTCACGATGGGTTGGACACGACTTCGCAACTAACAACAACAAATTGCCTTTTTGCTCAATATGGCAGCCTTTACGTGAATTGGTAATTTCCACCGCTCATGGCAACCATTTTGTGAGTACCACAACATCCCCAAATGCCAAGAATAACGCTCAGCTGTATTTAATCCACATGTGATTCAAAGAGAAGGAACTTAAAACCCAGACAATAAAGAGCTAAGTTGCCGGTTCAGGCTGAGCATCTGGACCACAAGCCAGCCAAGGTGGAATACCTGATTCCCCACTAGGGGGCACTACCTTCTGTTTAATTATTTGAAAGGCAAGGTAACGATTACCCAATTTGCATCAGTGCATCTAAAAAACGATCCATTCCATATTGCAGGCAGCCTTTATTCTTTTGTTGTTTGGTGGTAGGATTGTACAAAGTGTTCCAAGTTCAGAAAAAAAAAGAACAGGAGTCTCAACGAGTCTTGTCAAGGGTGATATGCCAGTTTCGTGGGTTGCCCTCCTAGTGTTCAGTTTCCAGATTTGTCAACTGAATTTGGAAAAGCCATAAGAACACAAAACAGAAGAACAGAGTTGGAAGGGGCCCTGGAGGTCTTCTAGTCCAACCCCCAGCTCAAGTAGGAAACTCCATACCGTTTCAGACAAGTGGCTATCCAGTCTCTTCTTAAAAGCCTCCAGTGATGGAGCACCCACAACTTCTGGAGGCAAGCAGTTCCACTGGTTAATTGTTCTCCCTATCAGGAAATTTCTCCTTATTTCTAGGTTGCTTCTCTCCTTGATTAGTTTCCATCCTGCTCAAGCAGGGAGTTGGACTAGAGCAGGGCTTTTCAACCTTTTTACCGATTGTACCACTTTTAGGATATGGCAATATTCGAGTACCACCTAGCAAGGTGTCAAAAACTTGATGACCCCCAAAAAAACCCTGTTCAAAGTTGCAATTGCACTGAAATGACTTATAACCATTTTCCACACTTATGACCATTGCAGCATGCCCAGGGTCATGTGATTTATATCTGGATGCTTGGCAACTGATTCATATTTATGATGGTCACAGTGTCCCAGGGTCATGTGATCCCCTTCTGCAACCTTTTGACAAGTAAAGTCAATGGCAGGGCTGCTGGTGGCCAAGTGCTAAGTTCCCTCCCTCCTTCCCTGCCTCCCTCTTTCTCATGCCCACCTCCTTCTGAAGGAAGAATTTGAAGGGCCCCCCCCCCCATATTTTCTCTCTTCCATATATTCATCAAACAAGGAAAAGCCTCCAGAGACAGAAAAGACAGACTGCTGAGTGAACTAGCTTAAAAAGGCACATTCCCCTTTAAGAATTAGCTACTGGCTACTTCAAAATCCCTTGCAGCAAAACTTACAGCTAACAATAGGAGAGCAATAGAAGCAAACATGAGACATCAGCCATCAGCCAAATAGAAATTGCCAAACACTCCTTAAGAACACAAAGCCCATATTGCACAAATCCCAGAATTTCAAAGTCACAAAAGCACATAAGAATCCTTCCACTCTCCATCTCCCTCCCTCGTGCCTCACCTCCAGCCATTGCTGCCTTTTTTCATTTCTCTTGGAGGGTGACCCCTCCCCCACTGCATTTATTGCCTGTTTGCTGCTGCCAGCACAGGTGGCTGCCACAGCAGTTGTAGATCGGCTCATGGCCGGCCGGCCTGCTTGATCTCTTCTCCTCTCCTCTCCCCCCCCACCCTCCTCCTTCGGTGCAGGTAGAGCTGACTCTGCCTCCTCCCAAGGCTGCTTCTTTTTCTCTCTCTCCCTCTCCCGTCCAAACTGCCTCCTTTTATAGCCTCTCCTGTCTCCGCCCCCCCTCCTCCTCCTTTCTCACGGGGGAGGGTGAGCCAGCCTTTGTCTGCCCCAGCCACTCTGCAGCTCCAGAGGACTCTCTCACAGTAAGTCCTTGCCTGCGCTGGCTCTTTCCCTCCCCCACTACACTTGGCTAGGCAGGGCTGCTTACCACCTGCCACTTGTTAATGTACCACAAGTGGTACGCGTACCACAGGTTGAAAAGCCCTGGATTAGAAGTCCTCCAAGGTCCCTTGCAACTGTTATTCTGCTAGTCTTTCTTTCTTTCTTTCTTTCTTTCTTTCTTTCTTTCTTTCTTTCTTTCTTTCTTTCTTTCTTTCTTTCTTTCTTTCTTTCTTTCTTCTTCCCTTCCTCCCTCCCTTTCTCCTCCATTACTGAAGGTTTTCAAGAAGAGACTGGACAGCCACTTGTCTGAAATGATACAGGGTCTCCTGCTCGAACGGGGTTGGACTAGAAGACCTTCGAGGTCCCTTCCAACTCAATTATTCTACGTGTCTGAGGCTGTAATCTCTTCCCATTAATCTGCAGAAAATAAAGAGGCGAGGTTGTCAAGTCCCCCTGCAGATGAGAGCAAACTTGAGCTGGCAGCTATTGATTTAGATAACCTTGTCATTTTTTTTTTACTGTGGGCACACTAGCACACATTAAAAATGAAATTCTGTTGCCTGCTGTCAGAAGTGCACACGTACATCACACACATAGAGGCTTAATATACACATACGTACGTACATACCTACACCCTTTCATATAAATACATATAAATATTAATCACTGTCTTATCTTGAATACATAGCGGAGAGAGGAAGCTTCACAAGATTGATTTATCACTCTGAGGCCATAAGTGCCCCCTTGGCACAACACACCCTGCACCCCAGCTTCGTGGGACCAGCCTGGTCCCAACTTGCCCTTGTTGCAGCAGGATGGTGACTCAGCAGCGGCCGTTGCAACTAAACCGTCTTCAAAGGCACGGTACACTTTGGAAAGAAATACCTGCATTGCTTCTGGCTTAATAATAATAATAATAATGATGATGATAATAATAATAATAATAATGATAATAAAGTTGGAAGGGACCTTGGAGGTCATCAAGTCCAACCCCCTGCTCAGGCAGGAAACCCTAGACCATTTCGGACAAATGGCTGTCCAGTCTCTTCTTAAAAACTTCCAGTGTTGGAGCATTCACCGCTTCTGGAGGCAGGTTGTTCCACTGGTTAATTGTTTTAACTGTCAGGAAGTTTCTCCTCAGTTCCAGGTTGCTTCGCTCCTTGGTTAGTTTCCATCCGTTGCTTCTTGTCCTGCCTTCAGGCGCTTTGGAGAATAGCTTGACTCCCTCTTCTTTGGGGCAGCCCCTGACATATTGGAACACTGCTATCATGTCCCCCCTCGTCCTCCTCTTCATTAAACTAGACATACCCAATTCCAGCAGCCGTTCCTTATATGTTTTAGCCTCCAGTCCCCTGATCATCTTTGTTGCTCTTCTCTGTACTCTTTCTAGAGTCTCAACATCTTTTTTACATCGTGGTGACCAAAACTGGATGCAGTATTCCAAGTGTGGCCTTACCAAGGCATTGTAAAGTGGTATTAATACTTCGCGTGATCTTGATTCTATCCCTCTGTTAATGCAGCTTGTACTTGGTTGCTTAGGAATAGTTTGAAGGGAATACAGGTGGTCCTCGACTCACGATCACAACCGAGCCAAAAATTTTCTTGCTAAGCAAAACATTTGTTGAGTGACTTTTGCCCCATTTGACAAGCTTTCTTGTCACCGTTGTTGAGTGAATCACTGCAGTTGTTAAGTTACTATCATGGTTGTGAAGTGAATCTGGCTTCCCCATGGACTTTGCTTCTCAGAAAGAGGCAAAAGGGGTTCACATGACCCAGTCAGTTGCCAAGCTTCTGGAGTCTGATCACGTGACCGTGGGGATGCTGCAACAGTTTTAAGTGTAAATTTGATGAGCGTCCCTTCTATCCCCTCATCTAAATCATCTATGATGATGTCTCCAGGCCCTTAAATCACCTCAGAAGAACTAAGATAATTAAAGGCCTGGAGACTAGAACGTATAAAGAATGGTTGGGGGAATTGAGTATAGAAAAGAAGGACAAGGGGGGAACATGATAACAGTCTTCCAGTATTTGAGAGGCTGCCACAAAGAGGAGGGGGTCAACGTATTCTCCAAAGCACCTGAAGGCAGGAGAAGAAGCAACGGATGGAAACTAATCAAGGAGAGAAGCAACCTAGAACTAAAGAGAAACTTCCTAACAGTGAGGACAATTAACCAATGGAACAACCTGCCTTCAGAAGTTGTGGGTGCCCCATCACTGGAGGCTTCTAAGAAGAGACTGGACAGCCACTTGTCCGAAATGGTATTAGATGTCCTGCTTGAGCAGGGGTTGGACTAGAAGACCTCCAAGGTCCCTTCCAATTCTATCATTATTCTGTTCTATGTTGAAGGGTATTGGCCTAAGACAGAGCCTTGAGCTACCCTACTGCATGCTTTCCTCCATATAGATGGAGCTCCATTGAGGGCTACAAGTTGAGCTGGTTGGTCATCCAGTTAGGAATCCATCTGGTGGTGATGCTGTTTATTCCAGGTTGTTCTCTCTTACCAAGAAGTAGGCTGTGGTATACTTTGTCAAATGCCTTACTGAATTCTAAGTAAAGTATATCCACAGCCTTTCCCTGATCCACTAATTTAGTCACTTTGTCAAAGAAGGCATTAAGGTTTGTCTGGCATGATCTCTTTTTTGCCAAACCCATGCTGGCTTCTAGTAATTGTCTTATTCGTTTCTAGAAGCTCACAGTTGCGCTGCTTGATTATTTTTCCCAGGATCTTCCCAGGTATTGATTTCAAGCTGATTGATTGGTAGTTTCCTGGATCCACATTTTCCCCCCCTCTGTATAGATTGGAACCACATCAGCTCTTTCCCCCCATGCCCCAGCAGTTCTGAGAGATCTGTTCAAGTGGTTTCAAGATCACGTCTGCCGGCTTCTGCAGAACTCTGGGACGCATGCACCCGTCTGGTCCCAGCGATTTGAACTCATCTAGAGCGATCAGCCTTAAAACAGATCGACTCCGTGGAGTGTAACCCAATGTTTCTGATTGCACAAAGCTAAGAAGAATTACGAGTTGGTTAATTCTTGGATGAAACCTCCCGGTAGAAAGCAGTGGCTAAATTCCTTATGAGAACAGATGGATCTAACAGTGAGGCTACTGCAAGCGCAAAGAAGACTTGTTTGCATTTCGCTCCTGCTAAAAATGTTTGCAGTTTGTCTTTTTTTCTTTCTCCTTGTCCTGGCTTCTCCCGTTGGCTCCAGGCTGCCTGCCAGTCTCTGGGACAGATGCTCAATTCCAACTTCTGGTCCACCAATTTGCTGACAGGACTCCTGTCCCCACAGCCAACTCGCTTTCTTGCTTCGGAATGCAGGAAACTTGGAGTCTGGAGCCAAAACCGTTCCTTTTTCCACCAGGAATCTCCCCAGCCCGTCTCAGGGGCATCTTCCTAAAATGAAAATGTGATGTGGAATCAAAAGGCCCATTGGAGGGGAGGGGGGGGCTGACTTTCTGAGATCAAAGCTAATTCTTTTGCTGAATAGATCTTTTGCAAGCTCATTAGCATGTCGAGTGCTACTTGGGCTACTTAGCAGGGCCAGAAATGCACAACTCTTGCAACTTCTGTGGTCCTGGGAGAAAATGGTACCCGAGAGGGAATACTGCAACCAATTTTGGTCACCATGCTACAAAAAAGATGTTGAGACCTTGGAAAAAAAATTCAAAGAAGAGCAACTAAAATGATCAAAGACCTGGAGACTAAAACATACGAAGAACGGCTGCGGGACTTGGGTTTGGCTAGTCTAAAGAAAAGAAGAAATAGGGGTGACATGATAGCAGTATTCCAGTATTTGAGGGGCTGCCACAAGGAAGAGGGGGTCAAATTATTCACTAAAGCACCAGAGGGCAGGACAAGAAACAATGGTTGGAAACTGACCAAAGAGAAAAGCAACCTGGAATTAAGGAGAAGCTTCCTAACAGTGAGGACAATTAACCAGTGGAACAGCTTGCCACCAGAAATCGTGGGCGCTCCATCACTGGAGGTTTTTAAGAAGAGACTGGACAGTCACTTGTCTGAGATGGCATAGGCTCTCCTGCTCGAGGGCTGGACTAGAAGACCTCCAAGATCCCTTCCAGTTCTATTCTATTCTATTTTGCCTATTTAGTGCAGGCCTCTTAGATGGACCCATTTCAGAGTCCAATTTATCCAGACAGCACCTCGCCAAGTAAAATGAAGCATAAGCAGCACTAGATCTATTGTTGCTGATCTCTATAGAACTTGGACGAGGGACTACCAGAAAATTAAAGGTTGGAAGAAATATGGCACCGGCAAATAATTTGTGTATTGCTGTTGAGGACACCTGATGAGCTCATGAAAAACAGCTTGAATTGGAGAGATTTTCCTGTTAGTTGTGGGTGAATTTCTGCTCATCCGGGCTGAGTATGTCTTTGCCTTCGACTTGCACCGTATCTCCAAGAGCCAGACAGGTTGTCTCACACAGCCTCTGACAGGATGGACCTTAGGGCAGATAATCCTCTACTTACAACAATTCATTTAGTGACCGTTCAAAGTTACACCAGCACTGAAAAAAATGACTGTTGACCGTTTTTTTCACATGACCGTTGCAGTGATGATCACGTGATCAAAATTCGGACCCTTGGCAACTGACTCATATTTATGACGGTCACAGTGTCCCAGGGTCACATGATCCCCTTTTGCGACCTTCTGACGAGCAGAGTCAATGGGGAAAGCCAGATTCACTTAACAGCCCTGTGACTAATGTAACAACTGAAGTGATTCACTTAACAACTGAAAGCAAGAAAGGTCGTCAAATGAGGCAAAACTTATTTAACTAATTTCTCACTTTGCAACAGAAAGTTTGGGTTCCTTTGTGGTCATAACTCGAGGACTCTGGTGCTTTGGAAAATAAGTTGACCCCCTCCTCCTTGTGGCAGCCCCTCAAATACTGAAATACTGATATCATGTCTCCCCTATTTCTTCTTTTCTTTAGACTAGCCCAGTGGTGGCGAACCTATGGCACGGGTGCCAGAGGCGGCACTCAGAGCCCTCTCTGTGGGCACGTGCACCGTCGCCCCAGTCCTAGGCCTTCAGCTGGGTTTTATAAAACCTTTTCGCTTTAGGCCTCCGCCGTCGTGTGCAAAAAAAAAAAAGGTTCAATCAGTCAATTTCAACTTCTCGCGGGAAAAAAAAAAGATCTTGCAAAGTTGGAATTGATTGATTGAACTTTTTAGTCACACCCTGTCTGCCCTTACCACTACAGCCACGCCCACCCAATTGGCCACACCCAGCCAATGGGCCACACCCACCCAGCACTCGACGATGCATAAGTGGGTTTTGGGTTACAGTTTGGGCACTCGGTCTCTAAAAGGTTTGCCATCACTGGACTAGCCAAACCCAAGTCCCGCAGCCGTTGGTTCTTCGTATGTTTTAGTTTCCAGGCCTTGGATCATCTTAATTGCTCTTCTCTGAACTTTTTCCAAGGTCTCAACATCTTTTTTGTGATATGGTGATCAAAACTGGATGCAGTATTCCAGGTGTTCTTGAACACTGTGGTTTTGGGGTGTTGTGGCCAAGGCCTGGCTCACCTAAAAGATTCAAATCACCCAAAGCATTGACAAAAATTTGGTAGTTAATGCAGTTTACCTGGGTCTCGTTTACACCTTTTCTCACCACAGGGAGGGACCCTTTGGGCTGTTTCCCAACCACATGTGTGTTCCTGTGTGCAGAGCCAAAGGAGGAGGCTAACTCTAGCCCAGGGGCTGATCCAAGCGCAGGCATTTTCTGCCTGTGGGACTGGTCTTGGCAGTCCAGTCAGTTAGTATTCTGCTGGCTTTGTTCCTGAAAAACGTTTGCAGACAGCTCAGTTGGACCGTAGCATTTGGTCAGGAGTCCCTGCAGCTAGAGAACCCCCAAAGAGAAAAAAGTGCCCGCCTTTGCTGGATCCACTGCTACCCATTCAAGGGAGTTATAGAAGGTGGAGAACTTTCCATTTTCAAGATGGAAACTTGACTTTAGTTGCCTTAAATCTGCATGCAGCGGTCTTGGTCTGTCTGGAAGTTGCTTCTCTCCTTTTTGAGTTTCCATCCATTGTTTCTTGTCCTGCCCTCAGGTACTTTGGAAAATAGATTGACCCCCTCCTCTCTGTGGCAGCCCCTCAAATATTGGAACACTGCTATCATGTCCCCCCTCGTCCTTCTCTTCATTAAACTAGACATAGCCAATTCCTGCAACCGTTCTTTATGTGTTTTAGCCTCCAGTCCCCTAATCATCTTTGTTGCTCTTCTCTGCACTTTTCCCAGAATGTCAACATCTTTTTTTATATTGTGGGGACCAAAACTGGATGCAGTATTCCAAGTGTGGCCCTACTAAGGCTTTGCAAAGTGGTACTAACACTTCACATGATCTTGATTTTAACCCTATATTAATGCAGCCTGGGACTTCGTTGGCTTTTTTGGCAGCTGCAGCACATGGCTGGCTCATACAGGTAATCCTCGACTTACAACAATTCATTTAGTGACCGTTCAAAACTTTACAAGGACACTGAAAAAAGTGACTTATGACCGTTTTTCACGCTGACGTCCATTGCAGCGTCCCCACGGTCCCCTGATCCAAATTCAGACGCTTGACAACTGATTCATACTTACAACTGTTGCAGCGTCCTGGGATCATGTGATTCTCCTTTTGCGACCTTCTGACAAGCAAAGTGAATGGGGAAGCCAGATTCCCTTAACGACAATGTTGCTAACTTAACAACTACAATGATTCACGTAACAACTGTGGCAAAAAAAAGGTCATAAAATAGGCCAAAATTCACTTAACAAATTCTCACTTAGCAACATAGATTTTGGGCTCCATTGTGGTCGTAAGCCGAGGAATACCTGTATTTAAGTGATTGTCCACTTGGACTCCAAAGTCCCTCTCACAGTTACTGGCACTGAGCCAAGCTTCTCCTAATCTCCACTTGTAGAATTGGTTTTTCTTGCCTGAGTGTAAAACCTTACCTTTCTCTACATTGAATTACACGAAGTCTGGTGAGATCTCGCCTCGTCTTCCGTCTTTCCTTTCCCCTTCCCTTTCCTTGCTTTTCCTGTCCTGCCTTTTGCCTTCCCTTCTGTGGGAAGTCAGCCCCCCAGAGAAGGAAATATTAAAAGGGCAGAAAAATATATTTCCTCAAAAGGATTTTAAAAGCAGAAACCAACCCTGCCCCCAAGTCTCTGTCCCAAGCAGGAGCCAGCTCTGTACAAATGCAGATGTAAACCATCAGGAAAGTTGGAGCTAGAAGCTTAAGAAGACAAAAGACCTAAAATCTGCATACCCCACCTGAGACGGGGCATGGTAGGATTAACTCACAAAGGCCAAAGGGCACACCCAAACTCAGGTCAGAATACGTGACACAGGAAATACAAAGCCTAAAACAGGAACAGGAAACTATTCCAAACAAAAGGCTTTCAGAGGGTATAAAAACCTACTCCCCACATGTGCTCAGTCCTTTTTCTCTCCTGCCAGCGCCATCTTTCTGTCTGGCTCTTCAATAAACTGCAACCTTTTTTCTAAAGCGGTCGCCATGTTTATTTATCCCCGGCTTGGATGAACCAGGATGAAGACTTTTACACTTCCCTCGTGCCACGTGTTATGCCTGTACGTGGCTTAGTCACAAACCTCTGGTGCCTGCTGTGAAAGAGAAAAAGGGAAGGAATCCTGGTGAAGGGACTGGCAGGGAAGCCCTGATACTAGATAGATTGCAAACCCTTCTGACCTCTATGGCCTTTTGCTGTGCTTCTGCCTCTGATTCTGCTCAAATGTTCACATGTTCTCAATTAGAAACACAGGCTTTCGTCTTTTTCTGGAGCTCGCTGCAGGAGTGGTTCCCAGAGCTCAAGAGCAAAGAATGGAGGCCTTTTCTGGGTTAAAGTCATTTCCTTTGGCCGTGCCTATAAGCCGAGCCAAGTGGGGGAAACGCTGTGCGATCTCCAGGGCTTGGCTCCAGAGCCCAGAGATGTGACATTCTCCCCTTAATGGCGCTTCCCTGCCTTGGAGCTGAACGGCCTCTTATGGGCTGGAAAAAAAAAGGAGAGCCGAGTGGTTGGAAAGGAGTCTGGGGTCTGCATTTCAAGAAGATCAGCTCTCAACCACGATCTCTCTTTCAGAATAAAAGTAAGGAATCCTGAATGCATTTGGTACCAGCAACCAAAGGAGGGAAGTTTAGCTACCCGGATATTGAGAATTATGAGCTGGATTCATTCCTTAGCATCTGTCTTCACTCTTTTTGTACCAAACGTACAAACGGCCTCTCTCTCTCTGGGATCTTTCCTCTTGATTCCCCTATATTTGGCATGACCTCCATAAGGATGTCCCATCCTAGTAGTAAGCCGGCATGACTCTGCTTAGCTGGGGACGTCTCCTGGGCAGTGTCCAGGCCTGGGTTTTACAGGCCAAGAAACCTATTAATAGTAATAATAATAAAGTTGGAAGGGACTTTGGAGGTCATCTAGTCCTGCTCAGGCAGAAAATCCTATACCATTTCGGACAAATGGCTGTCCAGTCTCTTCTTAAAAACTTCCAGTGTTGGAACATTCACAGCTTCTGGAGGCAGGTTGTTCCACGGATCAATTGTTCTAACTCTCAGGAAATTTCTCCTTAGTTCTAGATTGCTTCTCTCTTTCGTTAGTTTCCATCTGTTGCTTCTTGTCCTGCCTTCAGGTGCTTTGGAGAATAGCTTGACTTTGTGTCTTTGTGACATACCATCTATAGCAGGGGTCCTCAACCTTGGCAACTTTTAAGACTGGTGGACTTCAACTCCCAGAATTCAGCAAAGCTGGCTGAGGAATTCTGGGAGTTGAAGTCCACAAGTCTTAAAGTTGCCACAGTTGGAGACCCCTGATCTATAGGTAGTCCTCGGCTTACAACAGTTCATTTAATGACCGTTCAAAGTTACAGCGGCACTGGAAAAAGTGACTTATGACTGTTTTTCACACCTACGGCCGTTACAGCATCCCCACGTTCATGTGATCAAAATTCAGACGCTTGTCAAGTGACTCACACTTATGACGGTTGCAGCGTCCCCCTGGGGTCCGTGATCCCCATTTGCGACCTTCTGACAGGCAAAGTCAATGGGGAAGCCAGACTCACTTAACAACCGTGTGACCAACGTAACAACTGCAGTGATTCGCTTCACAAACGTGGCAGGGAAAGATTGTAAAATGGGGCAAAACTCGCTTAACGAATGTCTCACTTAGCAACAGAGATTTGGGGTCCAATTGTGGTCGTACGTTGAGGACTACCCGTATTTTTATTCCTTTCCTATGGAAAAATAGAAACTCGCATTGTCCTTAACTTGCTTCCATTCCTCTTCTTGGGCTCCGATTCCAGTAGGAGCAGCTTTGGGAAAGACAAAAGTATTCTAGATTCTAGAGTTGACGTGTGAATTGTCTTGGAGATTCTCCATCATCCGGTTGTCACGGTTGTCCCAAAGGTGCTTTTTCGAAAAGCAGTTGGGCTTTCTTTGTTTTCCCTTGAAGATGTTTGAACTGAAGAAGCTTCTTGGATGAGAAGCGAAACGTCTTCGAGGAAAAACAAAGTTCAGTTGCCTATTGTCTTCAGGGTACCAGAGGGAATCATAAATCTCGTGTGGAAGCAGAGCTGGACTTTGTTCTGGGACGTAGAGCAAAGAGGATGCTGACCAGCAAACGAGCATTTCTGTCAACGCTGCTAACATTGGATGTTCTTGCTTTGACAACATATGGAGATGCAACCTTATTCTTCCTTATGCTTTACTCTTAGAATTAGATGGTACTGGGGGAGGGGGAAGAATGTGTAGGGGGATTAGTTAGACATAACAATATTGTAATAGTGTGTGAACTCAGGGCTTTTGAAATAAGAGATGATAAGGAATGGCGGGTTGAAGAACAGGAGGGAAAGCCTGCATTTCAAACTAATTGGAGAATGTGATTTATGACTGTTAATTAGAGGAGGGAATTGTGTTTAATATTGTGTGCTAAGGGGAGGGGAATCCAGATTTTGGCTTCGACTATGTTAGTGCCGAAGCTATGCTACTCCAATAAAGATTCTTTAAGGTAAACAATGCCTCGAAGTTCTTTGAAGAGTTTCATCTGTCGGAACCATGACAATTTCATGAATCTTTGACACTGGAGGTGGTTTGTGAGACAGAAGAGCACAGCTCATGAAAGAGTTTGCATCTAAAAAAAAAAAAAAAAAGGCTGCATTGGAGGAGGGTGAAGATCCTTATGACCTGAATCTCTACTGATGGAAGTAGCCTCATGGGAGAAGCTCTGCAGAACATCACTGATGGGCCACAGGTGGATAATATTGCTGCCCTTGGGCTGGTTACGTCCAGGGACTCCAAAGAGCCATGGATTTTTCAGCACCCCCACAGGACTGCTTGAGGCAGTGTGTCCAACCTGGCCAAGGTGAAGGTGCTCAGGTGAAGGGAGAAATAGGACACTCCTGATATCCGGAACAGAAGGGGTCAGTCTGTTATTTAGAGGGTACTGATGAGGGTAATCAGTGGAATCATAAATCCAGCCTTTGCTTGGCAGGGGGTTCTTGTTTATGAATTGAGGTGGGAAAGGAGATGCAAGATTATTAAAATCTACTCGGTTTTTATTTTACTAGTTGTCGATGGAGATTCTCCCCCCTCCAGGTCATGGCTGTCCCAAAAGGACTTTCTTTGTTTTTCCCCTGAAGACATTTTGCTCCTCATTCAAGAAGCTTCTTCAGTTCTGAAGAAGTTTTTTGGAGGAGAAGCAAAACATCTTCAAGGAAAAACAAAGTCCAGTTGTCCTTTGAAAGAGAAAATTAAAAAAAAGCACCTTTGGAACTCCCTTCGTGGCGAACTTCCCTGCTTAGAAATTTACCGTTGCTGGCAAATAAGTACAGCTGCGCTCTTAAATCAAGATTGTTGTTGTTAGTTGTGAAGTCGTGTCCAACCCATTGCGACCCCATGGACAACGTTCCTCCAGGCCTTCCTGTCCTCTACCATCTTCTGGAGTCCATTTAAGTTCACGCCTGCTGCTTCAGTGACTCCATCCAGCCACCTCATTCTCTGTCGTCCCCTTCTTCTCTTGCCCTCAATCTTTCCCAGCATGAGGCTCTTCTCCAGTGAGTCCTTCCTTCTCATTAAGTGGCCAAAGTACTTGAGTTTCAACTTCAGGATCTGGCCTTCTAAAGAGCAGTCGGGGTTGATCTCCTCTAGGACTGACCGGTTTGATCGCCTTGCAGTCCAGGGGACTCGCAGGAGTCTTTTCCAGCACCATAGTTCAAAGGCCTCAATTCTTTGGCGCTCAGCCTTTCTTATGGTCCAACTTTCACAGCCATACATTGCAACTGGGAAAACCATGGCCTTGACTATACGCACTTTTGTTGGCAGGGTGATGTCTCTGCTTTTTAGTATGCTGTCTAGATTTGCCATAGCTTTCCTCCCCAGGAGCAAGCGTCTTTTAATTTCTTGGCTGCAATCCCCATCTGCGGTGATCTTGGAGCCCAGGAAGATAAAATCTGTCACTACCTCCATTTCTTCCCCATCTATTTTGCCAGGAATTGAGAGGGCCGGATGCCACGATCTTGGTTTTCTTAACGTTGAGTAAATCAAGATAGGAAAGTGTTTTATGTACAGTATTTAGTCCGTCTGTCCCCAGAGGGATGATTGCACCCGCTTTCTTCCATCTGGGATCCTCCAGAGAGGTCAGGCAGGATTACAAGTCCCATTGTTGGGGCTTCTGGCTGTGAATTGTGTGGTTTGTGATCCCACATTTCCAGAGAGTGCAAGGAAAAGGAAAACAGGCAACGATCGCCCGCTGCCCGCAGTTTTTCCCAGCCCCGCTGGAGATGCTGGGGACTAAACTTAATTCAGGAACAGCAGACAATACTGTCAGATCTTTTGCAAGAGCAGGTTTCTTTGGCTACGTCCAGACACACCAATCCCAGGAGGAGGCAAGGGATGCTCCTTGGGGCCACCCAGAGCAACCAATCGATCAGAATAGAGCTGGAAGGGACCTTGGAGGTCTTCTAGTCCAACCCCCTGCTCAAGCAGGAGCCCCTGCTTCAGCATGACCTGCGCACTTGCAGTTTCCTTGCCCACACAGCTGGAGCCGGGTCACGTGTGGCATTTTTTTCAGGCAGATGCCCATCTGGCACATGGACGGAGCCGCCCCCCCCCCCGTTCTGCCAGCTGAAACCAGCAACCCACGTGAGCCTGCCTTGTGACCTGCGTGTGATCAGCAGTCTTGCGTTGTTGCTGCCGTTGCTCTGCTACACTAGACTGTTGCCTGATTGTTCTGGGAAAGAAGGAAGGACTCCTTTGACCTGAGCTGACCTCTCCTTCTGCCCCTTCCATGCAGGCACACTCCCACTTAACATTTAACAGAAGAGAAACTTCCTGACAGTGAGAACAATCAATCAGTGCAAGGGCTTGCCTTCAGAAGTTGTGGTTGCTCCTACGCTGGAGACTTTCAAGAAGAGCCACTTGTCTGGAATGGGATAGGGCCTCCTGCTTGAGCAGGGGGTTGGACTAGAGGACCTCCAAGGTCCCTTCCAACTGTTATTCTGCTATTCCTTTTTCCTTCCTTCCTTCCTTCCTTCCTTCCTTCCTTCCTTCCTTCCTTCCTTCCTTCCTCCCTCCTCCCTCCCTCCCTCCCTCCCTCCCTCCCTCCCCCATCACTGGAGGTTCTCAAGAAGAGACTGGACAGCCACTTGTCTGGAATGGTGTAGGGTCTCCTGCTTGAGCAGGGGGTTGGACTACATGACCTCCAAGGTCCCTTCCAACTCTGTTATTCTGCATTCTGCATTTTGCACACTTTTTGCTTATTTATAAATGAATAAACCCAAGGCAGAGAAGCATTTCTCCATTTTCCAGCAATCGGATGCCCAATTTTGTTGTTGTTGTTAGTTGCGAAGTCGTGTCCGACCCATCGCGACCCCATGGACAACTTTCCTCCAGGCCTTCCTGTCCTCTACCATCTTCTGGAGTCCATTTAAGCTCATGCCTACTGCTTCAGTGACTCCATCCAGCCACCTCATTCTCTGTCGTCCCCTTCTTCTACTGCCCTCAATCTTTCCCAGCATTAGGCTCTTCTCCAGTGAGTCCTTCCTTCTCATTAAGTGGCCAAAGTACTTGAGTTTCAACTTCAGGATCTGCCTTCTAAAGAGCAGTCAGGGTTGATCTCCTCTAGGACTGACCGGTTTGATCGCCTTGCAGTCCAGGGACTCGCAGGAGTCTTCTCCAGCACCATAGTTCAAAGGCCTCAATTCTTTTGCGCTCAGCCTTTCTTATGGTCCAACTTTCACAGCCATACATTGCAACTGGGAAAACCATGGCCTTGACTATACGTACTTTTGTTGGCAGGGTGATGTCTCTGCTTTTTAGTATGCTGTCCTAAATTTGCCATAGCTTTCCTCCCCAGGAGCAAGCGTCTTTTAATTTCTTGGCTGCAGTCTCCATCTGTGGTGATCTTAGAGCCCAGGAAGATAAAATCTGTCACTACCTCCATTTCTTCCCCATCTATTTGCCAGGAATTGAGAGGGCCAGATGCCATGATTTTGGTTTTCTTAATGTTGAGTTTCAAGCCAACTTTTGCACTCTCCTTCTTCACCCGCATCAAGAGGCTCTTTAGTTCCTCTTCACTTTCTGCCATTAGAGTGGTATCATCTGCATATCTTAGGTTGTTGATATTTCTTTCCCCGGCAATCTTAATTCCAACTTTTGATTCATCTAGCCCTGCCTTTCTCATGATGTGCTCTGCATATAAGTTAAATAGGCAGGGCGACAGAATACAGCCTTGCCGGACTCCTTTCCCATTTTGAACCAATCAGTGGTTCCGTGTCCAGTTCTCACTGTTGCTTCTTGACCTGCATATAGGTTTCTCAAGAGACAAATAAGATGGTCTGGTACTCCCATCTCTTTAAGAACTTGCCACAATTTGTTGTGATCCACACAATCAAAGGCTTTAGCATAGTCAATGAAGCAGAAGTAGATGTTTTTCTGGAACTCCCTAGCTTTCTCCATGAACCAGCGTATGTTGGCAATTTGATCTCTAGTTCCTCTGCCTCTTCGAAATCCTGCCTGTACTTCTGGAAGTTCTCGATCCACGTACTGCTGGAGTCTAGCTTATAGGATTTTAAGCATAACTTTACTTGCATGTGAAATGAGTGCAATGGTGCGATAGTTTGAACATTCTTTGGCATTGCCTTTCTTTGGAATTGGAATGTAAACTGACCTTTTCCAATCCTGTGGCCACTGTTGAGTTTTCCAAATTTGCTGTCAAATTGAGTGTAGCATTTTTACTGCATCTTCTTTTAAGATTTTGAATAGCTCAGCTGGAATACTGTCACCTCCACTAGCTTTGTTGTTGCTCAGATTTCCTAAGGCCCATTTCACTTCACATTCTAGGATGTCTGGCTCGAGGTCAGTGACCAGCTCCCATCGTGGTTACAGGGATGCTAAGCTCGTTCTTGTATAGTTCTTCTGTGTATTTTGCCTACTCTTCTTAATCTCTTCTGCCTCTGTTAGGTCCCTGCCAATTTTGGTCCTTTATCATGCCCATCTGTGCATGAAACGTCCCTCATAGCTCCGATTTTTCTTGAAGAGATCATCTGGTGTTCTCCCTATTCCATTGTTCTCTTCTATTTCTTTGCACGGTGCATTTAAGAAGCATTCTATCTCTTCGGCTATTCTCTGGATTCTGCATTCAATTGGGTGTATCTTTCTCTTTCTCCCTTGCCTTTTGCTTCCCTTCTTTCCTCAGCTATTTGCAAAGCTTCCTCAGACAGCCATTTTTTTTTCTTGCATTTCTTTTTCTTTGGGATGGTTTTAGTTGCTACCTCTTGTACAATGTTGCAAACCTCCATCCATAGTTCTTCAGGCACTATGTCTATCAGATCTAATTCCTTAAATCTATTTGTCACCTCTACTGTATATTCATCAGGGATATGATTTAGTTCATACCTGAGTGGCCTAGTGCTTTTCCCTACTTTCTTCAATTTAAACCTAAATTTTGCAATGAGAAGCTCATGATCTGAGCCACAGTCAGCTCCTGGTCTTGTTTTTACTGACTGTATAGAGCTTCTCCATCTTTGGCTGCAGAGCACATGGTCAATCTGATTTCTGTGTTGACTGTCTGGTGATGTCCATAAGCCGTCTCTTGGGTTGTTGGAAAAGAGTGTTTGCTATGACCATCGTATTCTCTTGACAAAATTCTATCAGCCTGTGCCCTGCTTCATTTTGTACTCCAAGGCCAAACTTGCCTGTTATTCCGTTTATCTTTTGGCTTCCTACTTTAGCATTCCAATCCCCCATGATGATAAGGACATCATTTTTTGGTGTTGATTCTATAAGGTGCTGTAGGGCTTCATAGAACCGGTCAATTTCATCCTCTTCAGCACCAGTGGTTGGGGCATAGACTTGGATTACTGTGATATTGAATGGCTTGCCTTGGATTCGCACTGAGACCATTCTGTCATTTTGGGGATTGTATCCCAGTATTGCTTTTCCTACTCTTTTATTGACTATGAAGGCTACTTTTTGCCTTTTTGTACTGTCCATGGGGATTTTCATGGCAAAGATACTGGAGTGGGTTGCATCCATTTCCTTTGGCCCAGTCCTTCAGGCGCTGTACTAGATCACACCTTTTGTCAGAACTCTCTGCTATGACCATGTCCGTCTTGGGTGGCCCTGCACGGCATAGCTCATAACTTCATTGAGTTACGCAAGCCCCTTCGCCACGACAAGGCAGTAATCCATGAAGGAGATGCCCAATTTAGGAGGTGAGATTTTGAGGGAGTTCCAGGAGGGATCAAAAGCATGAACAACAGTTGCTGTAACAGGAAGACACCGGAGTCTGGCCTGGCATAAGGTAGCCCTTATCTTCCCATCCTGCAATGCAAGGCTGAAAACAGATGTGGTACTTGAAAACAAACAGGCTTGTGATACAAATCCAGATGACAGGAAATACAGTCCTAAGGATTAAAGCTTTCCTTTGTTAAAAGGCAGTAATCTAGCCCATAAGATTGCAAAAGACGGGAGGGTGTCCGGGTGGGGGGGGGCAGTGATGTCACATACATCATGGCATCATGTGAATTATGCAAATTATGTAATCCCAGGGAAGGGGGAAAAAATGTATAAAAAAAATTGCACGGCCCAGCATTCTTTTATACACTACATTGCATTTTTTAAAAAATATTGATGCGTTCCATTTGTTTCAGCGACTGATCGAAAACAGATTTTCCCGGTGTTGATTTAAACCCAGATCTCATTCCTCGATTAACAAAATAGAATGATATGAATTTTCCCAGAGAGAGGGCTCCGCATGTGGCTGCTTCATGCTTCTTGCAATGCTTTGGGTTGTTCGTCATGGATGCCTGCACCTCAAACATGGGGTGTGTTTGTCTGTGTGTGTGTTGGTGGGTTTTTTTTTTTTTTTTGTTTCGTTTTGTTTCTTAGAAGTCTCTTCTAATTCTGGATTTTTTTGTTCCGGCTACTGCCAATTTGCCAGTGTCTGCTGTGGGAGGTAGAGCTTTGCTCCTCTTAATGTTGGCTCCGTGCCGTGTCTGGAGAGATGCTTTTCCTGGCCAATTCTGCTCAGCCCATCCCAGCATCAGTAACCCAAAACAGGGCACAAGCATCTCCTCAAATCACGGACTGTAATTTATTTGCAGAGCAATTTTTTCCCCCTGCCAAACTCGCAGATGAAGCAGGCCCAAAACACATGGAAGCATTTTTCCCCCGCTGATAAATTTAGGATGGGGAACTCCAAAGGAGGTGAAAGGGACCCATTTTCTCTCTGGAGAGCAGGAAATAATGATTTCTAAAGAGCTGAACTTCCTGGAATTGTCCTAATTACCGTTTTTTTTATATAAATTTAACAAGGGTGTTTTTATATTTGTTGGTAAGAAAGTGCAGGCTTTCTCACAAAGCATAAGGCAGGGGGGCGAGGGGGGGGGAATTGCCCCTGGCCACACACATGCAAAGGGATTCATTGCTTGAAATGACCAGATGGGCCGAGAATTTTAATACACGGCAGTAAACCAAATGAGTTAAAATTTAAACTCCCAACAGATATTTCCATTCACTCCTGGTCATGTACAGTTCCATTGGTATAACAGCAGATAAAATCACGATAAAACCCGCAGTGAAAGAGTGACAGAATGGTTTGTTGTTTTGGGGTTTGTTGGTTTGTTTTTTTTGAGAAATTCGTAAGAGCATCACCAGGCAAGCATTTCTGGGAAGGTTACCAATGGAAAGACCCCACTAACTAGGTGCATGCTGGCGGTCTGGAGGTGGGAAGTTGCACATCATAAGAGATAACAGAATGACAAGAGTTGGAAGAGACCTTGGAGGTCTTCTAGTCCAACCCCCTGCTCAGGGAGGAAACCCTATAGCATTTCAGACAAATGATTGTCCAATCTTTTCTTAAAAACTTCCAGTGTTGGAGCATTCACAACTTTAGGAAGCAAGCCATTCAGAATAACAGAGCTGGAAGGGACCTTGGAGGTCTTCTAGTCCAACCCCCTGCTCAGGCAGGAAACCCTATACCATTTCAGACAAATGGTTGTCCAATCTCTTCTTAGAAACTTCCAGTGTTGGAGCATTCACAACTTCTGTAGGCAGGTTGTTCCACTGATTAATTGTTCCAACTGTCAGGAAGTTTCTCCTTAGTTCTAGGTTGCTTCTCTCCTTGATTAGTTTCCATCCGTTGCTTCTTGTCCTGCCTTCAGGCGCTTTGGAGAATAGCTTGACTCCCTCTTCTTTGTGGCAGCCCCTGAGATACTGGAAGGCTGCTATCCTGTCCCCCCTCGTCCTTCTCTTCATTAAACTAGACATACCCAATTCCAGCAACCGTTCCTGATATGCTTTAGCCTCCAGTCCCCTAATCATCTTTGTTGCCCTTCTCTGCACTCTTTCTAGAGTCTCAACATCTTTTTTACATCGTGGTGACCAAAACTGGGTGCAGTATTCCAAGTGTGGCCTTACCAAGGCGTTGTAAAGCAGTACTAGTACTAATGTGACAAGAAAGATTCATGGATGCATCAGGTGGATGATAATGGACTCCCCATGAGTAAAACCAGTTACCTCCACTCAGAGATGGACTGACACAGGTGGTTCTAGACTGCATTTTGCTGTCTGTTTTGGTTGAGGGCAGATGACCCAGAAACTACAAAAAAAGTCTCTTTGTCTCCTTACTTGCTCTCCCCTCTCCCGCCCCCCCCAGGAAGGGAGCACGTGGAGCAGCATGAGCCAAATTCCCACTTTCCTTGCACAATTCCTTTCATGCTTATGCAGGGGAAAGCAAGTAGGCAGTGGAGATGCATTTCTGCTTCGTGGCTCTGCCTGACGTCCAGTGGAAACCTGTCTTGTCATCTCAGCGCAATGTTTTTTGTCCTGGAGCACGTCTGAACAGGCTGCCCTGGGTCCTCCGTGACAGCCCTTCATATACTTGAAGTTGGCCAGTGGCTCTTCTTTTCTCTGGGCCAGCCCAGTTGTTCCCCTCCCTCCCCCAATGTGGTTGCTTCCATTTTCTTTGGGTTTTGCTAATTAAAGAAGGTGTTGTCAAAGGCATTCACTGTCCAGGGCCTCTCCCCCAGGGAGATGGGCAATTAAGGAATATGAAATAGGAAGGGAAGGGACAGAACGGAACAGAACAGAACAGAATAGAAAATATGGAACAGAACAGAACAGAACAGAATAGAATAGAATAGAATAGAATAGAATAGAATAGAATAGAATATGGAAAGAGAATAGAATAGAATAGAATAGAATAGAATAGAATAGAATAGAATATGGATAGAATAGAATAGAATAGAATAGAATAGAATAGAATAGAATAGAATAGAATAGAATAGAATAGAATAGAATAGAATAGAATATGGAAAGAACAGAATAGAATAGAATATGGAAAGAATAGAATATGGAAAGAATAGAATATGGAAAGAATAGAATATGGAAAGAACAGAATAGAATAGAATATAGAAAGAATAGAATAGAATAGAATAGAATATGGAAAGAAAAGAATAGAATAGAATATGGAAAGAAAAGAATAGAATAGAATATGGAAAGAATAGAATAGAATAGAATAGAATAGAATAGAATAGAATAGAATAGAATAGAATATGGAAAGAATAGAATAGAATAGAATATGGAAAGAATAGAATAGAATATGGAAAGAATAGAATAGAATATGGAAAGAATAGAATAGAATAGAATAGAATAGAATATGGAAAGAATAGAATAGAATATGGAAAGAATAGAATAGAATATGGAAAGAATAGAATAGAATAGAATAGAATAGAATATGGAAAGAATAGAATAGAATAGAATATGGAAAGAATAGAATAGAATATGGAAAGAATAGAATAGAATATGGAAAGAATAGGATAGAATAGAATAGAATATGGAAAGAATAGGATAGAATAGAATGAAGGGAAGTAGGAGTAGGAAAGGAGAAAGAGACAAAAGAGAAAGAAAGAAAGAAAGAAAGAAAAAGAAAGAAAGAAAGAAAGAAAGAAAAAGAAAAATAAATTTGCCAGCCCTGTGTCACAGCCTCTCTTCAAGTTCTCCATTTCATAGGGGCTGCTTCCTTCTCTCTCTGGCTAGATTAGGTCAGTTTTAAAAACACCCGGAGCTCTTTGGGGCCACATGCCAAGCTGTTCTCTCAGCTCCAGCAGTTTTATGACAGCTCTCCAGGCCTCTTCACAATCCGGACTTCCTTTTCGGGGGGGGGGTTTCCATCAGATGCTGCTGGACAAGTTCAAAGGCTTCGCCCTTTTCACCGAAGGATCACTGGGCCGCCAGCTTTGAATTAGCAACGGCAGCTAAAGCAACTCTCCCAGGTGGATTGTGGCCTGTACCCGCTAATCTGGCCCCTGTTTAAAATTCCTTAAACAAGGGTTGACCAAACAAAAGCTTTGATTTCCCCAATGTAGCTGAAAGGGAACAGATGTTGCTGGGGACCCGAAGTATATCGGTTGCAGTCAAAGCTCCCCCCGCCCCACCAAGTGCGCGCGATGGGCGGATGGAGGGAAGGGGCTGCATTCTAATGGATGCTGTTTGCATGAGTCCCCCAGGAGTTCTAGAAGAAACACCTGCAGAGGAAAAGTGACAGGTGTCCACCCCTTCCCCAGCCATCCTTGAAAACATAACAAGAAAAGAAAAATCTATTTGAGAACACTGTATGTGTGTGTGTGTGTGCCTGTCTATGTGTTTTCACTCTCTTTGTTGTGATGGCTATGCTATTCCTGTCCAGAGGCTCAAAATAAGGAATTGTGAGCATAGTTAAAATCTAAAATTAAAAGGGTGGCTGTTGGGTCAAGCAGTGCACTGAACCATTTAAAAGGTGGGTTAATGCAATCTGCAACTTTTTCTGAAAGTACACTGGTAGCAAAGTTTCTGGGAGAAACCTGTGGGAAATACCTACTTCGCAGGCTGCATTCCGGTCTTTGGGTCATCAGATTTGTTTCCCCATCTGCATTTCCCCCCCCCCCTTTTTTTCAGGACGAGCATCCTGAAGAGCAACCTAGAACTAAGGAGAAATTTCCTGGCAGCGAAAACAATCAGTGGAACGGTTTCGTTCCAAAAATTGCGGGTGCTCCGTCACTGGAGGTTTTTAAGAACAGGCTGGGCAGTCGTTTGAAATAGTATAGGGCCTCCTGCTTGAGCACGGGGTTGGTCTAGAAAACCTCCGAGAACCCTTCCAACTCTTCCTCCAAAAAAGAAAGAAAAGGGAGTAGCCGTTAAGTAGAAAAGAACTTCTCACATGGTGGAAAGTCTTGCAAAGTTTAAGCAACTCTCGCCTACGCCGTCATAAGCAACAAAGGGCTTTGGCTGCAAGAAGCCCTTGTTGGACCATCTGCTTTTTCCACCTCCTGTTACTGCAAGCAGTTGCGATGGAAATGCCTGCAGGTCCACCGCTTCGTTAGGGTTTCCTGCCCCCCTCCTCCCCAAACTGCAGGCTTTATAAACTGCTGCAGTCCCCAATGCTGATCTTGGGGGCTGATGAAAGGCAGATCCAGCTCCTCTGGTCTGGCTTGCATTAGAGACCCTCCTACAGCGGTAGGTTTCTTTTCTGAAGTGGGCTTTGGAGAAAAAAAAATGTGTAATGGAGAACAGAAGTGCTAAGTGGCTTAAGTGGCACATACAGCAAACGTACACTTAAGCTATCAACAGTCCCGTCATTCTTTCCAGATTGGAACCTCCAGAGGCTGAGAGCTTCTAACCTCTTCCATTTTGGAGCTCCCTTCTGTGAGAAGCTGACGTGTTTCAAAGGGCTGCCACTTATTTTATTTTTATTTTGTTTAAAGTAGGGATTCTGAATGCTCAACGATCATGTGCAGAATACTTTTTTTTTGTTTTAGTGGAATAAAATCACAGCACAGCCAGCACACGAATACCCCACTTAGAATACTGCATCCAGCTTCGGTCGCCATGATGTAAAAAAGATGTTGAGACTCTAGAAAGAGTGCAGAGAAGAGCCACAAAAATGATCAGGGGGCTGGAGGCTAAAACAGTTGCAGGAATTGGGTATGTCTAGTCCAGTGAAAAGAAGGACAAGGGGGGACATGATAGCAGTGTTCCAATATCTCAGGGGTTGCCACAAAGAAGAGGGAGTCAAGCTATTCTCCAAGGCGCCTGAGGGCAGGACAAGAAGTAATGGATGGAAACTAGTCAAGGAGAGAAGCAACCTGGAACTGAGGAGAAACTTCCTGACAGTTAGAACAATTAACCAGTGGAACAACCTGCCTCCAGAAGCGGTGAATGCTCCAACACTGGAAGTTTTTAAGAAGAGATTGGACAGCCACTTGTTTGAAATGGCATAGAGTTTCCTGCGTGAGCAGGGGGTTGGACTAGAAGATCTCCAAGGTCCCTTCCAACTCTGTTATTCTGTTATACAATCTGCATTGGTGATGAGCAAGGTAGATTACAAAAACAATGGCTCTATTCTACCTCTGCTGGCTGGATCACAACTGAAACCCTTCACATGGAACAGCTTCGTTGCTGCAGGACTACCAGGATGATGGGGGGTCTGCAAAGGAAGCCTTGTGACAGCATTTAAAGAGCTGGACAAGTTCAGTTGTAACAAGATAGATGGAGGAGAAATACTGTAGACTGTAATCTCAGACTTATCAGTGTGCAGGGATACACGTGTTCTTTGCTGAAACTGTTCGATCAGCAGGTTGAAATTTCAAGAAAGGAGTTTCTGGCTGAATATTAAGAGGTAATAGAATCACAGCACCGTGGAGGTGGAAGGGACCCTGCTCTACAGCATGTAAGAAGATCAATGAAACCAGGGTCCCCCAAAGTAGCTCTATTGAACTATGCACTATTAGCATTGAGATTGCATCGTCACGATATACTTTCGCTGTCACTTTATAAAATCATCAGCCATCCAACTGTCAACCTCCAAGTATGATTGCTCCTGGAGTGGCCATCATCCAGATACGGTGGGGAAACTACTTCAAAAATTTCCTGTGAGAAGAAGGCTGTCCTAGCACCTTCACCTCCAAAAGTTTCAAATATTGGAAGGCTGCTATCATGTCTCCCCTGGTCCTTCTCTTCACTAGTCATGCCCGGTTACAGGAACTGGGCATGGCTGGTCTAGTGAAGAGAAGGACCAGGGGAGACATGATAGCAGCCTTCCAATATTTGAGGGGCTGTCACAGAGAGGAGGGGATCAACCTATTTTCCAAAGCACCTGAAGACCAGACAAGGAATAACGGATGGAAACTGATCAAGGAGAGATTCAACCTAGAAATAAGGAGAAATTTCCTGACAGTGAGAACAATCAACCAATGGAACAGATTGCCTTCAGATGTTGTGGGAGCTTCATCACTGGAAGCTTTCAAGAAGAGACTGGACTGCCATCTGTCAGAAATGGTGTAGGGTCTCCTGCTTGGGGGGGGGGAGTTGGACTAGATAACCTACAAGGTCTCTTCCAACTCTGTTATTCTATTCCAGTGATGGCAAACCTTTTAGAGACCGAGTGCCCAAACTGCAACCCAAAACCCACTTATTTATCGCCGGGTGCCAGGTGGGCGTGGCCCACTGGGTGGGCGTGGCTGTGGTGGTCATGGCAGACTGGGTGGGTGTGGCCAAAGTGGGCATGGTCACCTCGATGTTGCTCGTGGGGAGGGACGCCTCTGGGCAGGGTTGGGGGAGATCCAGGGGGTCTCTGGCAGGTGGGGCGGTGGGCAGGAGGCTCATCCTGCGGGGTAAGTTGAGGCGAGGCAGGGTGGGGATACCATTGCCGCGGGGCAAGGTGAGACAGGGGCCAGGGCAGCTGCTGCCTGACACCATCGGCCCCCGCACACAGAGGCCAGCGAGTGCATAGGGGCCTCCGGTGCCCGTCAGCAGCCACAGCCTGATGGCTCCTCGACCGGCGTACTCTGGGGCTCCACGTCCCACCACCAGCTGTTCAGATAAGCCACCTCTGAGCTGGACAGCTGGCCGACAGGTGAGGCGGTGATGCAGTGGGTCGTGCCCGGGAAAAGGAGAGCATGTGAGGCCAGGAGGGACGGGACACGGGGGAGGGAAACCAGCTGTGCCGGGATGCATCTGGCCACGTGGGACCTTGGGCGGCTGGTTGAAGAGGGACGGTTGCCATCTCTAGGGCATGGCACACGTGCCCACAAAGAGGGCTCTGAGTGCCGCCTCTGGCACCCGTGCCATAGGTTCGCCACCACTGTTCTACTCCACTCTACACTCTACTCTATTCTAAAATTTCTGTAAAGGCTACCTTTTCACATACTGCATATTATATCTTTAATATTCCCAGTGCCAAAAGTAATTTTGCAAGCCTTGGGAATGCATATCAGAGAAATCAGGGGAGTATTTAAAATCAGGTGGAGTCTGAATGAATGAAACCAGAGGTTTTCCTCCTAGGTAAGCAGGTATATCAGATTGCAGCTTCATTTAATTTCCTTTTTAATCATTTCTCTTGCTGCCAGAATTAACTGTCTTTACATGTCATATCCTTGGAGCCTGAGGGCAGGGACTCTCGTATCTACTGATAATTATTTTGGCTCTGTTTTTGTATGAAGATCAGGATTATTATTATTTTTTTTTAAAGGAATATTTAAATACACAAGTCATGAAGCAAGCTCACCCTATTAAGCCAGCCAAATTCAGCAGGCAAAACAAGGAATCTGTCCCATTGTAGCCTTTGGTGGTTGGTATTTGCCTGCAGGTAGTCAGTTTTCTGTCCTGTGCACCAGGATGGCCGTTTCTTATTTGAAGAGGTTATTGTGTTATATTGACTAATTAATTAATTGGTTTGTTGCCATCTTTTAGTTATAACTACATGCTGGGTACAGTTGCTCAGACCAGCTGCACCCAGCTTGTGATCCTCAAAGGAACTATGGTGGGAAGCATGCAGTGGGGGTAGCTCAAGGTTCAGTCTTGGGCCCAGAACTCTTTAAACATCTTCATTTGCGATCCAGATGAGGGGATAGAAGGGGAACCCATCAAATTTGCAAACAAGCTTGGGGAGAGGGGGGGGGAATTGCAAACACTTTGGAAAATAGGCTTAAGAACCAGAACAATCTTGACAGTCTTCAGCATTGGGTCCTCCAACAAAATGCAGTTCAGTGGTGAGAAAAACAGGGTCCTGCACTTAGACAAAAAAAACCCCAAATGCACAGGTACAGAATAGGCAATACCTGGCTCTAGTAATCGTGAGAGGGGTCTAGGTGTCCCAGACCCAGCTGCCCCCCAAAAAAAAGCTAATGCAGTCTTGGGATGCATCAACAGAGGGATAGTTTCAAGATCTGCGCTAATAATAATAATAATTATAATAATAATTATAATAATTATAATAATAATAATAATTATAATTATAATAATAATTATAATTATAATAATAATAATAATAAAGTTGGAAGGGACCTTGGAGGTCATCTAGTCCAACCCCTTGCTCAGGCAGGAAACCCTATACCATTTCAGACAAATGGCTGTCCAGTCTCTTCTTAAAAACTTCCAGTGTTGGAGCATCCACCGCTTCTGGAGGCAGGTTGTTCCACTGGTTAATTGTTCTAACCATGATGAGACCATGGTTGGAATATTGTGTCCAATTCTGGTCACCATGATACAGAAAAGGTGCTGAGACTCTAGAAAGAGTGGAGAGAAGAGCAACCAAGATGATTAGGGGGTCTGGAGGCTAAAACATATGAAGAACGGTTCCAGCAATTACTGAAGGTATGTCAAGTCTAACAAAGAGAAGGACTAGGGGTGATATGATAGTAGTCTTCTAATACTTGAGGGCTTTTCAGAGAGAAGAGAGGGTCAACCTATTCTCCAAAGCAACTGAAGGCAGGACACGAAATAAGGGGTAGAAGCTCATCAAAGAGAGATCCAGCCTAGAATTAAAAGAGAATTAACTTGACAGTGAAAACAGTTAATTAGTGGAACAGCCTGCATCTAGAAATTGTGGGTGCTCCATCACTGGAGGTTTTTTTAAGAAGAGACTGCACAGCCGTTTGTGGGTTAGACTAGAAGACCTCCAAGGTCCTTTCCAACTGTTATATTATCTTCTATGTTCTAAATCTCTCTCAAAAGAAACTCCCTGCTCTTGACTTTTAAGTAAAAAAAAAAACTTTCCCAAGAATATTTAACAATACCTAATACTGAAGCTAATAGGAGAATAATTTAATATGGCCTAGGTCAGGGGTAGGCAACCTTGGCTCTTTTATGACTCGTGGACTTCAACTCCCAGAATTCCTGAGCCAGCCATGCTGAGGGGAAAGGGAGAGGTTTCTAAGCTGAGCCATGCTGGCTCAGGAATTCTGGGAGTTGAAGTCCACAAGTCATAAAGCGGCCTAGGCCAGAAGTAGGTAACCTTGGCTCTTTTATGACTCACGGACTTCAACTCCCAGAATTCCTGAGCCAGCATGGCTCAGCTTGGAAACCTCTCTCTTTCCCCTCAGCATTGCTGGCTCAGGAATTCTGGGAGTTGAAGTCCACGAGTCATAAAAGAGCCAAGGTTGCCTACCCCTGGCCTAGGTTATATATTTATTGCCCTAATTGGTCATGGTATGATTGTGGTGCAAACTCTGGGCAGAAAAACATCAGATAAATGTATCCAAGTGTGGTGCCATTTCAAGGGTGTTTTAAAATTTGACTACAAATATTAATATATAAATGCTCTTTCACATGGTATGCAAAGTAATGAAGACCCAATTTCTCCTGGTGTCCTCTTTTGAAGCAAAATGAAGCATAAGGAAGGAAAGGTGTTGTCTTTTTCTTGTAGCTGGCCTACAAACATTGCAAAGATGAGATAGGCAAGACCAAAAAGGCAAAAAAACGTGATTCCTGTACCATACTAAGCTATGGTTTGTTTTATTGGACAAGCCACTATTAGTCTACGGAGATTCTCAGCCATCCGGGTCACGGTTGTCCCAAAAGTGCTTTTTCAAGAGGCAACTGGACTTCCTTTGTTTTCCCTTGAAGACGTTTCGCTTCTCAATCCAAGAAGCTTCTTCAGTTCTGGTGGAATTCTCCACCGTTCAGTCAGAGCCGAAGAAGCTTCTTGGATGAGAAGCGAAACGTCTTCAAGGAAAAACAAAGAATGGAAGGAGTTATATAGAATTTATGTAAATCCTTCCATTCTCCACCATTCATCCAGAACCGAAGAAGCTTCTTGGATGAGAAGCGATAGGTCTTCAAGCAAAAACAAAGAAAGTCCAGTTGCCTTTTGAAAAAAGCACCTTTGAGACAATTAGCTGGACTTACTTCAACACGCTGTGTTCAAATGAACAAATCTCGGGGGCCAACTTTATGCCACATGCTAAGCTCAAATGGATACGCTACTCTTAAGATTCTGCCCCCAAATTCAGGCAGAGTTAAAGCAAAGAGGGAGAGCAACATGAGGTCCAGATTAAAAAGAAAGAAAAAGACTGTTGATGAGGATCCTTCACAAGTACTATCACAAATTGGTCCAATAGTTTTTGTCTCCCAATATACACACTGCAGTAGAATGGAGAGGCGTTGGCCTTTTGTCAGGACCACAGGCCTGTAGGCGTAACTTGTGCTGTTTAATGTCCAGGTTGCTATATAATCAAAATCGGTCCCGAGTCCTAAAAACTAATCTGCGCAGTTAGCATATGGGTGGTAGAACCGACATCGGAAAAAATTGCCCTCCCCTCTCCCTGAAAAACCCCCTGCAGGTTCCTTTAACCAAGGGAACTCAAGGCTGGTTTATTCTAGCCCGTTGCTGAAATCTTATCTCTAATTTCTCCTCCGCAAAGGAAGTTACTGCTGTTCGACCTTCTTTCTCAGATACTTTCTCAGGTACCTTTTAAGTGTGTAGTTTAGTGCAGTGTTTCTGGGGACTGACTTGATTGCTGGTGTGGGAAGAAAAGTCTTCATCCTGGTTCATCCAAGCCGGGAATAAATAAAACAACATGGCGACTGCTTTGGGAAGAAGGTTACAGTTTATTGAAGAGCCAGAAAGATGGTTCTTGCAGGAAGGAGGAGAAATCAAGGAGAAGGGCTGAGCACATGTGGGGAGTAAGTTTTTATACCATCTGAAAGCCTTTTGTTTGGAAGTTTCCTGTTCCTGTGGCATGAACTTGGAGGCTATTTCCTGTGTTACGTATTCCGACCTGAGTTTAGGTGTGCCTCTCTGGTATTCTTTTTTTTTTTTTAGAAAACTTTTATTAAATGTACATTTAAAAACAAAAGTGGACATAATTCAACCTCCCTGTGTATAACACTGCTATTACAGAAAGAAAAACCGAAACTTAAAATACCTTCTATAACAGGACAGAATATAACAAGCTGTACATATAACTTCTGTAAAAAAACTTCTGTATATACATATCTTTCCGTTGTGTCCTGATATAGATGCTAATAGGAAATCCTTGCGTTATCTACTAATCAATCAATAATCATCTCAGCGATCCTCCTTATCTCTAACCAATCGTACAAATTTTTCCAAATTTCATAATACTCTGTTTCAGTCTTATTTTTGATCTCTAGAGTCTCTGGTATTCTTGATGGTGATGGGTTAGTCCTATTATGTCCCATCTCAGGTGGGGTATGCAGATTTTAGGTCTTTTGTCTTCTTGATTTCCTAGCTGGCTCCAGCTTTCTGATGGTTACATCTGCATTTGTATAGGGCTGGCTCCTGCTTGGGGCAGAGAGACTTGGGGGCAGGATTGGCTTCTGCTTTTAAAAATCCTTTTGAGGAAATATATTTTTCTGCCCTTTTAATATTTCCTTCTCTGAGGGGCTGACTTCCCACACTGGGAAAGGCAGAGAGGCTGCTTCTGCTGCTGATAGCATTTTTTGCTTCACCTTTTCATCGTCTGAAGCCGCCCAGTGGGGGGCCCCAATTGGAGAAAGACCTTTGGGATTCAATTAAAGTCTCCAGAAGGATGCCGGCCTGCATCTGTTTATCATCATTCCGTGTTTCAGAAGGATTTTTCTTTCTCCAAGCCCTAGTTTTGTCAGCCTTACCTGGAAAAGCTGAAAGGCTTTTATCTTAAGGAGAAATGAAATGAAATGAGGACGATGATAACCTTTACTGTCATTTTTTTTACTACTTAAATGAGAAGATGAACTAGGACTAAGAAAGTAGGGAGAAGGTTTAGAACAGAATTAACAAGAGTTGGCAGGGACCTTGTAGGTAATCTAGTCCAGGGGTCCCCAACCCCTGGTCCATGGACCGGTACTGGGCAGCGGCATGCCAGCAATCGGTCCGCACAAACAAGCAAAGCCACATCTATGGGATGCAGGCAGCACACAAAACTACACACCTTCCGGTCCATGGAAAAACCTCTCTCCACGGAACCGGTCCCTGGTGCCCAAAAGGTTGGGGACCTCTGTTTGTTGGTCATCTAGTCCAACACCACCACCCCCCAAGCAGGAGACCCTACACCATTTCTAACAGATGGCAGTCCAGTCTGTTCTTGAAAGCTTCCAGTGATGAAGCACTCAAAACGTCTATAAAGGCAAAGTGTTCCATTGGTTGATTGTTCTCCCTGTCAGGAAATTTCTCCTTATTTCCAGGTTGAATCTCTCCTTGATCAGTTTCCATCCGTTATTCCTTGCTTGGCCTTCAGGTGCTTTGGAAAATAGGTTGATCCCCTCCTCTCTGTGACAGCCCCTCAAATATTGGAAGACCGCTATCATCCTGGTCCTTCTCTTCACTAGACCAGCCATGCCCAGTTCCTGTAACCGTTCTTCATATGTTTTAGCCTCCAGGTGCCTAATAGTATCTGTACAGTAGTCTTCAATTTACAACAGTTCATTTAGTGACTATTCAAAGTTGCAACAGTGCTGAAAAAAAGTGACATGACTATTTTTCACACTTACGACCATTGCTGCATCCTCGTGGTTTCCTGATCAAAATTCAGACGCTTGGCAACTGACTTGTATGTATGACGGCCGCAGTGTCCTGGAGTCATGTGATCCCTTTTTGTGACCTTCTGATAAGGAAAGTCAATGGGGGAAACCAGACTCACTTAACCGCGTTACTAATTTAGGAACTGCAGCCATTCACTTCCCAACTGTGCCCAGAAAAGTCGTAAAACGGGGCCAAAATTTACTTGACAAACATCTCATGTAACAACATAAATTTCGGGCTCAGCTGTGGTCGTACGTTGAAGGATGGTGTGTATTGAAAATTCACCATTTTATAATGGCCATACTGGCAGACAGGTCCGGGGGGAGGGGCAGAGAATGGAATCTGGAGGCACACAAGGACAGGTGTCCTGCCTGCATCTTCGGTCAGTTTTAGGCTCTGATCGCTTAGTGACCGTTCCATCAAAAGCTCTGAACAGCTTGAGGGTGAGGGACCGGCCAGCTGAGGATGGAGCCTGGGAGTGAAAGGTTCACTTCTCCCATTCAAAGACTTTACTACGGCCTCTGTCAGCCTCTGCTGCACACAATTAAAACCAGGAAAAGGGGGGTGGGGCTTGTTATCACAACACTCGGCTTGCTTGCTTTCCTGGCAAAGGAAAAGAGCAACTAACAAGCTTATGCAGGTGCTTGTCCCGGATCCCTGCTGTCTCGGGGTGGGGTGGGTGGGAGGAGGGTTGTCGTCTGCAAAAGGCAAAGCCAGGTGGGATTTTGTAGCTGTAGCATCACAAGTGGACCGGAAGAGGGTAAGACGATGGTCGTGCCCCTCTGAAATAAAAACATGCTCCCTGTAGACTAGTGCCATATGCAGGTGGCAACTTCCCCCCCCCCCTAAGCTAGCAGTTATTAATTATAATATTGGCTAAATGTGAGTCTGGTAAGCCAAAATAACACATTTTGTTCCCCTACCCCCTGCCATCTGAAGTGGTACACTTTGGGGAATCTTCTTTCTGTCACCAAATTTGCATCAGTTACTTTCTTGTGCATAAGTTAGTCTTGACTATACATCATATAGTCAACTTGGCAATTTTAAGATGGGGGAAGTCAATGCATCTTAAGCTTGCTAGTGTGAAAAAAACAGTTAATATGTGTCATATATACTAGCAAATGAGATACAAGAATTCCAGGAATCAGGAGTCTGGTAGCCTTTTTTCAAACCTATCCATGTTATTAAAAAGCATAATCTTTAATCAGTTACAGCTCATTCCATCAAATGGAAATGTATATAAGTTTTACAGTAAAAGTCTGCAAAATCGCTGCCATCTGATTTAGATTTAAAACAGAATCATAGGGCTGAAAGGGACCTCAGAGGTTTTCTAGACCAACCCCCTGCTCAAGCAGGAGACCCTATACCTATGGCACGGGTGCCAGAGGCGGCACTCAGAGCCTTCTCTGTGGGCACGCGCACCATCGCCCCAGTCCTAGGCCTTCAGCTGGGTTTTATAAAACCTTTTCGCTTTAGGCCTCCGCCACCGCGTGCAAAAAAAAAAAAAGGTTCAGTCAATTTCAACTTCTCGCGGGAAAAAAAAAGATCTTGCAAAGTTGGAATTGATTGATTGAACTTTTTAGTCCCACCCTGTCTGCCGTTACCACCGCAGCCACGCCCACCCAATGGGCCACGCCCACCCAATGGGCCACACCCACCCAGCACTTGACGATGCATAAGTGAGTTTTGGGTTGCAGTTTGGGCACTCAGTCTCTAAAAGGTTCGCCATCACTGCCCTATACCATTCCAGACAAATGGCTTGTCCAGTGTCTTCTTAAAAGCCTCCAGTGTTGAAGCACCCACAACCTCTGTCGTTCCACTGGTGGGTTGTTCTCACTGTCAGGAAATTTCTCCTTAATTCTAGATTAGATCACGCTTTGGTAAACTTCTACCAATTACTCCACCTGTCCCTGCCTTTGTAAGACCCCCTTCTCCAGGGAAAGAGCTTCTGCTTCTTGGCTTACGTGGATGATTAGTGGCGCAAAGGCCATCCCAAAGCTTTCTCTATCCTGTCCACACATTTAATGCTTTCCACTCACTGGTAGAAAACCCTCAAACCTCCTCCAGCCTTTTAGAAGTCCCTTCACTTTCAAAAATATACAATTATATCTATTGTTTTGCTCCTCTTTCAGTTTAAGTCAACCGTTTTAACCCCATCCTCCCAGGGTAGAATATGTAGCAGCCTGTCTGGCTTTGGCTCCATCATTGCGGGATGTTTAAAGTAAATCGAGTTTAAGTAAAATTGGGGAGAGGTTGCTTTGGCAGGGTGTGTTACAGTTTCAGATCTGCATCTTAAGAATTGAGCTACTGTATATGAACAATTCCATCTAGTTTCTTGGCAATGATATGGAAGAGTTCCCATCTCTTGGGATATATTTTGGGGCTTGGTCTCCCATTCAAGTGTTAACCAAGACTGTCTCTTCATAGCTTCCTGAGAACATAGAGGTCTCAAGAAGAGGGCTAGAATCAAGATCTAATAGAGGGCTAGAATCAAGATCTAATAGAAGGATAGAATCTAATAGAGGGCTAGAATCAAGATCTAATAGAGGGATAGAATCTAATAGAGGGATAGAATCAAGATCTAGTAGAGGGATAGAATCTAATAGAGGGATAGAATCAAAATCATGTGAAGTTCTAGTATCGCTTTACAAAGGCCACACTTGGAATACTGCATCCAGTTTTGGTCACCACAATACAAAAAAAAAAAAAATGTTGAGACTCTGGAAAGAGTGCAGAGAAGAGCAACAAAAATGATTAGGGGGCTGGAGGCTAAAACGTACGAAAAATTGTTACAGGAATTTGATATGTTTAGTTTAATTAAAAGAAGGACTGGGGGGACATGATAGCACTGTTCCAATATTTGAGGGGCTCCTACAAAGACAAGGGGGGTCAAACTATTCTCCAAAGCATCAAAAGGCAAGACAAGAAACAATGAATGGAAACTAAGCAAGGAGAGAAGCAACCTAGAACTAAGGAGGAATTTCCTAATGGTGAGAGCAATTAACTAATGGAATATCTTGCCTCCAGAAATTGTGGGTGCTCCATCACTGGAGGCTTTTAAGAAGAGATTGGACAGCCATTTGTCTCAGGGTCTCCTGCTTCACCGGGGGGGGGGGGGGGGCTGGAGTAGAAATCTTCCAGGGTCCCTTCCAACTCTATTATTCTATGATCTGTGCTCTATGATCAGCCAAGCTGGGCTACTAAGAGTATAAACAGTTTGCAAGAAAGACAGTCTGTCCAGGATCAAATAAAATCCAAGTGATTATCTCCCTGAGGTGATAATCAGCAAACAGAAGCATCATTTGGACATGCGTAACAAACATGTCTAAAAATGATTACAAGACTGAAGGAAATAAGACTGAAGGAAATAAGACTGAAGGAAATAAGACTGAAGGAAATAAAAGAGGGGAAAAAGACAAGAAGTAAGATCAGTGGATGAGATCAAATAAATTTTTTGATTATATTTGAAATAGGATTGGAATTTATTGCTAGATACAAGCTTCAGACGGAAAGAATTTGCCTACCGGGATCAGGACCAACTCAATGGTACCTACCAGGGGTGTCGTGGTGGGGAGGTTAAGATGATGGCTCCTGTCAGGCTTCAAAACCACAATCTTGATCGTATTGAAACGCCCACAAACACATCCTTAGACAGTCCTGTATCCATGGATTGGTTGCTACCCGTACATCTGTCTGCCAGGACAGAGTCTGCCCATAGAATCAAGCGTCTGTCATGGTTCCGACAGATGAAACTCTTCAAAGAACTTCGAGGCATTGTTTACCTTAAAGAATCTTTATTGGAGTAGCATAGCTTCGGCACTAACATAGTCGAAGCCAAAATCTGGATCCCCCTCCCCTTAGCACACGGTATTAAACACAATTCCCTCCTCTAATTAACAGTCATAAATCACATTCTCCAATTAGTTTGAAATGCAGGCTTTCCCTCCTGTTCTTCAACCCGCCATTCCTTATCATCTCTTATTTCAAAAGCCCTGAGTTCACACACTATTACAATATTGTTATGTCTAACTAATCCCCCTACACATTCTTCCCCCTCCCCCAGTATCATCTAATTCTAAGAGTAAAGCATAAGAAAGAAAAAAGGTTGCATCTCCATATGTTGTCAGAGCAAGAACATCCAATGTTAGCAGCATTGACAGCGTCACTATGAGGGTCAAGAAAAGAAAACCGCTGTGTATCTCGCTCAGTGTCAATTCTCTCGCTTGCTTGCGACCACCTCCAGGGGCTCTTTCAACTTCTCACCCTTTGGGAATGAGGGCACCTTTTGGTGTTTGGAGAAAAGTGTAATTAAAACAGGACAGGACCTGGCTCAATATAAAAAGTGTTCTTTGGGGAATCTGAAAGCCTTCCGTTGAAATTCAGGAGCTATGTTGTTTTTCCAGAATCCGGGAATTATTCCTACGGATGCCTGCCTGCTGCCCCACAAACCCAAGCATGTTGTGACTTCTGTGCACATTGTGAGAAATGATTGTTCATTCAAAGCACTTTTTTACCGTTGGCCTTGATTAACAAAACCAAGATGAAATGGAGATCGCAAAGCTTCCTGATTTGACTCGTGTACATATCATGGCTGATTAGTGTGATTTCCCTTTTGTTTTCTGACTTAATTTTATCTGTCAGTTCCGAGTAAGAGGAGAACTGAAAGGCCTGTGTTTAAAATCAGTTTCTCTAGTTGATGCCAGAGATATTCGTGGTATCGTTCTCCCCTGCAGAGTTGGTGCAAAAAAAAACCTAGACCAGTATGTTGTTTGACCACATCAGAATAGCAGGAAAAATTCACTTTAAACACAAGCACAGCTAAGAACGATTTAAATCTGAGCTAGGGACAGGCTAGATTTTGAAGACAAAAATGAACTTAGCCATGAGAAAGAATAGCAAAAAATAAAGAATAACAAAGTTGGAGGGGACTTTGGAGGTCTCTTGCCCAAACAGGAGACCCTATATTATCTCAGACAAATGGCTCTTCTTAAAAACCTCCAGTGATGGAGCACCCACAACAACTTCTGAAGACAAGCTATTCCACCGATTAATTGTTCTCATTGTCAGGAAATTCCTTCTTACTTCTAGGTTGGATCTTTCTTTAACAAGCTTCTACCTATTATTTCTTGTCCTGCCCTCCGGTGCTTTGAACAATAAGTTGACAATAAATTCTGGGCTCGATTGTGGTTATAAATCGAGGACTACCTGTACATATGTTTTCTAGTGAATTCAGTGCAGCTGGAGATAGCCAAGTGATAATAGTAATATAATGAAGTTGGAAGGTCATCTAGTCCAACCCCCTGCTCAGGCAGGAAACCCTATACCATTTCAGGCAAATGGTTGTCCAATCTCTTCTTAACCCCCCCCCCCCCGCCGCAGTGTTGGAGCATTCACAATTTCTGGAGGCAAGTAGTTCCACTGGTTAATTGTTCTAACTGTCAGGAAATTTCTCCTTATTTCCAGGTTGCTTCTCTCCTTGATTAGTTTCCATTCATTGCATCTTGTCCTGCCTTCAGGTGCTTTGGAGAATAGCTTGACTCCCTCTTCTTTGTGGCAACACCTGAGATATTGGAAGACTGCTATCATGTCGCCCCTAATCCTCCTTTTCATTAATCTAGATCTACCCAATTCCAGCAACCATTCTTTATATGTTTTAGCCTTCAGTCCCCTGATCATCTTTGTTGCTCTTCTCTGCACTCTTTCTAGAGTCTCAACTTCTTTTGTACATCGTGGTGATGGTTTGTGCGTGTGCATGCATGTGCACTTATAGATAGAAAGGGAGTGGCTGTGCCGCAGTTCAGATTTAGGGACCAAAAACTGCTTTCAGAATACAAGGGGGCTATGCAGTTCTTTAAACCAAATTCATCTTTCCCTTGATCATATGGCAGCTGTGCAGCTGTGGTGTTCGTTCGAAGGAAAGCTCATGGAATTGCCCAAGAATCAACCCTGACTTTGGAAGAAGTGGAAGGCAAAAGATTTATTCAAACCTGAAGACAAAGTTACACTTAATGATGAGTTTATACCCGGGGTAGGCAACCTTGGCTCTTTTATGACTCATGGACTTCAACTCCCAGAATTCCTGAGGCAGCCACCCTGAGGGGAAAGGGAGAGGTTTCCAAGCTGAGCCATGCTGGCTCAGGAATTCTGGGAGTTGAAGTCCACGAGTCATAAAAGAGCCAAGGTTGCCTACCTCTGGCCTAGGCCTAGGCCGCTTTATGACTCGTGGACTTCAACTCCCAGAATTCCTGAGCCAGCCATGCTGAGGGGAAGGGACAGGTTTCCAAGCTGAGCTATGCTGGCTCAGGAATTCTGGGAGTTGAAGTCCACGAGTCATAAAAGAGCCAAGGTTGCCTACCTCTGGCCTAGGCCTAGGCCGCTTTATGACTCGTGGACTTCAACTCCCAGAATTCCTGAGCCAGCCATGCTGAGGGGAAGGGACAGGTTTCCAAGCTGAGCTATGCTGGCTCAGGAATTCTGGGAGTTGAAGTCCACGAGTCATAAAAGAGCCAAGGTTGCCTACCCCCGGTCTATACAGTAGATTTCTTTTTCATGTCTTGTTTTGTTTGTTTGTCTCTTTCTTCAAAAAGATTTTGTTAACTGTTCATGTTAAATGTTTAGAGGCAGTTTGGTATAGCGATCCTCTGATTCTGGAACGTTACCATCTTTGGTACTTCATGGAGTGACACTGCTCCAGACAGACCCAGTCCACAATTGGTGTGTTCTCCTAGACCAGTGGTGGCGATGCTATGGCACGCGTGCCAGAGGCGGCACTCAGAGCCCTCTCTGTGGGCACGCGTGCCATCGCCTCAGCCCCACCTCCCCCTGCGGTCCCCTCCTAACCAGCAGCCCCCCCTGAGGAGAGTCACCCCCGAGCGCGGCCCGCGCAGAGCAGCGCACCCAAGGACATGGCAGCCAGGCAGCGGGGACAAGACTCTGCCCTTGTGCCCCGTCGCGCGGTTGATGTTGCAGGGCGCGGGCAGAGGGCGTGGCCGCCATGGCGCTGCTGGGCGATCTGCGGTGGGCCATGGAGGCAGTGAGAGGCCCTGCGGGTGGGGCGGGAGTGGGCTGGGGCAGAGCAGGGTGGGAGTGGCTGGTTTTGGGGCACTCGGTCTCTAAAAGGTTCGCCATCACTGTCCTAGACTCACAACTCCTGCTCACGGAGCAGGTGGGAGCTTGTGGCCAGGAGGGCCTTTGCACAACTATGTGTTGTTTGTTCCTGGATCATGAGCTTTGCTTAAAACAATTAAAGGCCTGGAGACAAAAACATATGAAGAACAGTTGCAGGATTTGAGTATGGCTAGTCTAGAGAAGAGAAGGACTAGGGAGGGACATGATAGCAGGATTCCAGTATTTGAGGGGCTGCCACAGAGAAGAGGGGATCAAATTATTTCCCAAAGCACCAGAGGGCAAGACAAGAAACAAGGGTTGGAAACTGACCAAAGAGAGAACCAACCTGGAACTTAGGAGAAAACCTCCTAACAGTGAGGACAATTAACCAGTGGAACAGCTTGCAGTCAGAAGTTGTGAGTGCTCCATCACTGGATGGAGACTGGACAGCCACCTTATCTGAAATGATATAGGGTCTTCCTCCTTGAGCAGGGGGTTGGACTAGAAGACCTCCAAGGTCCTTTCCAGCTCTATTCTGATTGATTGATTGATTGCTCATATTACTCACCCTCTGGTCACTTCCCAAACGAACTGTTTTTCGCTGGACCTTGTTTGAAATCTGGCACCAGTGAGTTCATCGGGTGCCAACGGGCCCTTGGTTCTGCTTGCCCCTTGGGGTACCGGCTTTGTTCCTGCCTTCCAAAACAGCCTCTGTTCCCAAAGGGTGGCTGTTCAGCCTGTTTTTTATATGCGGGAAGGAAAGGCGTGGCTGGCCTTCTCCTTTCTTTCTTTCCTTGCATCCCAGTCTAATTAGGGGTAGAAGGCAGCTTCCCGGATTGGCAGGGGGGAGGGCAAGGACCATTCATACATTCTTCCCCTTGTCACGAGTGGTCATGTCTCAAAATGGGGATCTTTTCGAGGCAGGAAAAGGGAGGGCAGCTTTCCTGCCAAAGGGGGTATCATGACCTCATTTGGGTCTCCGTTAATATGTCTGGGTTCAGCCTCTTCAAGCCAATTAGCTCATGGGCCGAGCAGACTTGGAAAACCTTCTGGCCTCATTTGCAAAAGGGGAGCCTTGGAAGAATGGCCCAGGGATTCATGGGGGGGGGGGAGGTGCCCGCAAGACTTTCCTCCCGGGGCGGCTTTTCCGAGAAGGCTCCAGGGAAGCGCTGGGAGCGACCAGGGCCGGTGGGTGGGAGAGAAAGGAAGCAGTTAGGAGGGAGAAAAGGCTTCCCATTGGTGAAGTACGGGGACGCCTGCTTGAATTGCAGCCCTGGGGATAGTGCAGCATTAATATACCGTCTGAAATGGTATAGTTTCCTGCCTGAGCAGGGGGTCGGGCTAGATGACCTCCAAGGTCACTTCCAACATCATCATCATTACTATTATTATTACTATTATTATTATTATTATTATTATTATTATTATTATTATTATTATTATTATTATTATTATTATTATTATTATTACACCATAAAAGATTGTCAGTGTGGACTAACGTTCCGGTGGACTATCAAGGAATTCTCCTTCCTTTTTTTTTATTACTAATTCCCATTCCATTGGATAAAGCGGAATACGGGCAAGTCCTCGACTTACGAGCACCATCGAGCCCAAAATTTATGGTGCTAAGCGAGACAGTTGTTCGGTTGAGTTTTGCCCCGTTTTACGACCGTCCTTGCCGAAGCTGTTAAGTGAACCACTGCAGTTGTTAAGTTAGCGACACGGCTGTTAAATGAGTCTGGCTTCCCCATTGACTCTGCTGGTCAGGAGGTTGCAGGAGGGGATCACGTGACCCCCGGGACAACTGCGACCGTCGTAAATATGAGCCCAGCTGCCCAGCCGCCGAATTTTGATCACCTGACCGTGGGGAATGCTGCAAAGGTCGCAAGTGTGAAAAACGGTCATAAGTCAGTTTTTCCAGTGCCGTTGTAACTTTGAACGGTCACTAAACGAACTGTTGTAAGTGGAGAACTACCTGAAGCAGGAAAATGCAACCTCCCGGCATCGTCACCCGTGCAGCATGGCGGACAAGGGCAGTCTTCCTCCGGCTGCTGAGGGATAGCTCCACCATTCTGGGCAGTGTAACAGAATCTGGAGAAGGCCCATTTGAGCTCCGTCGGAAGCTCCAGAAAGTAGTTTTTTTTTTCCCCTGTCCACAAAGGCCGTCTTGTTTCCGCAGATCCGTCTGTATCTTGCAATTGATATGCTGATGCGATAAGCTCTCTGTTTCCAGAGGGAAGGAGGAGCAGGATAAAACTGCACCCATCTCTCCAGCCTCTGCCCATCCTCCTTTTGAATGGATCCCCCTCCCCAGCCTGTTTCCCATTTTTATACAAAAAGGTTCGATCCCCGTTAATCTTGAGTTCTGCCTTTGAGAAACGAGCAGCTTCGGGACTTCATTGAGAACCTCACCCTCACCTCTGGGTGGACAAAACTCTGCGAAATGGTGGAGGGAAGGGGTGTCGTTGAGGTCACAAAGCCGAGACAAACGTTTGTGGGGTTTTGGTGGCAGTTTTGCTTTCCTTGGTCGTTATACTGTAAAAGCATTGAAGGGCACCGCTGAGTAACCACAAAGCTTGCTTTTCTGCAGATTTTTCTCCGATTTTCTTTTTTGCTTTGTTCCTTCGAAGCAAACCCCCACCCCAAAAAAAACCCCCACCAAATACAGGTAATCCTGGACTTAAAAATAGTTTGTTTGTTCATTAATTCCTTTTTCACAATAGAATCTGTACGATTTTTATTGTTCTCTTTTTAAAAGTTTGAAGTTAGGTGAGAACGGATGGTCAGAACAAGCAGCATGTAAGCAGAGGGACGAAGGCAGCCTCAGCCATCCTTATTATTATTTTGGTCATCACAATATAAAAAAAAATGTTGAGACTCTAGAAAGAGTGCAGAGAAGAGCAACAAAGATGATCAGGGGACTGGAGGCTAAAGCATATAAAGAACGATTGCTGGAATTGGGTATGTCTAGTCTAATGAAGAGAAGGATGAGGGGTGACATGATAGTAGTGTTCCAATATCTCAGGGGCTGCCACAGAGAAGAGGGATTCAAGCTATTCTCCAAAGCGCCTGAAGGCAGGACAAGAAGCAACGGATGGAAACTAATTAAGGAGAGAAGCAACCTAGAACTAAGGAGAAACTTCCTGACAGTTAGAACAATTAACCAGTGGAACAACCTGCCTCCAGAAGCTGTGAATGCTCCAACATTGGAAGTTTTCAAGAATAGACTGGACAACGATTTGTCTGAAATGGTATAGGGTTTCCTGCCTGAGCAGGGGGTTGGACTAGATGACCTTCCAACTTCATTATATTACTATTATCATTTGGCTATCTCCAGCTACACTGAATTCACTAGAAAACATATGTACAGGTAGTCCTCGATTTATAACCACAATCGAGCCCAAAATTTCTGCTGTTAAGTGAGACATTTGTTCAGTGACTTTTGCCCCATTTTACGACCTTTCTTGCCGCAGCTGTTAAGTGAATCACTGCAGTTGTTAAATTAGTCACACGGTTGTTAAGTGAATCTGACTTCCCCATCAATGTTGTCAGAAGATCGTAAAAAGGGGATCACATGACTCCGGGACACTGCAACCGTCATAAATGTGAGTCAGTCGCCAAGCAGCTGAATTTTGATCGCGTGACCGCGGGGATGCTGCAATGGTCAGTGTGAAGAAAGTCCTAAGACTTAAGTCATTTGTTTCAGTGCCGTTGTAACTTCAGACCGTCACTAAATGAACTGCTGTAATTCGAGGACTACCTGTAAGAGCGAACTTTAATCTGAAGTATTTAGGGGACTTTTTCCCTCAGGGATGCGGGTAGAATTTTTTTTCAGGGGGTCTTGATGTGACAGGAGAAATTCCCAGAGGCGTCCCTGACCCCCTTTCCTTCGTTTCCTTTCATTTGGTGAATTAACACTTTGTTCTTTATTGACCTCGAGTTCATTGAACTAGGCTTGCAATATTTAAAATATTCATTGGATTCATCCATTCGACGGGGCCGAAGGACCCAGGACAGCAGCTCCATCACAACTTGTTCGGCTCTGGCTCTGCAAAACAGTGGCCGTTCTTCGGGCACTCAAAAAAAAGGAAGTTATTTCTCATTTTTGGCCGTCTAATTCTTCGTACTTTCAGCTGCCAAATCCTTTCCCCGTGACGATTGACTGTGGCTCGTCCAGCCGTCTCTCTTAGATCCTGACACGTTTTTCTGCCTGCTGTGTCTAGCCCAGGATGTTCATTGATCCGTTGATTATTGGCTGATTCAATCCCCACAGATACTCACTGGGGGGTTAATATGTCGAGTGAAGGGAAAGCAAGCATGCAAAAGAAAACAACTATAACCACACGACCATCTTTGCTCTCCCGAAGACTGTGGAAAGCCACGGCCCGGAGAGTTAAGGGATTAGAAGCAACCCCGTCTCGGGTATCCTGGGGAATTGAAGGCAGCGAGAGAAAAAGTCCTGGGGATAAATGTCTGAGATGAAAATATAATCAGGGCACTGTTATTTTCATGGTGCCGGTGTTAAGTCCTTAGTAGGAGTGAAGAGCTGTTTTTAGCATGAGTCTACACACACACACATACATTTATACATATTTTTGTCAATAACTCCATAACTTGGCCATTGATTATCTATCTTATCTATCTATCTATCTATCTATCTATCTATCTATCTATCTATCTATCTATCTATCTATCTATCTATCTATCTATCTATCTATCTATCTATCTATCTATCTATCTATCTATCTATCTATCTATCAGAATAGAGCTGGAAGGGTCCTTGGAGGTCTTCTAGCCCAACCCTCTGCTCAAGCAAGAGACCTTACATCCTTCCAGACAAGTGGCTGTCCAGCCTTTTCATAAAAGCCTCCACTGATTGAGCACCCACAGCTTCTGTTGGCAAATTGCTCCACAGCTTGATTGTCCTCACTGTTAGGAAGTTTCTCCTTAATTCCAGGTTGATTCTTTCCTGGCTTAGTTTCCATCCATTGTTTCTTGTCTTAGACTTTGGTGCTTTGGAAATGAGTTGACCCCCTCTTCTTTGTGGTAGCCCCTCAAATACTGGAATACTGCTATCATGCCACCCCCATCTTTTCTCTAAACTAGCCATACCCAATTCCTGCAACCTTTCTTTGTATGTTTTAGTCTCCAGGCCTTTAATCATCTTAGTTGCTCTCCTTTGCACTTTTTCCAAAGTCTCAACATCTTTTTGGTAAGGTGGTGACCTGGATGCTGTCCCACGTGTGGTCTTCCTAAGGTGTCCATCCATCCATCTATCATCCACGTGACTGAGTAGATCTGGCTTCCTAACTCAGTCCTTGTGTGTGGAGGAGAAAGGACACTCAGATGGCAATTCCGCTTGCTTGTGAAAAGTGAGGGTGTGTTTTTTTCCACCAAGCCACCCCTGGTTTTCCACGTTACCCAAATTAAGAGTCCCCTTTGAGCCTTCTAAGGTTTCCTGCTGGGGAGAATTTCAGCATTCTTTCCCGTGGTCAGTCCCTCCCTCAGGAGGCAGCCAAGAGGTGAGCGAGTGTGGGGTACTTCCTTTGACAGAATCCATGCTTTGATCTCCATGAGTGCATTGGAGTGGGGGGGGGGGTTTAGAGAGAAACAGAGGAGATTGGTTGTTCTTCCACAATTACACACATGCCTAGAGAGCTATTAGGTCCTGGGATGAGCAACCCTTGTGGAGCCTGGCGGTAATGGGAGACCTGATGCGAAATCGATCCTGCCCCATAATGATCCTTCTCGGTGCTGACGGGCAAAGCTTTGTTTAGCAAATCAATTAGGGAGCGCTTCCCAGTTAGGGGGCCCTCCGGGCTGCCCCAGAAAAATCCGTGAGCCCAACCCGCCAGAACGCACTGAAACTGGCTGGGGATGTACCTTTTGTGAGCAGCGTGCTAAGCCCCCAAGCAGCCTCAGGGTGTATCTAGGCCAGGGGTAGGCAACCTTGGCTCTTTTATGACTGGTGGACTTCAACTCCCAGAATTCCTGAGCCAGCATGGCTCAGCTTGGAAACCTCTCCCTTTCCCCTCAGCATGGCTGGCTCAGGAATTCTGGGAGTTGAAGTCCACCAGTCATAAAAGAGCCAAGGTTGCCTACCCCTGGCCTAGGCCATAAGACGGTGTTGTGGGAATTAGTTGTTTAGCAGAGTGATGGCACGTGGGGAGGGGAGGGAGGAGAACTGTCCTTGTGTCTGGTTGTTTTGGTGTGCAATGCCTTATGGCATTGTCTTGAGGGAAGAAGTTGAAACAGTTTATGTCCAGGATGTGAGGGGTCTGTAGATATTGTGTGATGTGAACAAAGAGGATTATGAATCCTTCTGAAAGCTTAAATCAAACGAATACCCTTGTTATAACCGAGTTTGCATGTTGTTGTTATATTCAACAATATTTTGGTTATTGTTGCAATGGAGTTATATGCAGTCGTAGGTTAGAAGACCCTGGCAATATCTCTCTGGCTGTTGTTAGTTGGCTCCTGGGTTCAGGTCTTTTGCTAATGGCCAGATATTTAAAGATTGCAAATTCCCAGTAGGCTGGCTGAACAGAGTCTCGCATCCCTGTGGGATTTATCAGTCTTCCCGTGCTTTGAACATCAAAGAGGTTGGTGTGTGGTACAAGCCGGGATGATGCGACCAATTGGCTCCAGATCAGACTGCTGCCTTGTTACAAGTCACGATGATCATCAGCCTGCATCAATTTGTCAGGAAAGCAGCGATTAGCAGAACCGCCAAATTGGCCAGTAAGTTCAGTGCCTAAATTCTGGTTTTTGACCCAGTAAAGCAAAGACTCCCAAACAGAGCGGGGGAACAAAGGGGATCACAGATAACCTGATTAAGAACTCTAAAAGCAAACTAGTTACTGAACCCCAAAATATTTAGTCCAAGTTATTTAGTTCCATCAGTTACTGGGGGGGGCAGTTTTTATCTGTTAAAAGTGGCCTTCCCAGGGACAATGCTTTGGTTGAGGGGCACCCACAGGGAAGTCTGAAAAGTCAAGAGGGTAGCTTTCTTTGCCCGGGGATGGAGAAATTCAACACTAGCCTAGGAATAGTTGGTAAAGTTGACAATGTTGCTGAAATAATTTGACTTTTTCGATTAGAGAAAAGACACTGTCTCCATTTATTAGTGACCAGAAGAAGTCTCTTACAATTTTTTTTTTCTTTTTCTAAAAATGAAAAGAATGAATTTACACTATCTTTTTCTATTTTTCTTCAACTTTTTTTTTGCATAGTTTTGCTTTTGCTTTTCTTTCTTTTTCTTCTTTATATTGCTTTAGTTTTTATCTTCTTGTTTAAACGTTTTAATAAAAAATTATAAAAGAAAAATGGTCAAGACACTTGCCTTAATAGTGCAATTGCCATTTTTTCTTTTTCTTTTTTAACCCACCCTGTGGTGCCGCTGAAGAGGAGTGAGATACTGTATGTGAGAACAGAGAGGGGACTGGTCCCAAAAGTGCTTTTTCAACAGGCAACCAAACTTGGTTTTTTCCTTGAGGATATTTCGCTTCTCATCCAAGAAGCTTCTTCAGTTCTTCATGAGAAACATCTTCAAGGAAAAAAACAAAGTCCAGTTGCCTGTTGAAAAAACACCTTTGGGGCAACCATGACCTGGATGACTGAGAATCTCCGAATAGAGTAGAGTAGAGTAGAGTAGAGTAGAGTAGAGTAGAGTAGAGTAGAGTAGAGTAGAGTAGAGTAGAGTAGAGTAGAATAGAGTAGAGTAGGAAGAGAATAGAATAGAATAGAGTAGAGTAGAGTAGAGTAGAGTAGAGTAGAGTAGAGTAGAGTAGAGTAGAGTAGGAATAGAGTAGAGTAGAGTAGAGTAGAGTAGGAATAGAATAGAATAGAATAGAATAGAATAGAATAGAATAGAATAGAATCTGGAAGGGACCTTAGAGGTCTTCTAGTCCAGCCCCCTGCTCAAGCAGAACTTATACCATTTCAGACAAGTGACTGTCTAGTCTTTTCTTGAAAACCTTCAGTGATGGAGCACCCACAACCTCCGAAGGCAAGCTGTTCCACTGGTTAATTGTCCTCACTGTTAGGAAGTTTCTCCTTAATTCCAGGTTGCTTCTCTCCTTAATCAGTTTCCAACCATTGTTTCTTGTCTTGCCTTCTGGTGCTTTGGAGAATAGTTTGACGCCCTCTTCTTTGTGGCAGCCCCTCAAATATAGATAGAGAAGAGACTTCCATTTTTGATCCTTTTCTCCTGAGTTTAAGGGAGAAAGAAAGAGAGCAAGGGGGTACCAGCGACCTAAATTACATAAGCAATTTGAAACTGCTCAGAAGGTTGCATTCAAGAGACCAAGTGCTGAATGGGACCAAGATTGCCCGCCTCCACCATGTACCTGCATATCTACCCTTTCTTTCCCATGCCTCTTTCTGCCACGTTAGAGAAGAGGGAAACAAGTTTCTGTCCCTTTACCACCATGCTAGTTGCAGATCATTGCTTTGCTGCTCTGGGAAAACAGTGATTTTGAGCAGGTGATACAGATCCAGTTACTTAGATATCCAAAATCTGTCTCTCCTTCTCTTCCACGCCTCACTTTGTTTTTATATATACAGTGGTAATTGGTTCCGGGAGGAGCGATGAGTATCAAAAACAGTGAGTACCAAAGAGATTTTTCCCATAAGGAATACTATAGTGAGTCACAAGGCAGCCGACACCAACAGGTTTTAGCTTGTGCGTTGAGTACCAAACAAACAAAATTTTCACGTCAAAATATGTTGAGTACCAAATTTGTTGAGTTTCAGAGCAGTTGCATACCAAGATACCACTGTACCTTTAAAATATTAGGAACTGGGCATGGCTGGTCTAGTGAAGAGAAGGACCAGGGGAGACATGATAGCAGTGTTCCAATATTTGAGGGGCTGTCACAGAGAGGAGAGGGACAGCCTATTTTACAAAACACCCCAAGGCCAAGCAAGGAGTAACAGATGGAAACTGATCAAGGAGAGATTCAACCTGGAAATAAGGAGAAATTTCCTGACAGTGAGAACAATCAACCAGTGGAACAGTTTGCCTTTAGATGTTGTGGGAGCTTCATCACTGGAAGTTTTCAAGAAGAGACTGGACTGCCATCTGTCAGAAATGGTGTGGGGTCTCCTGCTTGGGCGAAGGGTTGGACTAGAACTAGATGACCTACAAGCTCCCTTCCAACTCTGTTATTCTATATTCTATTCTATTCTATTCTATTCTATTCTATTGTTATATATATTCTATTCTATTATTCTATTCTATTCTATTATTCTATTCTGTTCTATTATTATATTCTGTTATTCTATTCTATTATTTATATTATATTATATTATATTATATTTATTATATTATATTATACTATATTCTATTTATTCTATTCTATTCTATTCTATTCTATTAATTATATTATATATTATATTATTATATTATATTATTATATTATATTAAATTAATTATATTATATTTATTATATTTATTATATTATATTATATTATATTATATTATATTATATTATATTATATTATATTATATTATATTATATTATATTATATTATATTATATTATATTATATTATTATGGTGAGGCAAAGTAATGCAGAAGAAATTCTCTGGGTTTCCTTTCTTTGTACCATCCACAATATCTAAGCCATTCTTTGCTGACCTGTTTAACAACCATTATTAATTAAGCGGTTGCTGTAGAGTGATTTTGCCATCCATCGTAAAGATGGGTGGTCAGTACTGGTGAGCATGCCCGGGTGCCACCAAGTCCTCAAAAGTTGCACTTACTGCTGTTGTCACACAGTTGTTTCGAAGAACAACAGCCACTTAGTGTTCACTAAGTATTGACACAACAGTAAAGTGAAATTGCAAAGGTCTCTGTAAAAGAGTTAGGAGGAGAGGAACGGCTGAAATTACATACAATTGACAAGCTCATTTAGGGAAGATTTAGCAGAATCTTAGGATGGACTCTAAAATGCATTGTTTTTATGCACACTGATGTAGTGACCGGGGCCGCCCATAATTTTTACCAGCTTCCTTGGTCAAGACCATTCATTCCCATGGATTTTCCTCTTGCTGAGGACCTCCAAAGAGACCCTACAACTACTTTCCCTGGAGATAGCCCGCCGAAGCCCATTCCCATCTACCAGAGCATCAAACTGTAATAATAATTTATAACAGTGATGATGTCCATGGGGGAGAGTCAAACTTGTCAGGAGGATGCCTGCAACCACATGATCAAAGCCCCACCACTTTTTGCGTATGGTGCCCAAGCATCTACAGGTAGTCCTTGACTTACGGCCACAATTGAGCCCAAAATTTATGTTGCTAAGTGAGATATTTGTTAAGTGAGTTTTTGCCCCATTTTATCATCTTCCTTGCCACAGTTGTTAAGTGAACCACTGAAGTTGATAAGTTAGTAACCTGGTCGTTAAGTGAATCTGGCTTCCCCATTGAGTTTACTTGTAAGAAGTTAGCAAACATTGATCCCGTGACCTTGGGACACAGCAATGGTCATAAGTATGAACCAGTTGCCAAGCATTTGAATTTTGATCACATGATCATGGGGCTGCTACAAAGGTGGTAAGTGTGAAAAGTGGTCATAAGACACTTTTTTCAGTTGCGTTGTAATTTTGAACGGTCACTAAATGAACTGTTGTAAGCTGAGGACTACCTGTATTTAAAAGGAAGTGAAGCTTTAATCACATTTTTTAATAAAGGCAAATATTTAAAAAAATCAATTGTGCCAGAGTTTCTGCAGCCCTGATCCCTGCCTAGCTTTCGTTTGTCCTTGTTCCCTAACCTTCCTCTCTAGATTTATCTCTCCTACACCACTCTTTAAAGTAGGAATGCAGTTAAAAGATGTCATAAAAATTGTAAATATAAACAATGATAACAAGGTTTGCTAGGAATTCTGGAAAATGTCATTTCAAAAAGCAGGAGAGAGAACATCACTTTAGAAAAAAAAATGATTTTATACACCCTTTTAAAAAGTTGCTACAGGACAGCATAAGAGGCAAGTTGACAAATAGCTCTGGTTTTAATTTTCCCTTTTATGTTTTTTTTTTTTTATCCCTGCAAGGGGGAAGGAATGTCAATTAAGAATAAGGATGAAACAATTTAGAGCTTTAAAAAAAAAAAAAGATGGGAAAGGACAGATAACCTCTTTAAAACCAAGAGGATTTTTCTTACATATTTCAAATGCATATAAAGCGAATTTCGTCCTAATTTCTGGCCTCTAACTGCCATTAGGCTAATTGGCACAAAACTACTTGGGATATCTTTTTTATAAAACATGCATACATACACACACACGCATGCATGCACACACACACACACAGAGAGAGAGAGAGAGAGAGAGAAAATTTGCTCATAAAAACTTGTTGAAAGAATTCACAACTGTCCTGCCCACATGGAAATGCCCTTGACCACAGCCCAGATCTGAAAATACGTGCACAAATATTTCACATGTGGAATCTGTGGGCACAACATGCTGAGAAGGTTGACTCAGCCTTCCATCCTTCTGAGGTCAGTAAAATGAGGACCCAGATTGTTGGGGGTGATATGCTGACTCTGTAAACCGCTTAGAGAGGGCTGTAAAGTACCATGAAGCAGTATATAAGCGCTGTTGCTATTCTAGCAATATGAAAGATAATGCTTCTATAGTTCTTGCATGGGTTATACTTTATTATGGCCTCAGAGCCAGAAAACATACATCAAATATGTATATCAGAGATTTATAGAAAAATATGCACATACAATCTTTAAAAGTAAATAAAAAGTAAGCATGCTTTTATGGTATATGCCAGTGGTGGCGAACCTATAGCACGGGTGCCAGAGGCGGCACTCAGAGCCCTCTTTGTGGGCACGCGTGCCATGCCCTAGAGATGGCAACCGTCCCTCTTCAACCAGCCGCCCAAGGTCCCACGTGGCCAGATGCATCCCGGCACAGCTGGTTTCCCTCCCCCCTGTCCCGTCCCTCCTGGCCTCACATGCTCTCCTTTTCCCGGGCACGACCCACTGCATCGCCGCCTCACCTGTCGGCCAGCTGTCCAGTTCAGAGGTGGCTTCTCTGAACTGCTGGCGGTGGGATGTGGAGCCCCAGAGTACGTCGGTCGAGGAGCCATCAGGCTGTGGCTGCTGACGGGCACCAGCGGCCCCTATGCGCTCGCTGGCCTCTGTGTGCGGGGGCCGATGGTGTCAGGCAGCAGCTGCCCTGGCCCCTGTCTCACCTTGACAATGGTATCCCCACCCTGCCTCGCCTCAACTCACCCCATAGGATGAGCCTCCTGCCCACTGCCCCACCTGCCAGAGACCCCCTGGATCTCCCCCAACCCTGCCCACAGGCGTCCCTCCCCACGAGCAACATCGAGGTGACCACGTCCACTTTGGCCACACCCACCCAGTCTGCCTTGACCACCACAGCCACGCCCACCCAGTGGGCCATGCCCACCTGCCACCCGGCGATAAATAAGTGGGTTTTGGGTTGCAGTTTGGGCACTCGGTCTCTAAAAGGTTCGCCATCACTGGTATATGCTCCTGGTCATGCAGACAAAGTGACAAAAAAGCTTCATGCTCTCTGCCGGGATGTTTGGGACAGATGAATCGCACCTGGGGTTCCCTGCAAAGAGGGGTACATATGCGCAAGAGGAACATGGAGCGCAGGGAGAGCCATGGATTTTTTCAGCACCCCCACAGGACTGCATGAGGCAGTGTGTCCAATCTGGCCAAGGTGAAGATGTTCAGATAAAGAGAAATCAGACACTCCTGATATTGGTGGCAGAAGGGGTCAGTCTGTTATTTGGGGGATACCAATGAGGGTAATCAGTGGAATTGTAGAGTTGATAGCATCCACAGAGGTCATTTAGTCCAGCCTCTGCTTGGTATAGGGCACGGGTCGGCAACCCGCGGCTCCGGAGCCGCATGCGGCTCTTTGAGCCATCACCTGCGGCTCCGGAGCCTCCTCCGCCATTTGGGGGAGCGCGGGTGTGTGCGCATGCGGGGACGGGTGCGCGTGCACGGGCGGGTGCGCATGCGCGGGCGGGTGCGACTCCCAGGGGTTTTTTTTTTTAGGGAAACGGGTCCATGCGGCTCGTTCAATGTTTCAGGTGGCCGACCCCTGGTATAGGGTTCTTGTTTATGAACTGAGGTGGGAAAGGAGATGCAGGATTCCTGCAATTAATGTCTGCATATTAAAGTCTTCTTGGTTTTTATCTTACTATTTGTCTACGGAGATTCTCAGTCATTCAGATCAAGATGCTTTTTCAAAAGGCAACTGGACTTTCTTCGTTTTTCCCTGAAGATGTTTCACTTCTCATCCAAGAAGCTTTTTCAGTTCTTCAATTTTGGCGGAGTTCTTCACTATTCAGTCAGAATTGAAGAGGCTTCTTGGATGAGAAGCAAAAATGTCTTCAAGGAAAAACAAAGTCCAGTTGCCTTTTGAAAAAGCACCTTTGGGATATCTTCCTTCTTATTTTTCCTTATTCTAAAAATAATCCATCATTATTAGAAAGCAAAAAATCACACATAAACCAAGATATTCCACACAATTTGGAACAATACACATATATTTACAGTCTTTAAGAGAGCAAGTTCATGTACCCAGTTTTAATATTTTGATCCCCAAAGATGCTAGTAAAGGAAGAAATATTTTAATAATTAGTTGGCTGAAGTATTTAAAATACAAACCAAGTGTGAATAAAAGCAATGCTTAGTTAAAAGATTCTTCAATGCTCTTTGTTGCTGGGCTAAATTTTCAGTTTCTACATTTTTAAATACCATTGATCCAAATAAAGATGGACTTTAATGTCCAGTATTTGGCTATATAATAAACCTGGCCCTTAGCAACAAAGCTTAAATTAGTTCCTTTTGTTTGCACTATTGTTTTATGTCCTTAGCAAAATAGACAATAACATCAAACCAGCAGCAAGGATTAAAGATGGTTGTGTAATCTTTCCAGTTTCTTCAAAAACTTTCAGAAAACGCACATTTTAGTCAAAATTAGGGAAACTGCCTGTCCTATCAGAGATGGTAGCATTCCGATGGCAAGTTAAAATGGGAGGGACCCTGCCTGGGTAGTCTCAATTAGCACCAATTAATCAATTCGATGAGATTTCTCAACAGAAAAGAAATGCAAGCTTTAAAATTCCATATTGCTTTTTTTTAAAAAAAAAAGTTCCTTGAGGATATTTCGCTTCTCATCCAAGAAGCTTCTTCAGTTCTTCATGAGAAACATCTTCAAGGAAAAAAACAAAGTCCAGTTGCCTGTTGAAAAAACACCTTTGGGGCAACCATGACCTGGATGACTGAGAATCTCCGAATAGAGTAGAGTAGAGTAGAGTAGGAATAGAGTAGAGTAGAGTAGAGTAGAGTAGAGTAGGAATAGAGTAGAGTAGAGTAGAGTAGAGTAGGAATAGAATAGAATAGAATAGAATAGAATAGAATAGAATAGAATAGAATAGAATAGAATAGAATAGAATAGAATAGAATAGAATCTGGAAGGGACCTTGGAGGTCTTCTAGTCCAGCCCCCTGCTCAAGCAGGAGAACTTATACCATTTCAGACAAGTGACTGTCTAGTCTTTTCTTGAAAACCTTCAGTGATGGGGCACCCACAACTTCCGAAGGCAAGCTGTTCCACTGGTTAATTGTCCTCACTGTTAGGAAGTTTCTCCTTAATTCCAGGTTGCTTCTCTCCTTAATCAGTTTCCAACCATTGTTTCTTGTCTTGCCTTCTGGTGCTTTGGAGAATAGTTTGACGCCCTCTTCTTTGTGGCAGCCCCTCAAATATAGATAGAGAAGAGACTTCCATTTTTGATCCTTTTCTCCTGAGTTTAAGGGAGAAAGAAAGAGAGCAAGGGGGTACCAGCGACCTAAATTACATAAGCAATTTGAAACTGCTCAGAAGGTTGCATTCAAGAGACCAATACAAGACAATACCAGAAGCCTTTGAAAGTTTGCACCAGAAATCCTGCTTAAATGTGAAGGATTTGTTTGGCGCTCCCAGTTCCAGGGGTGCACTTAGTTTTTGTAAAAAGCCCAATGCTCCTGCAGTTACCGTGTTCTGAAAAACCAATGGAGCGTGTTTATTTGAAGGAATCTGTATGACTTTTATTCCTACAGAAGCCTGATGCCGAGGACCTTGGAAGGACAGATCACCATGGAGAAAACTCCAAGTTATTTTGTCACAAAGGAAGCCCCGCGGCGCATCTACAACATGTCCAGAGACATCAAGCTGATCGTGGTGGTTCGCAACCCTGTGACCCGGGCCATTTCAGACTACACCCAGACTCTTTCCAAGAACCCCACCATCCCCAGCTTCCAAAGCCTGGCCTTCAAGAATCTGAGCACGGGTCTGATTGATGTCACGTGGAGTGCCGTGAGGATTGGTCTTTACGTGAAGCATCTGGACCACTGGTTGCGTTATTTCCCTCTCTCCAGATTTCTCTTCGTCAGCGGGGAGAGGTTGGTGAGTGACCCAGCTGGGGAAATGGGCCGTGTCCAAGACTTTCTGGGTCTCAAGAGAGTGGTGACGGACAAGCACTTCTACTTCAATGAAACCAAGGGTTTCCCTTGCTTAAAGAAACCGGAAGGCAGCAGCAGGCCCCGATGTTTGGGGAAGTCCAAAGGACGGCCACACCCCAGAATTGACCAGCAGGTTGTCCAACGCCTGCAGGAATTCTACAGACCCTTCAACTTAAAGTTCTACCAGATGACCGGGCAGGACTTTGGGTGGGATTGACACAAAGGAGAGAGGTGGAATGTCGTGGGAGCAAACGTGAGGCCTCCTCAGGGATCTCATGAAGTACATACTTCTCCCAAAAGCCTGTTGGGCAAAGATGCATCTGAAATGCAACATCCGAGGAACCTTTTCTGACCCTTACTAATTTATATACTGTCCTTCCAATAAGAGAAAATTTGTTACGCTTAACAGTGTAGAGAGGAAAGTCTTTAAGCCTCCCCAGCTGACATCAGCAAAACGAGAGCAAAGGAGGAAGACGTAGATCGACTGAAATATTCTGCTAAATAAATCTGGCCAAAATGGATAAAGTTTCTGAATTAGCGTTGAGCGAGAGAGAATAATAAGTAAAAGAAGGCTTGCCTGGTGTGTGAGGTGTCATCACGGTGTCTTCAGTCAGTTTCCCTCTTGCATCTACTATTGATTGTACAGGTAGTCCTCGACTTACGACCACAATTGAGCCCAAAATGTATGTTGCTAAGTGAGGCATTTAAGTGAATTTGCCCCGTTTTACGACCTCTCTTGCCGCAGTTGTTAAGCGAATCACTGCAGTTGCTAAATTAGTAACATGGTTGTTAAATGAATCTGGCTTCCCCATTGACAGTGCTTGCCAAAAGGTCACAAAAGGGGATCACGTGACCCTGGGACACTGCAACTGTCGTAAATACGAGTCAGTTCCCAATCATCTAAAGTTTGATCACGTGAACGGGGGGGGGGGATGCTGCAATGGTTGTCAGTGTGAAAAACGGTCATAAGTCACTTTTTTCCGTGCCGTTGTAACTTCAAGCGGTCACTAAGTGAACTGTTGAAAGTTGAGGACTACCTGTATTTCACATGAATGATGTAAAAAAAAAAAAAATCGGGCTGCAGTTCTACCCCAAATCAAATCACTGGCATTAATGGGGTGGGGTGGTGACAGGGCAACATGCATGTAGAATTTATTGGAATGAGTCAACACGCTTGAGGTCCACCTGCATTTGGGGAAACTTTTGTTCTGCAGACAGTTTTGTGAGAACTTCTTGGGGTGTCCCCAAATTTCCTGGTGTATAAAGGAACCAAGATTAGTTAGTGTGTTAATGCAGAACATTTCAATTGCACGACCCACATTGCATACCCAGCCTCTGTCTGCGTGCAGTGTGAGAAAGCACAACTACACATTCAGAATCTGCACACTGAGGAGTGCTGGTGGGAAAAGATGCTGCTACGTTCCCAAGGTCTAAGGTTGCATATAAAGAATTAACGGACTCCAGGTAGCTAAAGTAATCACTGGTCGAAGGAAAACCCAGAGTGTATTTTGTACAAAAAAAAACCCCACAGGCTGATACTGGCACATTCAGCTCCTGAACATTTCAGCTTTTTTAAAATTTAAAATTCAAATTTCCAGCCGTTATGACCGAGAAGATATGCTTAAATGTACAACTGTTACTTGCCTGCTTACCTGAAAATCAAGGGGTCATTTTCTTCCTGGGATTTATGGGAAGATACACTACAGGTCTGTGGAGATTTCCAGTCATCCAGGTCACAGTTGGCTCCAAGGTGCTTTTGCAAAAGGCAGCTGGGCTGGACTTTTGAGACAGCTATTACCCGTGTGACTGAGAATCTTCCCAGACATTGAAATGTTTTGCTCTTCTTCCTCAAGGAAGAAACAGTCCAGTTGCCTTTTGAAAAAGCACCTTCGAGATATACTACAGCAGTGGTGGCGAACCTATGGCACGCGTGCCAGAGGCGGCACTCAGAGCCCTCTCTGTTGGCGCGCACACCACCGCCGCCAGCAGCAGGTCCATCAGGCCGTCACCGCCGCCTGGAGCAGGTCCATCAGGCCGTCACCGCCGCCAGCAGCAGGTCCATCAGGCCGTCACCGCCGCCTGGAGCAGGAGCCCTGCTCAGCACAAAGGCGAAGCAGCCAACTAGCAAGCTTGAGTAGAGGTGGTAGAGCAGAGGTCACCAACCATTGTCGATTGGTGGACTGGAAGAAAAGGGAGGGGGAAGCATTTTACATGCGTGCATGCACGCAAGGGGCCGTGAGCACGCACGCGCTGCAAATGGGGCAGGGCTAGTGCCTGCGAGATACTCACTAGCCCTGCCCTGTTCTTGCGTGGTGCAGCGCACCCCACGGCGTGGCAGTGGCTGTTTTTGCGCCTTGCAGCACAGTTTTTGCACCCCCGGTTTTTGCGTGTCAGAGGCGGCACTCGGAGGCGCCTCCCTGCCCCCCCCCCCCCCCGAGGGCACCACAATGCTGATGCGGCCCTGGCACTTTGCGATAAATAAGTGGGTTTTGGGTTGCGGTTTGGGCACTCGGTCTCTAAAAGGTTCGCCATCACTGTACTACAGGGTCTTTCAAAAAAATTTATCCATCACTGCTGACAGAACCAGCATGAGTGACACAAAATAAGATAATTTGTGCAGGCACAGAATTTTCCATTTCTTCTTAGAACACACATGATCTGAAATACATTAAACTGCTTTGCACATGTCAGTGGGCATTCCACACTTGGATGATGTATGTCTTGCAATCAACATAAACTGAAGGGCTGTGCTTGGATGATGTGCCATTTGTGCATGGGACCATCCAGGTCTTCCCACTCACGGTGTGTGACCGTTGGGCACAAAGGACCAAGCATTAACGGGTCCATCGGACTCAATAAACTGCAGCCAACGGAACAAACATTTCGGAGAAGAGGCAGAGATTCTGTTGTTATTTTTAGGATAGATCTGGTAAAGGCTAACCCAAAAGTTTGGCGGAACTTCAACAAGGAACTCTTAGCAGTAGCTAATAAAAAGAAAATAACAGAAGCCCCTCAGTTCCACTCTCCAAAAGTTTATGACCGGTTTTTCTGGTTCACACTTTCACATGGGTGTGCCGCACGGATTTGCAAAGCAAATGAGCCCTTCTAGAAAAGACAGTGCTCTCTTTTATACAGGCTGATCACACAGAGATGAGGATTTAAAAAAACAACCAGATGTGTGATGCTAACCTGCTTGTAGTCTTGCAAATGTTGCAGAAAACAATCACTTTCAGGCACACACAAAAAACATTGTCTTTGATTTTTAAGCTAAGCAGTTGTTGTTAGTTGCGAAGTCGTGTCCGACCCATCGCGACCCCATGGACAACGTTCCTCCAGGCTAAGCAGTAGAAGAAGTGAAGGACTGTAGTATACAGGTAGTCCTCGACTTAACAATCACAATTGAGCCCAAGATTTTTCTTGCTGAGTGAAACATTTGTTAAGTGAATTTTACCCCATTTTACGACCTGCCTTGCCACAGTTGTTAAGTGAATTGCTGCAATTGTTAAGTTAGTAACCTGGTTGTTAAGTGAATCTGGCTTCCCCATTGACTTTGCTTATAAGAAGGTCGTAAAAGGGGATCACACGACCCCGGGGAACTGCAGTCGTCATAACAATGAGTCAGTTGCCAAGCGTTCGAATGTAAATCACGTGACCGTGGGGATACTGCAACGGTCGTAAGTGTGAAAAAGGGTCATAAGTCACATTTTTCAGTGCCGTTGTAACTTCGGACTTGTCACTAGACAAACTATTGTAAGTCAAGGACTTCCTGTAGTTGCACTGACCATGCACCCCAACATATTGTGCTTTTACACCCATATCTTAAACTCTGCTGGGAACTCAAATTGCAGTCTAAGCATCTCTTTTAGCATGAAATTAACTGAGTCTTGTAACTTCGTTGTTTAGTGCTCTCTCTCCCTCTCTCTCTCTCTCACACACACACACACACACAGAGACAAACACACAAATAGACAGTTGCCATTGTGCCAGTGGAAGTCACATCCCAGATGGCCCCTGGGGACTTGGATATCAGACGTCCTTGGGGAGTGGGGAACCTCCATCGTCCCTTTTACTGGCAGCCTCCCATGATAGACTCTCCCCAGCTTGTTTAGGCTTTGTTTCCAGCCTGACATTCGACCAAATTATTCTCCACCAAGGTCTTTAAAGGTTCCTAAGAGCCGGTGGGTGAATGCCGTGGGGGGGTGGGTAGGGGGGAAGCTGCGATAGTGATCCTGTTTTTCATCTGAATGCCTGCATTGAGGCCAAGGGCCATTGAGATGCAAAGAGCCCCACGGAAAGCTGGTTTCTGTCTCGGCCTTATGAAAACAAAAGGGCGAGGGTCACTCCCTTTCCCTCCCCACTTTGACAAAGGCAGGACCTGCCTCTCCAAAGCCACACAATATGGGATTGAGAAGGGCCTTTCAGAGGCTCTGACATGACCCCAGAGGTCTGGAAGGGAGCCGTGGGCTGGCAGGCTCACGGAGGGCATTCTGTGGCCTAGGCAGAAGCTGGGAAGGGGGGGGGGGGTAGGAACAAGATGTCTGCCCAGATTAAGACTTTTCAAGTACTACATTAAACTAATTGCTGCCCCACGGCTCAAGGGGTCAAGTATTTGCATTCAGGGCATTGAGCGGCTGCCACTTGAGGGGTTGACCAGGTGAAGCCTTTACTTCATTCCATGAAGGCAATAAAAACAACCCTTTGTATGGGGAGAAGAGGGGCGAAAGGGGAGAAGGGAAACAGACTGGCTGTCGCGTTCCGGGCAACCTGGGGCGCCATTTGCCTGCTAGAGACCCCTTTGAGAGGGAATAAGTTATAATAGGATGGCATCTTGGACCCTGTTCTCATCCCCGTTTCCCCAAAACCTGGCAGTAGGGTTGGATGCAAACTGCAGGTATAAAGCACAGTACAGGTAAGTCCTTTTAGTGACCATTCAAAGTTACAACAGCACTGAAAAAAGTGACTTTAACGACCGTTTTTCACACAACCATCGCAGCAATGCCATGGTTCACGTGATCAAAATTCAGATGCCTGGCAACGGACTCATATTTATGACGGTGGCAGTGTCCCGCCAGATACAGGGTCATGTGATCCCCTTTTGCGACCTTCTGACAAGCAAAGTCAATGGGGGAGCCAGATTCACTTAACAGCCACGTTAATAACAACGGCAGTGATTCACTTAATAGCGGTGGCAAGGAAGGTCGCAAAATGAGGCAAACATTCACTTAACAAATGTCTCATTCAGCAACAGAAATTTTGGGCTCAACTGAGGTCGTAGGTTGAGGACTACCTATATAGAGAACCATGTTTTCCATTTTCCAAAAAGCAGGTCCTTCTGGTTGCAAAGATATGCTTCCCTTGTGCCACAGCAAATCCGATTCAAACTTCCAACAGCCAGAAAGCTGAAACCATTTCAAGGAATTGAAAAGAAGGACTAGGGGGGACATGATAGCAGCCTGCCTGTATTTGAGGGGCTGCCATGAAGAAGAGGGGGTCAACCTATTTTCCAAAGCATTAGAACGGGTCCCCAACCCCCGGTCCCTGGACCAGTACCAGTACCAAGAATGGCCCCTGTAACACCACTGCTCCCAGAGCTGCATTGGCTGCCGTTCTACTTCCAGGTGCAATTCAAGGTGTGGGTGATCATTTTTAAGGCCTTTCATGGCAGGGGTCCAGACTACATGAGGGACCATCTTATCCCAGAATAGAATAGAAATAGAATAGGAATAGAATAGAATAGAATAGAATAGAATAGAATAGAATAGAATAGAATAGAATAGAATAGAATAGAATAGAATAGAATAGAATAGAATAGAAAATATGGACTGGACCAGAATAGAATAGGAATTAGAATAGAACAGAACAGAACAGAATAGAATAGAAAATATGGACTGGAGTAGAATAGAATATAATAATAATAATAAAGTTGGAAGGGACCTTGGAGGTCATCGAGTCCAACCCCCTGCTCAGGCAGGAAACCCTATACCATTTCAGACAAATGGCTGTCCAGTCTCTTCTTAAAAACTTCCAGTGTTGGAGCATTCACCGCTTCTGGAGGCAGGTTGTTCCACTGGTTAATTGTTCTAACTGTCAGGAAGTTTCTCCTCAGTTCCAGGTTGCTTCTTTCCTTGACTAGTTTCCATCCATTACTTCTTGTCCTGCCCTCAGGCGCCTTGGAGAATAGCTTGACTCCCTCTTCTTTGTGGCAACCCCTGAGATATTGGAATACTGCTATCGTGTCACCCCTAGTCCTTCTTTTCATTAAACTAGACATACCCAATTCCAGCAAACGTTCTTGATATGCTTTAGCCTCCAGTCTCCTAATCATCTTTGTTGCCCTTCTCTGCACTCTTTCTAGAGTCTCAACATCTTTTTTACATCGTGGTGACCAAAACTGGATGCAGTATTCCAAGTGTGGCCTTACCAAGGCATTGTAAAGTGGTATTAATACTTCACGTGATCTTGATTCTATCCCTCTGTTAATGCAGCCCAGCACTGTGTTGGTTTTTTTGGCAGCTGCAGCACACTGCTGGCTCATATTTAAGTGATTGTCCACTAGGACTCCGAGATCCCTCTAGAATAGAATAGAATAGAATAGAATAGAATAGAATAGAATAGAATAGAATAGAATAGAATAGAATAGAATAGAATAGAATAGAATAGAATAGAATAGAATAGAATAGAATAGAATAGAAAATATGGACTGGACTAGAATAGAATAGGAAATAGAATAGAATAGAATAGAATAAGGGGATTGAATAGAATAGAATCTTTATCGTCACTTTAAATGTACACTAATCAGCATACATTAAAATGAAATTTCATTGCATTCAGCTCTCCAAAAAAAATACCATTATGCATATACCCACATACACACACATATGACGCAGAGAAACATCACAGTCTAGTTCAAATGTATACATATACATGGCAAAAAAAAAAAAAGAATCCTGCAAATTTGCAAGATGGATGGCATAAGGAACAAGGCTGTTACAAAATCTAGTAGTTCTGCTATAAATACTTCGAAACCTCCTCCCAGAGGGAAGCAACAGAAATGGGCCGTGAAGTGGGTGTGTGGGGTCTCTAACAGTGCTTTGAGCTCTAAGCACATAGCGCTTATAAGCAGTATCCTGAATCATGGGAAGCGAGCTTCCTATAATCTGATGGATCAGCCCGATTATTCTGGTGGGCAGGGCCCAGGAGAAGGGCCTTCTCTGCCATTGCACATGCCCTGTGGAACATCTTGCCCCCCCTCCTCAGTGTAAGATCAGCCCTGACCCTCCTGACTGTCCAGACAAGCCTAAAGACCTAACTCTGCCACTTAGCTTGAAGCATCGCAGTAGAGGTGGTTGATCAATTAACAACAGATCCTACCTCCCCCCCCCCATCTTTTAATTGGGCTGTGAAGTTCTGGATTTTATATTAACTTATTTATGTTTTTATTTGATATAGTTTTATGGCTGTAAGCCACCAGAGTTACCTTGAGGTAAGATGGGCGGCCTATAAACTTTCTAAATAAATACATGTCCAAAGAAATCAAGCATACAATATTACAGTTTACTGTGATACGTGAACCCAGTATGTTTCCCATTATTGGTTGTTCACACAGAACCAAAATATAGGACAGGAATAATGCGTGAGAAAAATCCAGAATAAAAAAAAAAGGAAAAGCAAAGAAGAGCCACTTGCACATGGGCATCTGATAGAAGCCGTGGTGATGCCAATAACATCAATGCACAAAATGGCACACAATATATATCTTACAACGTGACATTTGTAAGATGTCGTGATTCATGTGATGTCAGGAACGTAAAGCTCTGATTTTGCTAAAATGCAGTATCTGCTTTGGTTTTGTGCAAAGAAAGCAACACTGGGGCACCCACATGCCTTACGGTTGGATCTAAATAGAGATTCATTTATGCTGGGCGCAGTCGTGCTGATGTGTTGATCGGATATCATAGCCTCTGGTAACGCAAGAATTAATACACCTCTGAAAACCTTGCAGCCTGATCGCGGAGCGTCTTGCAAATCTCTCCTCCATCCCTCCATGAACACCCCTTTTGTCAAGAAATAAACAAATGCTGCAGGGGTTCATCAGCATCCTTGCCAACATCACTGTCCTCTCTCCCCCCCCCCAAAATGCTCCTGGAGTTTTCTGCTGGGATTCTCACCATTTCAACATTTGGGAACTGAAGTGTCAGTCACAGTCACCCTTTCTGGAAGGGTCAGTGAGTGATCATGTGACCTTGTCACTCACCCGCCCGCCGCTTCCATCTCCCTGGCTTTCTTGTCATGTGACCCTGTCAAGCATTTGGAGAGAGGGCAGGATTTGTTGACAGCTGAGATTAACTTGCCTGGGAGAGAGTTGGCCACACCGATAAGCAAGTTTGGCATCTGCGGGAGATGGATTCCCCCTCAGTAAATTCACGGCACCCGAGCACATTAAGTAAGAAGTGAAAAGGTTTTATTTGGTTTGATTGATGGGCCACCCAACACCCCAAAATGAAGAGCTGGTCTTGAGTAGCATAGAATAACAAGAGTTGGAAGGGACCTTGGAGGTCTTCTAGTCCAACTCCCTGCTCAAGCAGGAGACCCAATACCATTTCAGACTAATGGCTGCCCAGTGTCTTAAAAGCCTCCAGTGATGGAGCACCCACAACTTCTGAAGGCAAGCTATTTCACTGATTAATTGTTCTCACTGTCAGGAAATTTTTCCTTAGTTCTAGGTTGCTTCTCTCCTTGTTTAATTTCCATCCATTGTTTCTTGTCTTGCCTTTGGGTGCTTTGGAAAATAGGTTGACTCCCTCTTCTTTGTTGCAGTCCCTCAAATACTGGAATACTGCTATCATGTCTCCCCTAGTCCTTCTTGTCACTAGGCTAGATATACCCAATTCCTGCAACTGTTCTTCATATCTTTTAGTCTCCAGGCCTTTAATCATCTTAGTTGCTCTTCTCTGCACTCTTTCCAGAATCTCAAGATCTTTTTTATATTGTGGTGACCAAACTGGATGCAGTGGTCCAAGTGTGGTCTTACTAGAGCTTTATAAAGCGGTATTAATACTTCATGTGATCTTGACTGTATCCCTCTTTTGAGGCAGCCTAGGATTGCATTGGCTTTTTTGGCTGCTGCTGCACACTGTTGGCTCGTATTTAAGTGACTGGACTCCAAGATCCCTCTCACAGTTACTGGCATTGAGCCAAGTTTCACCTACTCTGTACCTGTACAGTTGGTTTTTCTTGCCTAAATGTAAAACCTTACTTTTCTCAGTGAGAGCCATGTCAGCTCTTTTCCAGTCCTCTGGTAGTTCCCTAGTGCTCCAAGACCTTTGAAAGATATGATTCAGTGGTTCTGAGACCACATCTGTCAGCTTCTTCAGAATAGTGGATCTACTGGAGTCAGAATATTGGGTGTATTGGATCAGGTCTCATATTCCGAATTAGTTTGGTTGAAAAAGAGGTCCACATGCTCATTTCCATATTTCTGTTAGGCTAAGGTAGATACATCACAATAAATACCAAAAAAAAAAGAAAAGAAATTTATATTTTCTCAGAGATAGAAAATAAAAAAAAGGGTCATTTCTGGAACCGGGTCTTCCTCCACTTTACCAAAGACATCTGGAGAATTCAACCCAGGTTTTGAGACAGGAGAAAGAGCATTTTAAAAAAACCTATCCAATTCAACAGTAAGTCTGCTGGTTTGAATTGATGTGTAATCCTCTAACACAGAATAAACTCATGCCATATTGCCCACCCCCCCAAATGAAAATGAAATAAAAATGCCCCTGCCTGAGGGGAAACAAGGTAATGACAGCCACATGTCTGCCTATTCTTTCCAAACCTTGTCAAATTGAAATATGTGAAGTTACTCCACTTAACCATTATCACATGGTACCATCTTATACCAGCATAGAAGGAAAAGTACTGAGCTGGAAAACACAATCCACCTGTCTTCTTCTGATCACCATTAAATTCATTACTCGATTCCTCAGGATCCCTTATAATTCCCTTCGCTGAATAAAGGGGTCACATTGGTTTGGAAAAAGCTCTTTAATTCAGGCTGGAACTTCAATTTACTCTCATCTTGTATTCACAATAATACGTTACTCAGCCTCCACCTACCCATTTTTTCTGTAAGGACAATATCTTCCACAGATGACTGGAGAAACTTCCACCTGTCAGCCAACAGACTAACCATATCCATGCAACCGTTCTTCATGTGTTTTAGTCTCCAGCCCTTAATCATCTTAGTTGCTCTTCTCTGCTCTTCTCTTTCTAGACTCCCAACATCTTTTTTTATAATGTGGTGACAAAAACTGGATGCAGTATTCCAGATGTGGGTCTTACTAAGGTTTTATAAAGCGGTACTTCACGTGATCTTGATTCTATTGCTCTGTTTATGCAACCAAAGATCTGTGGGGGTTTTTTTTTAACATTGCCATCCATTTCCTTGAGAAAAAAGTCAGGAGACTGCAGTGACAAGGAACAGAGGCATCGGTCGCATCAGCAATGGAATATAACACTGGATTGTGGTTAAGGATGACTGGAATGCCGTGCAAAAAGGGCCAGAGCTATATCAGGAACGTTTGCTGGAATTGGGTATGTCTAGTTTAATGAAGAGAAGGAAGAGGGGTGACATGATAGCAGTATTCCAATATCTCAGGGGTTGCCACAAAGAAGAGGGAGTCAAGCTATTCTCCAAGGCGCCTGAGGGCAGGACAAGAAGTAATGGATGGAAACTAATCAAGGAGAGAAGCAACCTAGAACTAAGGAGAAACTTCCTGACAGTTAGAACAATTAACCAGTGGAACAACCTGCCTCCAGAAGTTGTGAATGCTCCAACACTGGAAGTTTTTAAGAAGAGACTGGACAGCCATTGTCTGAAATTGTATAGGGTTTCCTGCCTGAGCAGGGGGTTGGACTCGATGACCTCCAAGGTCCCTTCCAACTGTATTATTGTTGTTGTTGTTGTTGTTATTATATTCTTCCCTTACAACAACCCAAGCCACGAGGGACCTAGAATCGGTGGGACTTTGGCATCCGTTTCCTTGGACAGAAAGCAAGAGATTGGAAGTGACTGGTAATACATGGAAGTATTATCGGTGCAGATAGCAAATGCCGTGGCAACCAGCTTTTCTTCAGAATCAGGATTTGATGGCCTATCGATCGTCACCAGTGACTAGGGAAGTGTTTTGCAAACTTCACAGCTTTAAGATAGGTGTCAGGCCTGTCCCAGCTTGGGGCCCTCAGGAAAGAAAGACCCTCACTCAACTCCATTTGTAGGGAAAGGTATACATTTACTGAAGCCAGGTGGTTGCAGCATAGCAAAGCCAAGAACTGAGGATTTCCTGTGTAATTCCAATAATTTTCCCTTCTCCCAAACCCTCCCACCTCGGTCATCTTGGTGGTGCCCAATAAAGTTCAAATTAGGTGTTTTGGTAAAAGTTCCACATTTTGGCAGGCAATCACATTCCACTCCCAGCCTTGGATCTCTCTCTACCCTTGTCTCTCGGTGGCACTTCTGATTCCTGTCATCCCCCCTTCCCATTCTTCCATTCCTCCCCTCCCCGCACTTTATGGCAGGCTGCCATCCAAACAAAGCGAAGCAGGGCTGAAGCGGTTTGATGGTAGATCTGACATTAGGTGAATTTCCGTTCAAAATTTCCCTAGCCTGCATGCAAGTTTTCTTTCAGCAAAACCTCTCTCTTCAGAAAGTCTGGGCCTTATCCTATACCAGTGATGGCGAACCTTTTAGAGACCGAGTGCCCAAACTGCAACCCAAAACCCACTTATGCATCGTCGGGTGCCGGGTGGGCGTGGCCCATTGGGTGGGCGTGGCCCATTGGGTGGGCGTGGCTGCGGTGGTAACGGCAGACTGGGTGGGACTAAAAAGTTCAATCAATTAATTCCAACTTTGCGAGATCTTTTTTTTTCCCGCGAGAAGTTGAAATTGACTGATTGATTGAACCTTTTTTTTTTTTTTTGCACACGGCGGCGGAGGCCTAAAGTGAAAAGGTTTTATAAAACCCAGCTGAAGGCCTAGGACTGGGGCGACGGCGCGCGTGCCCACAGAGAGGGCTCTGCGTGCCGCCTCTGGCACCCGTGCCATAGGTTCGCCACCACTGTCCTATAAAATCAATCAACCTGCTTTTAACGGATTCACAGTTATTCTCTCTGGCTCCGTTTTCTTTTATTTTTAATTTCCCCCCTGTAGGGATGTTTTCCTGAATATTTTAATTTTATGCTCACCTGATCAATGGAGTATTTACCCTGCTCCTATTGCAGAAAGAAAAATCTTTTTACAACTAATTGCTGTCAGAGGCAACCTGATAATGCTTCATTAACAACCTTAGCTAACTGCCTCCCATCTGTTCCGTAGAGCTGGCTATTCCCTTTGCTTCAGAGCTCCTTCTTGAACAAGAGTGAGATCTGTAAATGAGTCCAGCTCTCCGGCAAAGTTCTAGTACAGGGGTAGGCAATCTTGGCTCTTTTATGACTCGTGGACTTCAACTCCCAGAATTCCTGAGCCAGCATGGCTCAGCTTGGAAACCTCTCCCTTTCCCCTCAGCATGGCTGGCTCAGGAATTCTGGGAGTTGAAGTCCACGAGTCATAAAGCGGCCTAGGCCTAGGCCAGAGGTAGGTAACCTTGGCTCTTTTATGACTTGTGGACTTCAACTCCCAGAATTCCTGAGCCAGCATGGCTCAGCTTGGAAACCTCTCCCTTTCCCCTCAGCATGGCTGGCTCAGGAATTCTGGGAGTTGAAGTCCACGAGTCATAAAAGAGCCAAGGTTGCCTACCCCTGTTCTAGGGCATGCAGCCACGGCAAAAATATACATGTGGTTTCCATTATGTTATGTTGTCTATATAAATAAGTTGCCCAAAGTGGTGGAAGTAAAGAAACTTCTAGCAAACTTTACAACAAACTTCTACTGTAAAGTTGCAAATGGAATGGCTGCTGTTTGATTCTCCTTGCATCAATTAATTGCTTATTCCCAACTAAAATGGTATCAATCAGATCTCACTTGGACTCATATATGAATCAACACACATAGGAAAGCATGATACAAATAGTCATTCTTCCATAAACACTACAAACGGAGACATGGAAAATATTGTTATTGATACAGTAAGACTGTTGTTTCCTTCACTCCAAGGTGGCTAAAATCATACCTGTTTTGCAAGTAAAAGCTGTAACGATCTTGTGAGCTTATGTTCAAATAAGAATACAGAAAGAAGAATATGCAATTGATGCCTTTGTTTATGCCTGAATAAGTACGAACGGAGAACTGTGAGACATCAATATTTTGATTAGTTTTTTTTTAAAAAAAATAGGGTGGGGTTTTTTTTGGCCCAGGAGTGGGAAGTGCTGGATGATCTCTCTACCTTGGCTGCATCAAAACGCAATGTGACCCTTACAAACCCTCTCTGGAAGTTGGTTGGAAAAGATTCTGTAAGACTAGGGTTAACTTTAAAATATATGCAAAAAGAAATCATGATCTAGTTGTCTTCTTTGGCTTCTTGTACAAACACTGCCTTTTTTGGGCTTCAGATGGAGCCCATGCCTGGAGGAATGGAAAGCTTATGACCATTGAATGGCACCAGTGAGTCTTTCGTATCAAAAAAAAACTTCCCCTATTTTGTCAAAAATCTGGTTCCACCTTATTAAAAATAGAAAAACTCATCTGTTCATTAGGAAAGATATATCTACTTGCACCATGCTCTTCACTTGACTTGTGTCATCAAATGATTTTCGATTCCTAGCGACAGGATCGATTTTCCTCACGGCAAAAGTCTGCAATGCCGAATAGAAGAGAAAGAATTAGAGAAAAATCACAAAATATAAAGACCACCTAAAAGAAGTGCTGTACAGATAGTCCTCAATTTACCCCAGTCGTTTACTGACCAGTATTTGAGGGGCTGCCACAAAGAGGAGGGAGTCAACTTACTCCCCAAAGCACCTGAAGGCAGGACAAGAAACAATGGATGGAAACTAATCAAGGAGAGAAGCAACCTAGAACTAAGGAGAAACTTCCTGACAGAACAATTAACCAGTGGAACAGCTTGCTATCAGAGGTTGTGGGTGCTCCATCATTGGAGGTATTTAAAAAGAGACTGGACAGTCACTTGTTTCAAACTGTATAGGGTCTCCTGCTTGAGCAGGGGGCTGGACTAGAATACCTCCAGGGTCCCTTCCAATTCTGTATAAGTTACGATATACTTCCGTGGGGTACTTAACTGATTAATTACTTTTTCCTTGAAGATGTTTTGCTTCTCGTACAAGAAGCTTCTTCAGTTTTAAAGAATGAATCATAGAAAACTCTCTGGCACTGAAAAACCTCACTATCTCTCTATTTTCTGTCCTTCAGCTGATTGGGGGTCAATGCTGGAAAGAAAAAGAATGAAATGGAGGAATTTTGCAGCTGGTTGCTCTGGTTAAAAGGCTGGGGGGGGAAAGAAGCATAATCGGGTGGGATGGCTGAAGGTCTATAGCAGAGTCAGCTTTTAATTACAAGCCTTGGAATCCATCTCCAGCTGGTTAGTGTCATTGTCCCATACTGGAATGGTTTTAAGAACAATGTTTTTCCGCAAGGATTCTTCTTCTTCTTCTTTTTCTTTCATCATAAGTTCTCCCTCCCTCTCTCTCACACACACATGTGCCATTTGTTCCATATGTACATCTTTATAGTTTGAAAGAACGCAAGCTTGTCTTAAGCCTTCTGAACATCAGGTCCATATCCTAGTTTGCAATCTGAAAGGTTCTTCTTTGAAATGGGAAGCAAAAATTTGGGACCAGAAAGATACTACATTAGAAGGAAGACTCAGAAGAGCAAAACTGTTGGGACAACTTTACCAAATGTAAAATTACCGTTGAGTTCAAGGAGTCAAAGCCTTTATCTCCCATTTCCCCAATATTGCCCTTCTCCAGCCTGTCTTACTTGAGATTAAAACCCTGCTATCAAGCGCCGGGGAAATCAGAAAATCAAGGCAGTTCAAATGAGTATAAAGATTTATTGCAAGCTTAAGCTCTCTACAAGAATCTGAACTACTAACGGTCCAAGCAATTTGGTGGTAGATAAGGAATTCACGGTGAGCTGGACTTAGATTTCTTGTCGGCAAGAAGGGAGTCCTGGCTGATGATGCGTTTGACCCCTCCCTCAGGCTCAGCCTTGTCATCTCCTACACTTGCCTATCATTTATAAGCTGTGGAAAGGAGCCAGGCTGTTAGCTCAGAACTAGGCAGATGGGGTGTTTTAGACAGCTGGTTCCTGAAATACATTTAACATAATTTGACTTTGTAAAGGAGTGGGCTATGTGGAATGGCATTGGAAATAACACAATACCAACCCAACTCATGGGATTCATAGGTTGTAAGATGCTGCCTAGCGTATTTGTTTTTCCTTCATGTTGCTCTCACCAGTTGCCTCCTGAAAAAGCAGCTTTGGGAGAACCGTGACCTGGATGATTGAGAATCTCCACAAATATTTAGCTATGCATTTTGGGATGAGCACCCTTCGAATGGTGCGGGAGTATGAACGGATTTCCAGAAAACATTGCAGACTACAGGAACCATTTGCGCTTCAGTTTGAGATGCAGACAGTACAGACTCATCCCCAACAGCCTGCGCCTGTCTCCAACAGTGAAGGGACCCAGGGCAGAAAACATCCTGCAGCCAAGAAGGCTCCACACCCATTTGCACCACTCAGGGGACCCTGAGGACACAGACAAACCTCCAAGTGGCCTCAACGACTCTCTAAAAAGGATGCAAATGACCAGCTGTCTGCAAGGAATATAAATCCTTCCACTCCCCATCGTCCAGTCAGAGCCGAAGAAGCTTCTTGGATGAGAAGCAAAACGTCTTCAAAGGAAAACAAGAAAGTCCAGCTGTCTCCTGAAAAAGCACCTTTGGGACAACCCTGACCTGGATGGCGGAGAATCTCCATAGACAGCTGCTCTCACCAGTTGCAGACCGTATCCAGTAGCTGCGTTGGGATTCCTCACTGAAAGTATCAAGCAATGTCACTTTTAGGAATGGGCAACATTACGCATTTCCAAGGGAAACAGAAAGATGTCTATAGAGACCAGTGGAACAGCTTGCCACCAGAAATCGTGGGCGCTCCATCACTGGAGATTTTTAAGAAGAGGCTAGACAGTCACTTGTCTGAGATGGTATAGGTCCTCCTGCTTGAGCAAGAGGCTGGACTAGAAGACCTCTAAGGTCCCGTCCAGCTCTGTTCTATTCTATTTTGTCACGGTTGTACCAAAGGTGCTCTTTTTTTTTTTTAAGGCAACTGGAGTTTCTTTGTTTTTCCTTGAAGAGGTTTCACTTCTTATCCAACGAGCTCCTTCAGTTCTGACTGAATGGTGGAGAATGAAAGGATTTATATTCCTTGCAGTCATCTGGTCATTAGCACTCTCTCTGAGAATCGTTGAGGCCACATGGAGGCTTACTTGTGTCATCAGGGTGACCTGAATAGTTCAAATGGATGTGGAACCTTTTTGGAACTGCTGAAAGGGATTGTGTTGTAAACAGGAGATAGGAGGTGTCGTATTCCTCCCCCTCTGCTGAGAGAGAGTTGCTCAACTTTAGCGTAGTTGGCATCTTTGACCCCTTGTCAACAGTCCCAGCATGGTCAAATGCATTATTAAGAAAAGTACACTTTGAGGGTGAACACCGTCACCCTCAAAGTACACTTTACTACAGTCAAGTGGTTATAGAAGAAGCAAAGCCGGATCAGGGATTTTCATGCCCAAAGCATACATTTAACTTTTCCTGTGTTCCCCCCGTCCCCCCTGATTATCTTTGAGTGTCCAATTAGATGCTAACAAATTGTGTGGATAACAGTCTCTGGCTTCGTGGGCTGGATGGTTCTGCATTCTATAGTGTGATCTTGGAACAGCCAGTGGCTTTCATAGGATGGCATGACCATAGTTTCGATTCCTCTCATGCTAACCCCCCCCCTCTTATCCCACCCTGCAGTTCCCCCACCCATTGAATATGGCAGGCTGGCAGCAAGCAAAGATGGCATAGCAGGATGGCAGTCCTGACACCCCTCTTTCAAACCAGCGGTCCTCTTTGTCCAGAGTGTAGACTTTGCTATCCCAAAGGTGCTTTTTCAAGAGGCAACTGGACTTTCCAGTTGTTCAGAAAGTCCAGCTGCCTCTTGAAAAAGCACCTGTGGGACAACCATGACCTGGATGATTGAGAATCTCCATAGACATTTAGACTTTGCTATCTTCAAAAGAGTGGGCCTTGTCAAATCTAACGTTCACCCAATGAATTCTAAGCACTGCTGTGCAAAACCTGGCAACATTATAAAAAGCTAATACAATCCTTGGTTATAGAAACAGAGGCATAGAATCACATGAAGTATTAGTATAAAGCTTTGGTAAGACCACGCCTGGGATACAGCATCCAGTTTTGGTCACCACAATATTAAAAAAAATGTTGAGACTCTGGAAACAGTGCAGAGAAGAGCAACAAGGGTGATTAGGAGCCTAAAACATGAAGAACAGTTGCAGGAATTGGGTATGTCTAGTTTAATGAAGAGAAGGACTAGGGGGGACATGATAGCAGTGTTCCGATATTTGAGGAGTTGCCACAAAGAAGAGGGGGTCCACCTATTTTCCAAAGCACCAGAAGGCAAGACAAGAAACAAGGGATGGAAACTAGCCAAGGAGAGAACTAACCTAGAACTGAGGAAAAATTTCCTGACAGAACAATCAACCAGTGGAACAGCTTGCCTTCAGAAGTTGTGGATGCTCCATCACTGGAGGCTTTCAAGAAGAGACTGGACAACCATTTGTCTGAAATGATATAGGGTCTCCTGCTCGAGCAGGGGGTTGGACTAGAAGACTTCCAAGGTCCCTTCCAGCTCTATTCTGATTGATAGTATTCTGAAAGCAGCAAGGTATAGAATTGTTCTGTGCATTCTGGGTATTTATGCAATACCGATGAGATGAAGCTACTGCCCATCACCTTTTAGGAAACATTTATTGTGAAAACTGCAAACATTTTCTTTGTTCCTATGACTGTCTATGTTTTAACCAGCCAATCCGCATCAGTCTCTCTCTGTGTGTGTATGTGTTACATGCACTTGCATGCAAGTGAATGTAAAAAGGAAGAAAACGGCAGGACTAAAAAAAATATATATCAAATGATCTGATTTACTGATCTGTGTTTTAATTTTGTTTCTGTCTTTTCCACCCTCTTCTCCCCCTGGTCTTTACTTGACACTGACGTGGTGACATCTGGTGTGAAAGTCAACCACCTAACCGTGAACGTGACTTAGTAATGTCAAACAAGGGAGAAATCAATGGCTACTGATAAGCACCGCTAATCAAATATTGATGAACTGGCGCTTTCAAAGGCTGGGAAAATGAGCACCCTTCTGTGGCACTTTTAAAAATAGCAAAATATGCTTACATACTTGCAACGGCATGAAGATATTTAAGCCTGGATCACACCGCGATGCATTTAAGAAATAAATATTAAAGTATGGACAGCTTTTGTTATATTTTACATCCTTAAATGCAGAGAAAAACTCAACGCAATTAGTGACATTCTAGCTCCTAAACGCAGAAAGCTACCCCATATTCAACAATAACTTTTGAACGACTACCATTTTTTCAAGAACTTTGTGTACAATGAACAACACTTCAAAATGTAACCGTCTCTTCCATTTATTTTCTTGAATCTTGAATCTAGCACACCAGTAATACGTTAATTTCATCATAACAGCCACACATCTGATTTAAAGGCAATAATCTAATGCCGGTAGTCCTCGGATTATGACCACAATTGAGCAGAAAATTTCTGTTGCTAAGTGAGACAGTTGTTAAGTGAGTTTTGCTCCGTTTTGTTTACCTTTCTTGCCACAGTTGTGAAGTGAATCACTGCAGTTGTTAAATTAGTAACACGGTTGTAAAGTGAACCTGGCTTCCCCATTGACTTTGCTTGTCAAAATCCTCCAGGACTCTGCAACGGTCATAAGTATGAACCAGTTGCCGAGGGTTCGAATTTTGATCACGTGACCCTGGGGATGCTGCAATGGTCATAAGCGTGAAAAATGGTCATCCATCATTTTTTTCAGGGCCGTTGTAATTTCGAACAGTCACTAAACAAATAGTTGTAAGTCAATGATTACCTGTATGCAGTAACTGTTCCAGGCTAGCATGGATTACATAGATTTTTAGTGACTAAAAATATGGTGATGAGTTTTTCTTACCAGGAGAGACACAGGTGAGATACAGGAACCAGAAGTGTCCAGGGAGGGGGGCGGGGTTGACAGGTCAAGATGGCAGCTATGCTTGAAGTCCCGCCCCTTTGTTACATGTATCACCTGTGCTATACATGTAATAACAACAACAACAACAACAACAATAATAATAATAAGTGAAGATCTTGGACTTTCGAATACAGACAGATCGCCATTTGGAACACAACACGCCAGATATCGCAGTTGTAGAGAACCGAAGCGTACAGCTGATTGATATCGCTGTACCAGGAGATGCCAGAGTCGAAGAAAAAGAACTGGAAAAAATTACGAAATATCACGACCTGGCCATCGAAACTGCGCGATTATGGATGAAACGTGTAACAGTGGTACCCATTGTCATCGGGGCACTGGGAACTATGTCCCAAAACTTTGCAAAACACATCAAGAAACTGCAGCTTCCTGCAATAACTCCAGCAATGTTACAAAAAACTGCGCTACTCGGAATATCTTACATTTTAAGGAGGTACCTGGTTGACACCTAGGATGCTGGTAGTAACCCGTGTCAGCACCAGCCAATTTGAATGTTCAGTTGACTGAGGTTCATGTCTAATGAATAAAAGATAATAATAATAATAATAATAATAATAATAATAATAATAATAATAATAATAATAATAATAATAATAATAATAATAATAATAATAATAATAATAATAATAATAATAATAATAATTAATAATAATAATAATAATAATAATAATAATAATAATAATAATAATAATAATAATAAAGTTGGAAGGGACCTTGGAGGTCTTCTAGTCCAACCCCCTGCTCAGGCAGGAAACCCAGACAGTCTATTTGTCCAGTCTATTCTTAAAGGGGCAGACCTTCAGTCTTATCACTATGGCCATCAAATTGGTCAAATTTTTGATAGCCTTAACCATGTAGATGCCCCAACTATTGTTAGGACCCAATTAAAGAACCAGTTCAAAACTCCTTTTGTAACCTAACCTGTCCGGATCAGCCCAAGGTTAAAGGTTTTCCCAGATCAAGTCACAACATAAGCCTAAGACTGAAAATCAGGCTTGTCAGATGCTGTATTTTTTCTATCCTGCTCTATGGAGTAGAGAGTTGGTCTCTGACAGAAGGCCACCTGAAGAGACTAGAAGCATTTGAAATGTGGATTTACAGGCGGCTGTTACGCATAAGCTGGGTGGACAAGATCAGAAATGAGGAGGTTTTAAGCCGCCTGGGAAAGCCAAGGGAAATCATCAAAACAATTAAAAAATGAAAGTTAGAATATTTCGGACATGTGATGCGACACCCAGAAAAATACGGCATACTCCATTTAATCCTCCAGGGAAAGATTGAAGGCAAACGAGGTCCAGGCAGAAGAAGAACATCAGGGCTTCAAAATCTAAGGGGCTGGTTTGGACAAAACTCAGCAGCACTTTTTCGTGCGGCTGCTGATAAAAACAGGATCGCCAACGTCCGATAACGGATATGGCAGAAGAAGAAGAAGAAGATCAAAAATCTGATTTGGGAAAAATGGAAGCATATTCTCACTTGCAAGATTATCTCAGCAAGTTTCTTTATTACAACAAATCCTTAAGCATATGTGAATCTACTTTGGACCTCTTTCCTGATTTCGGCCCTGCTTACATTCTATCTGCTCCTTTGGGAGGGCCCTGCACACTTGCTAGACCCCCAACCACTCAAGTTCACACCAGAGGTCCCAGCCCTGCTCCAGTTCCCGTCATTCCAGCCACCACTACGTCACCCCCAGAAGGCAACAGGTAACAAATGTGCCAGGTGGGCAGCTTCCCGGGGAACCTGTGTGCACTACATGGAGAGCTTTCCCTCCTGTTCTCACTGCCTCCCTTGCTCCCCCCACCTGTATATTTTCCTTTTTTTTTATTAGTTTATAATATAAAATACAAAAGTACAAAATAAAATAGTAGGAAAAATAGTGGCTGGAAAAGTGTAGGAAAAAGGGGGGAAAGAAAGAAAAGGTGTATATACCTGTATATTTTCAAGGAAATAACACTGAATTAATATTTTGTTACTGGATGTTTGCTTATTCAAAACATGCCTCCCCGCTGAAGCCTTCTGAAGCCTTCTTGCAGATTTCTCCATCGCTCTGTTGAACCCCCAATTCCCACAGCCCTGTCCTAGGCCTAAAGATATTTACCTGTCTACCGTAGTAGGCTGTATCGCTATTATCCTTCTCATCTTCTCATCTTCTGGTATCTTATGATTTATGACTTGTTGATTGTATCCTACGACTAATGATTGTAAGTTGTAACTATGATTTATATCGATCTATCACTTAGTTGTTTGTATATACACTGAGAGCTTCTGCATCGGAAACAAATTCTTTGTGTGTCCAATCACACTTGGCTAATAAAGCATTCTCTCCTCTTCTCTCTTCTCTTCTCTCTTCTTCTCTCTTCTCTTCTCTCTTCTTCTCTCTTCTCTTCTCTTCTCTCCTCTCTCCTCCTCTCCTCTCCTCTTTTCTCTTCTCCTCTCTTCTTGTCTTCTCTCTTCTTTTCTCTTCTTCTCTTCTTCTCTTCTTCTCTTCTCTTCTCCTCTCCTCTCCTCTCCTCCCCTCTTCTCTCTTCTTTTTTCTCTTCTCTTCTCTTCTCTCTTCTCTTTCTTCTCTCTTCTTCTCTTCTCTTTTCTCTTTTCTCTTCTCTCTTCTCTTCTCCTCTTCTTTCTTCTCCTCTTCTCTCTTCTTTTCTCTTCTTTTTTCTCTTCTCTTCTCTCCTCTCTTCTCCTCCTCTTCTCTTTCTTCTCTCTTCTTCTCTTCTCTTTTCTCTTCTCTTCTCCTCTCCTCCTCTCCTCTCTTCTTCTCTTCTCTTCTCTTCTCTTCTCTTCTTTTCTCTTCTCTTCGGCTTTGAAGAGGCCAATTCAAAACCTTGCCATCATAATTTGCTTTGTAAGCCTTCCTCAAAATGCATTGCTTCTTTGGGAAGGGATGGTTACATTTATTTAGGGGGGGGGGGAGAGGGGAATAAAGCATGTTTAATTTTTTTCCTAAATCCTTTTTATTATTATTATTATGTATGCATTTGTTTCCCTGCTTTTCTCTTCTCTTCCATTCTGGATTCCCTGATACCTCCTTGAGACATCTGCTTTTTCCGCAGAGGGGCCTTTGAATCTCTCCCTTCTGCACTATTCCTGCCCAGAAAAAGAGCAAGGAAGCTCTCTCTCTGATCTTTTTTGTCTTCCCAGCAAATTGTACATATGGCAATGACACATGCAAAAGAGGGAGGGAAGAAACACACACACACACACCCACCGCTTTCCATTGCTGCTTGCCAAACTCAAGAGTTGCTTTTCATCTTCCTAAAATGAAGAATGTTACTTGTTCAGTGTTCATGAGATGTGTTCTATAATTGGGTATAATTCTATCTCCAAGAATGTTGGTGCCTTAAAGCATCAAAAGCTAACAATGTTCAACCCAGGTTGGCGGAAATGCTTTTAGCAGATTTCATTTTGTTTCTATTACATTTGCCTTCGGTTCATTTTACTTGTAAGCCTCATCCTTCTAGTGGACGTAGACTATCGGAGTGTGGCTCACCAATGTTAAATTGCCTAATTTTAATTTCAATTAATGGAATGTAAATTTTTAAAAAAAGCAAAAAGAGAGAATGAAGTAATAAGGGAAATAGGTCTACCTCCCACCTCAGGTGATGGCATGGGATTATTCCATTATCAAGGAATATTGATTGTACGTCAACAGTCTTGATATACAATCACAATGTGGACAAGAATTTCCATTGCTAAGCAAAGAAGTTGTTGTCTACTGAAAAGAAGGAGTAGGGGTGATATGATAGCAGTATTCCAGTATTTGAGGGGCTGCCACAAAGAAGAGGGGGTCACGTTGCTCACCAAAGCACCAGAGGGCAGGACAAGAAACAATGGATGGAAATTAATCGAGGAGAGAAGCCATCTGGAACTAAGGAGAAATTTCCTGACAGTGAGAACAATCAACCAGTGGAACAGATTGCCACCAGAAGTTGGGGGTGTCCCAACAGTGGAGACTTTTAAGAAGAGACTGGACAACCATTTGTGTGAAATGGTATAGGGCCTCCTGCTCGAGCAGGTGGTTGGACTAGAAGACCTCCAGTGAAATTAGTGATGTGTCAAAATCTCAGTTTTCCTCCCCTGCAAAATGAGTGAGTGTTTTGCCCTACAATACCTAATTGTGAGGATGCTTGCGAATTTCTTTCCTATTTTTTTCCGGGAGTGTTTTTGAACTTACCTTCTCGTTGGAAGTGACAGGAATGGAATCTGCAAAGATATCCATGAATCTCTGGCTCATCTTAAGCTTTAATTTCCTTTGCACAAAGTGAAAAACACCTGGTCAAAAAAATGCAGTATTTTTGTTTGTTTGTTTGATACAGCATAGAATAGAATAGAATAGAATAGAATAGAATAGAATAGAATAGAATAGAATAGAATAGAATAGAATAGAATAGAATAGAATAGAATAGAATAGAATAGAATAGAATAGGATAGGATAGGATAAGATAGGATAGGATAGGATAGGATAGGATAGGATAGGATAGGATAGGATGGAATGGAATGGAATGCAGAATAGAATAGGAAGATAAGATAAGATAAGATAAGATAAGATAAGATGATGATAAGATAAGATAAGATAAGATAGATAAGATAAGATAAGATAAGATAAGATAAGATAAGATAAGATAAGATAGGAATAGAATAGGAATAGAATAGAAATAGAATAGGAATAGAATAGAATATCTTTATTGTCATTGTGTAACTCACAACGAAATTAAGCGCTGTCCACGGTGCACACTACACACAAGTAAAAACCACAAATAAGAACATCCATTATGTACACACATCCTTCACATTTCTTTAACTGCGTTGTCTGCAAACTTTCAGTAGTTTTCCAAGGTCAGTTTTCAGACAGTATTGTTGCTATTAAACGCAGAGCTGCTACGGGGTTCTTGCTTCCAGGGGGCTGGAGCAAACTACCCTCCTTCAAAAACCTGTCGAAAAGCTTGGGCATTCCCTGTATCCCAACTTTTTTCTCCTTCCTCTGTTTTGCTTCCTTTTTATAACTGGAAGACAGATAGAAATCTAAACATATTCCATCCAAGAAGCCTTTTCCACCCAATTCGGCATGCCCTGAAATAGCTCAGGAAACGGTGTGTCTCCCTTTGCTTGGCCTGACAGACGGGACGGGACGGATGGTTGCTGCCAATGATTAAATTCTCCATTTAATGCAGGCTGAAACTGGGTCTTCTCTTCCCCATCCATCCATCCATCCCATTCCTCCCCCCCCCCCCCCCCCCCCCGTGCCTCCAAACGGTCCCTTGATCAAAGCTGCTGGACTGACTATTAAACCCACCCACCCCCGCCCTAAACAGGGGCCAGGAAATGAAGGGGCCTTTTCAATCACAAAAACTTTCCCAGCTTGAAACGCCACTGCCTGTCAAATGCAATGATATGGCTGATCCTCTTTCCCACTGTATTGAATTTTTTTCCCCCTCTTCTCAAAAGAGAATTGGGGGTGGGGGGGTGGGGAGGAAATCTATAGGGAAAAAAAAAAACTAAAATGAAACTTTTAACACTGTAACATCATAGAAATTGATGGAAAGCCCTGCCAGATGGAGCAGCGAGAAAATAAAAAGGCCTGCCGAAAAGGCCCATAATACAAAGCAATCCAAGCCAGAAATGTATCAGCCAACCCTCATCCTGGTCTCAGGTTTCTGGAGCATGATGAGCATCTTTGCAAACAAATTCACAATTCCAGAAGCAACCGAGCTGCATGCTGATCAGAGGGGAAATGCCTTTTTCCTTGCATGCTGTGGAACAAAGAATTTTTTTAAAAAAATATATATGCCAAAATGTATTTGGAAACCCATTTCTGTTGCTTGCTCTTTCTTACCACCAGTCTCTTCTGAATAAAACAGAACAGAGCTGGAAGGGACCTTGGAGGTCTTCTAGTCCAGCCCCCTGCTCAAGCGTCCTGATTCCAGAGCTTCCAGCAAAGTCAGGGTGGATAACAGACTAGATTCAATGTGCACGACATTATGTCCAACTGAAAAGCTGAATGCAAATCCACGGAAGTGATTAGAAAAGGAAATAGGTGAATTTAGTGAAAGGTGCTGACTGCAGTTTCAACAAGATGGTTGTTTTCTTATTTCCCAAAACTCAAAACCCACCAGAGATTGCTGTCTTGTAATCTCTTCAGAAGGAGCAGCTATCTGGATTCTGGAGTAAGTGACCTCAGCTCTTCTCCTTTCCTGGTCTACATTCTTCATCCCACTCTGTTTGTTGGCTGCAGTTTTCATGAATCCATCTTCAATCCACCATTTTTTCCTTGGGAAGCCCGAAAAAGGTGGAATTTAAATCTTAATGAATACAGGCAGTAACGATCCATCACTCCTTCAATCCACCATTTTTTCCTTGGGAAGCCCGAAAAAGGTGGAATTTAAATCTAACGAATACAGGCAGTAACGATCCATCACTCCTTCATTCTATAATAATAAAAATAAAAATAATAAAAATAAAAATAATAAAAATAATAATAAAAATTGGGTGGTTGGATCTAGTCCAACCACCCCTGCTCAGGCAGGAAACCCTATACCATTTCAGACAAATGGCTGTCCAGTCTCTTCTTAAAAACTTCCAGTGTTGGAGCATTCACAACTTCTGGAGGCAGGTTGTTCCACTGATTAATTGTTCTAACTGTCAGGAAATTTATCCTTAGTTTTAGGTTGCTTCTCTCCTTGATTAGTTTCCATCCGTTGCTTCTCGTCCTGCCTTCAGGCGCTTTGGAGAATAGCTTGACTCCCTCTTCTTTGTGGCAGCCCCTGAGATATGGAACACTGCTATCCTGTCCCCCCTCGTCCTTCTCTTCATTAAACTGGACCTACCCAATTCCAGTAACCGTTCCTTGTATGTTTTAGCCTCCAGTCCCCTAATCATCTTTGTTGCTCTTCTCTGTACTCTTTCTAGAGTCTCAACATCTTTTTTACATCGCGGTGACCAAAACTGGATGCCGTATTCCAAGTGTGGCCTTACCAAGGCATTGTAAAGTGGTATTAACACTTCACGTGATCTTGATTCTCTCCCTCTGTTCTGCCTGATTTGAGGGTATGGACCCTGGCAAAGCACTCTGAAGCTTGATCTAGAAAATCCCCATTTTTGTATTAGATATATAAATATGAACCATTCCAGCAGATCTTTACTTGATCTTTTTCCCCCAAAGGGAAAGAAAGAAGTTATTCAGATAACCACATGACTCAGCCTTTCTTTTTATCTCTGCCTCCTCTTTTTGAATGAGCTTTTTTCATGATAATTCAATCCATGTTGGTGTCAGGAAAAAAAACACCATGAAAACTATACACTATATTCAGCCAAAACTAGGTAATAGACAGAAGACAAAAAAAAAAAAAAACACATCCGGAAGAATGTCATATGCGGGTAATTTGATCTGTGCTTTTTCTTCTTGTTTGAAAGGAAGCCGGCGAGTTGAACACTAACGCAGGAAACTTGAGTCTCCCTTGTGTGGACTCTCCTGACAAAAGATGAAAATTTGCTGTAATTGGAAGGGATTTCCAAGGACAGATAGCATCATCTTCTAGTCTGTTTTCGCTATCTGCTTGGAAGACAATTCTAGAAATAAACGGGCCTACATAGCTCTGTTACGGATGGGGAAAAACAGATTTTCAGAGTCAAGCAATATATAGTTGTTTCTTTTTCAAATGAAGCACTAAATGGTTCAGCATTACACAGTGTGGGGCCGTTATGTTCTTCTTTCCCCTTTTTTCCTTCTGCGCAGACCCAGAATTCAAAGCTTTTGGCATCGTTGTATACGGAACTTGAAGGAACAATGCAGCAGTGTAACAATTCTGCCTGCATTTGACCACCGTGGGCAGTTTTCGGTCACTGCCCTTCAGAAGAGTTTTTAGGTACCTATAGCCACTTAAAATGATCAGAGGTTAAGGAACCCTCTTTTGAGGAAGGGTTAAAATGGGGTATCTGCTTGGAATGAGGGGAGATGGAGATGATGATACACACTACAATCCCTGGAGATTGCTTTATCATGCCGGTATTTTCATTACATTTTTTTTTCTTCTCTGTCCCAGTGTAACCAAAGAGAGAAGCAACATGGAATTAAGGAGAAACTTCCTGACAGTGAGGACAATTAACCAGTGGAACAGCTTGCCTCCAGAAATCGTGGGTGCTCCATCACTGGAGGGGTTTAAGAAGAGACTGGACAGCCACTTATCTGAAATAGTATAGGGTCTCCTGCTTGAGTAGGGGGCTGGACTAGAAGACCTCCAAGGTTCTGTTCTATTCTATTCTATTCTATTCTATTCTATTCTATTCTATTCTATTCTATTCCATTCCATTCCATTCTATTCCATTCCATTCCATTCCATTCCATTCCATTCCATTCCATTCCATATAAAGATTCTATTCTATTCTATTCTATTCTATTCTATTCTATTCTATTCTATTCTATTCTATTCTATTCTATTCTATTCTATTCTATTCTATTCTATTCTATTCTATTCTATTCTATTCTACTCTACTCTACTCTACTCTATCCTGTGTAACGCAGTATAATATATAAAGAACGGTTGCTGGAATTGGGTATGTCTAATTTAATGAAAGGAAGGACTAGGGGTGACATGATAAGCAGTCTTCCAATATCTCAGGGGTTGACACAAAGAAAAGGGGGGTCAACCTATTCTCCAAAGCGCCTGAAGGCAGGACAAGAAGCAATGGATGGAAACTAATCAAGGAGAGAAGAAAGCTAGAATTAAGGAGGAATTTCCTAGCAGTGAGGACAAATAACCAGTGGAACGGTTTGCCTCCAGACGTTGTGGGTGCTCCAACACTGGAAATTTTTAAGAAGAGATTGGACAACCATTTGTCTGAAATGGTATAGGGCAGGGGTAGGCAACCTTGGCTCTTTTATGACTCGTGGACTTCAACTCCCAGAATTCGTTGAAGTCCACAAGTCATAAAAGAGCCAAGCTTGCCTACTCCTGGTATAGGGTCTCCTGCTTGAGCAGGGGGTTGGACTAGAACAGCACCCCCCAACTTTTTGGACACCAGGGACTGGTTCCCTGGACCGGAAGGGGTGTGGTTTCACATGCTGCCTGCATCCCATGGATGGGGCTTTGCTTGTTTGCATGGCCTAGTTTCTGGCATGTCATAGACCGGTGCCGGTCCATGGATTGGGGACTGGGGACCCTTGGATTAGAAGATCTCCAAGGTCCCTTCCAACTCTGTTATTCTATTATCCAGTCCTAGGAATCTTGGTAGTCTCTCAACCAGGCACTTAGTTTTTTTTTTAGAGAGAGCTTTATTTTATTGTCAAGAAAAGTGCTTAATTATTCAACAGCTTTTCTTGCTCAGAATACATGTTGTATTAAAATAGTATAATAAAACAATGCTTTAGTCTTCAAGTGCTTCTTTATCTAAAAAGTATGCTGTTTTCAAAATCTTATTATTCCACTGTGTTTAAGTAGAAGTCAATAAAAAAAAATGTGAAACTACATTCAAAAACTACATTTTATTTTCAGTCCCAGACCATACACCTCAAAAGGAAAAGCAATATAATGAATATAAAAAGGAGTAATAAAAATTATGAGAAAACTCCAGAACGGTTAACAGTTAGCAATTCATAATAGGAAGAAGGAATCAGATGGCCTCTAACAATTATAGCTATTGATAAAAATTCTGCAAATTCTCGGAAGAGGCATTTGCCCTCACAACAACCTTGCTAAGCAATTCGAACCTGGCTGTCAGCATTGTCCAATACACCTGTCACTAAATGTGACGGCATCTTGGTCACAATGACTGGACAGCCATTTGTCTGAAATGGTATAGGGTTTCCTGCCTGAGCAGGGGGTTGGACTAGATGACCTTCAAGGTCCCTTCCAACTTTTATCATCATCATCATTATTATTGATCATCGCACAGTCAGCCAGATGTTCAGACTGGATTTGGCATTTTTGTCTACCTATCGAGTCCTTAACCTGGGATAGGCAGATGTGGATGTTTGATGGTATCACAGATCTCGTCGCAGGATGGAAGCAGTTCCTAGTAAGGCCGCCTTTTGCAATTGACTAATGGCGAATTTGTCAATGCCAATGGTGTTCAAGTGGTGCTCCAGTTGTTTTGGGATTACACCTAAGGCACCTATTACTGTTGGTACTATCCTTCCTTGCCTTTGCCACAGTCTTTCTATTTCTATTTGTAGGTCTTTGTATTTATTATTATTATTATTATTATTATTATTATTATTATTATTATTATTATTATTATTATTATTATTAATTATTATTATTATTATTATTATTATATTATTATTATTATTATTATTATACAACGTTTGCAGACAGATTGAAAGACCTAAGCCACAATACGTTATTAACACTGTTATCTATCCAAATTTTTGCAACCAGGATAGGGCACTTGTACCCTTAGGGGAGCAGAATACTTGTTTCTGGTTGACCCAGGTTTAGCATTTGGCACGTTGTGCGAACCCATCTAACTTCCTTCCTAACTCTTAACTTTTCGAGAGCAACTAATGATGGGAATGGCGTTCCTGCAAAGGCTGAGCAATTAACATCGCGTCCGGTAGGAGGCGCCGCAACTGCCAGCCGTCCACTTAAGCAGTCGGGGCGGGGGGGAGGGAGAGAGAGAAAAGGAAAGGCGAGCCCGCGCAGTGCAAATCCTGCGCTTCCCGACTGGCGCGCCTGCGCACTGAGAGCCACGCTTTTTTTTTCCCGCCAGGTGCGCTGAGGAGAATCGCGCTTTGAGGCGGCTTGTTGGTTCGCGCGTTCCTTGGCTTTTAATGGAGCTGTTTAAAAAAAAAATGTTTTGTTTACGCCCGTTATTCGTACCCCCATATTTTTCTGTTGGAAAAGCTGGATCTGGGCTACAAAGATAAACAAGATCCCGAGCCCTTTTCCTTTTCTAACGGAATTGGACAAACGCGTCCATGTTTTAGGAGCGCATATTCCGATGGTTGTCAAGAATACTTGGTGCCAATGGTGGCTTGTGGCCTCCTTTCCAGCCTTCTTGTCAGCCAAATGTACTGGGGAGACAATCCCCCAAATTCCCATCTGTCCTTGGCCATGCAGGCTGGGGATTCTGGGTGCTCTAGTCCTTAACCCTTGGGGGCCTAAAAGAAGAAAATAAAGTAATAAAACATGCAGCTGCCTCACACTTGTCACACTGGCCATTTTACATTTACTATATTTGAGTCATGGTATTTCTGCTGGGGTTTCTTCATAAAGCCCCACAATTTTGTTTTACAAAGATGAGTCTTCTTTATTTTGCAGATTTTTTTTCCATACTGATCAATATTCAAAAGTTTCTGAGTAGCCTACAAATAGAATTTAAAAAAGTACCCAAACCACAATAACAATCAACTTTCTAGCCATTGGCACACCATTTGTATGTCTGTTTATGCCAAAAGACAATAGTACAAGAATTAAACTACAAAGTGTGGCAATAAAGCTGCTGCAATAAAAATAAAAAAGTTAAATCAATATAATTCAAATGATTTTGTTCCTGTGAGGAATTTACCTCACTCTCCAAGAGATTTCTTATTCAAAGCACAAGATTAAAACACAACTGCATTAAATATATATTTCAAATGTATACCATACATTTTTCTATTTTTTAACAGTGACAGTTGTACTAAGTAATTTGCTCTTCACACAATGTGTTGTCTAAACTTCCCATGAGTGTGATGTGTAAACCATGGTTTGTGTGACTGAATTGATTCAAATATATGTCAAACTAAGTGTTGTTTGAGCCATGTAAATAGTTTGCTTCAACTATTATGCAAAGCCATACATCATGATAGTACAAATCACAACAGCCAGGTTCATGTAAATATGCTAATTCAAAAATGAAGTAAGTCATATTATGGGTTAGCTCACTATGTCTTCTTCAACAACCCATGCTTAAAGCAATTCATGACTTACAAAATGGGTAAATCCAACTGTAAATCCTTTTATCAGGAGCCTGAATTGTGTTTTTTTCCTCAGCCCATGCAGTTCCATATATCTAATCCTAATATCTATCAATGTCAGGCATTGTTCCTAAAAATGTTTTTATGAATACATAATACATTAAATAATATAAATAACTGAATCTGTTTTTAAAAGGATGTTCTGACTCATCTTTCTCCAATTTCAGGTAGAAAGAATGGCGTATTCCATTCCAGCAAATATTGTAGCCATTTCAGATCTGCACCCAAGCCTTGCTCATCCTGTAGGTCTTAGTACCATAACAATATTTTGTTCTCCGATGAAATTGTGTATAAGTGTATTCTCTGATAACATTATGTAATAGGTTTATCTTCTTGTGCTCATAGCATTGGCAGAATTATTAGAGACAAAATATTCCTGTGTCTCAGAAACTGAAAACTGGTATCTCTTTGGCAAAAGAGAAAGGACATTACAATCAACTAGGATGATTGGACTAAGTTAAATTATGGAGTTTTATGAAAGGGTGCCCTCCATGCTTAACCCCCATCCTTGGTTAATAAAAGTGCAATTGCCAGGTTCACATCACACATATTTGAAATAAATTATAAAATGGCTAAGTGGGATGGCCTGTTTGTGTCTGAGTTTCACAACATCAAAAAAATTTCTATGCCATTTTAGACTAGTGAATGTCAGTAATGACCTTTCTCTAATCAGTCAGTTTAACCACCTCAGCAAGTTTCGTCAATTTCACCAATCCTCCATAGTGGGGAATGTCAAATCTTTCCATATGTGTGCATATGATAGTCTTGTTACAATAATCATATATTGATAGAATAGAATAGAATAGAATAGAATAGAATAGAATAGAATAGAATAGAATAGAATAGAATAGAATAGAATAGAAGCTGGAAGGGATCTTGGAGGTCTTCTAGTCCAGCCCCCTGCTCAAGCAGGAGAACCTGTACCATTTCAGACAAATGGTTGTCCAGTCTCTTCTTTTAAAATGCCACTGTTGGAGCATTCACAACTTCTGGAGGCAGGTTGTTCCACTGATTAATTGTTCTAACTGTCAGGAAATTTCTCCTTAGTTCTAGGTTGCTTCTCTCCTTGACTAGTTTCCATCCATTGCTTCTTGTCCTACCTTCAGGTGCTTTGGAGAATAGCTTGACTCCCTCTTCTTAGCGGCAGCCCTTCAAATACTGGAACACTGCTCTCATGTTACACCTAGTCCTTCTTTTCATTAAACTAGACATACCCAGTTCCAGCAACCATTCTTTATATGTTTTAGCCTCCAGTCCCCTGATCATCTTTGTTGCTCTTCTCTGTACTCTTTCTAGAGTCTCAGCATCTTTTTTACATCGTGGTGACCAAAACTGGATGCAGTATTCCAAGTGTGGCCTTACCAAGGCATTGTAAAGTAGTATTAATACTTCACGTGATCTTGATTCTATCCCTCTGTTAATGCAGCCTAGCACTGTGTTGGCCTTTTGGGCAGCTGCAGCACACAGCTGGCTCCTATTTAAGTGATTGTCCACTAGGACTCCGAGGTCCCTCTCACAGTTACTACTATACTATACCTGTGCATTTGGTTTTTCTTGCCTAAATGTAGAACCTGACTTTTTTCATCACTGAATTTCAATTTGTTATATAGCGCCCAATGTTCAAGTCTGTCAAGATCCTTCTGTATTCTTAGGCCTATCTTCTGGAGCGTTGGCTATTCATACCTTCCAGAACTCTAAAGAAAATTCAGTTCAAACTATCAAAGGTCTTCTCTGCATCTAAGAAGATCAGTGCAGTTTGCTTTTCGTTATGTTGATCCAAATATCCAATACATCCAAAATTCAATACATTTCTAATATCTTCTCATTTTCCTTTAGGTAAAAATTCACATTGATCTTCCTGAATAAAGTCCTGTAAAATTATTTTCAACCATTCATCCAATATCATTGTAAACAACTTATAGTCATTATTCAATAAAGATATTGGTTGGTAATTTCTTATTAAAGTCAGGTCCTGGGATTCTTTACATATGAATACGTAAATATGTAAATATTCACTGTTTGTTGTAAAGATTGTAAAATTTAATCCTCAAAACATAATAAGCTGACAGACCATCCGGACCAGGTGCCTTTCTGATTTTAGTCTCTTTAATAATTTTACAAACTTCTCTTATTCTTACAGGTACATTCAAAATTACTGATTCTCTGTAATCTTTGATAAATTCTGTTTATATAAATAATGATTTTTTTCCAGATAAATTTCTTGACTCATAAAGTAGAATAATAATGGTGAAACACTTTTTGCATATTTGCATTATCTGTTATTATAATGTTTCCTTCTTGTAATTTTAGTATCATTTTCCTTTATTTTTCTTTTCGCAGCTCATATGCCAACCATTTTCCTGGTTTATTTGTAAATTCAAAATTCCATTGCTTTGCATAATCCATCCTTATTTCCATCTCACTGTTAACGTAGATAATTGCTTCTGTATAAAGGAAGTAATTGTCCTGTCTGAGGACTATTTAAACTCTTCCTTTTTTATGGCACCCAAAATGACTTGTATGGTATTCATACTATCATAGCAAGAACCCTTTGTTGATTTAACACAAAATCAGATTAGCAATTTCCTCCTAACAGAAATCAAAGGATATATTATTCAGCCATAGTTTTTATGAAGTTAATTTTTATTTTTATCCCATCTTTACTACGTTTGTAAATAATTCAAGATAGCAAGCATACCTAATACTCTTTCCTTTTCATATTTTTCCTACAACAACCCTGTGGAGTGGGTTTGGCTGAGAGAGAGTTATTGGCACAAAGTCATGTAGCTGGCTTTCATACCTAAGGCGGGACTAGAATTCACAATTTCCTGGTTTCCAGCCTGGTTCGTTACCAGATTGAACATTTCCAAAGTATTAACTCATGGGTTATATTTGTCCAGAAGGGTTTATTTATTTTACAGCAACGAGAGGAGATTAAGTATTAGAAAAAGGACTGAGCCAGAACCTAGTTTTTTTGTCATTTGACTTGGTAAACAAATCTTGCTTTCAGTCTGTAAAAAACTGGTTTATTTAATGCCAGGCATTAAGAAATTCATCTTTTAGGAAGTTAGTAGCAAATAGATAGGGGTATGTGTAAATGCATGTGTTTCCTTAAAAATAAACAACTAGCTCCAGAAAACTAAATTCTAAAGCATTACTTCAAAGAAACAATATATAATTGGGTCACTAAATCACTGTTTTAAATTATGCAAATATTGTATCCAATACTCTAAATAATGTTACTTGAAGACAGAAAAGAAAAATAACAAAGAGTTGTTTGGCAAATGGACACAGAAGTTTTTTCTTTTCCCCTTGATTAGCTGAACAGTGTGGCTACAATCCCAGTTGTACACATTTGGGAATCATTCACTCAGAATTAAAGATATATACAAAAGATTTAGGAATAGATCTCATGCTTTTAATTTTGAATTATGGAATTTTGCTTGGTTAAAAGAGACTAAATAATTTTGTAAAGATAAAATTTAAGAAGTCTTTGAAGTAAATACTGTTGTAAGTCCTAAGGCATTAAATGACATTTTGGATTCCAGGAACCAGTTCTTTTATTATCAGTAGAATTATGCACAGGATATGTTGCCATCTAATTAAATTACTGTGAGTAGGAAACTAAACATTTTGAATGTAGATTAATAGAACATGTTTTAAAAAGCAAGCTTTTGGAGACTTTGAGGGAATTATATTTTATTACACAGATACTCTAAATGAACTCATCCAGATAAATGGAGGAATTGTTTTCTTGCCCCACCTAGTGACTAAAAAGATCACAGAAATTTTAAGAGACTAGTTTTCAATACTTGTTAATTGTGTTTACCAGTGCTGGAAATTAAGAGAAATAAAATTAATGATTGCTTAATTTTTTTGAAACTTTTTATTTCTATGACATATTTGTAACAACTGCATATATTTACTTCCATGAGTCTTGCAGCTGGACAACAAAGTAAGGGTTGTTTAAATAGCTGGAGCTCAGAATAGCTGCAACTCATAAATGAAACTAGGAATACTGTTCCTCTAATTTGGATATTCATCTGTTCATTTTATGCACTCTTAGAAGCTGCTTTTACTTAGAAAAATATAGTTTTTGGGTTGATTTACACATGCTTGAAGTTGGTTTTTGAAATAATCCATTCTTGAGAGCTCATGGAGGCAACATAAAATGTGAGTTATATTTAACATGTGAAGAATTAGGACCACCCACCATTACTTCCTGGAATGTACAGAAAAGTACAAGCCTTTATTAAGTGGACACAAGTTTTTTTTCCATAATTAGTGCCTTCATCCTTTCTATTATTCATTCACTACCATTAAAATGGGTTTCTTATATTACTATTTCTTATTATTCATCATAATATTCCTTATTTCTCACACATGATCCTTTTGTATATTGCAATAATGACTTCTGTTAATAAATTAAAGTTTCTGTCCAATAAATGTTTCTGGTAAAATAGTAAAAGCATGTTTTTAATTAATGAAGGAATATAGAGAGTCTGTGAAAACAAATCCATCCTGTACGTCTGTATTTGATGTATATATTCTGCAATCTCTTTTTTTTTCTTAGAGTATAATCGGTGTGGTGATTGGGAAAACAGATGCCAAAGGCTTTCCGGACAGAAAAAGTAAAGTGTTTTTTAAGTATCTTAATCTCAAGTTTCCCAGGCTCTTATCTTTCTGTCAGTGTCTTGACTAATTAAAAAAAATATCTGGTGCAATCTTTTCTGTACAAACTATGTTGAAGAGACAATAGCCATGTCACAGGTATACATTTCACAAGCTGTACAAGATCATGAGAAATGATACTTTATACCAGGGCTTTTCAACCTTTTCACCGACTGTACCACTTTTAGGATATGGCAACATTCGAGTACCACCTAGCAAGGTGTCAAAAACTTGATGACCAAAAAAAAAAACCCTGTTCAAAGTTGCAATTGCACTGAAATGACTTATGACCATTTTCACACTTATGACCACTGCAGCATGCCCAGGGTCATGTGATTTATATTTGGATGCTTGCCAACTGATTCATATTTATGATGGTCACAGTGTCCCAGGGTCATGTGATCCCCTTTTGCAACCTTTTGACAAGTAAAGTCAATGGCAGGGCTGCTGGTGGCCAAGTGCTAAGGCAGGACTTCCCTCCCTCCCTCCTTCCCTGCCTCCCTCTTTCTCATTCCCATCTCCTTCTGAAGGAAGAATTTGAACCCCCCCATATTTTCCCTCTTCCATATATTGATCAAACAAGGAAAGGCCTCCAGAGACAGAAAAGACAAACTGCTGAGTGAACTAGCTTTAAAAGGCACATTTCCCTTTAAGAATTAGCTACTGGCTAGAAAGGAAAGTAAGGAAGAAGAAAAAATGTAGTAAGTACTGGCTGCCGGCTAAGGCAGCCTCCCCAAAGGGCTCCATTCATAGGTAAAAGAATCTACAGGCAAAATCCATTCAGGAGAAAAATACTTCAAAATCCCTTGCAGCAAAACTTACAGCTAACAATAGCAGAGCAATAGAAGCTAACAGGAGCCATCAGCCAAATAAAAATTGCCAAACACTCCTTAAGAACACAAAGCCCACATTGCACAAATCCCAGAACTTCAAAGTCACAAAAGCACATAAGAATCCTCCCACTCTCCATCTCCTCCCTCTTTCTCATGGGGGAGGGTGAGCCAGAACTGAGCCTGGGGCCTTTGCCTTGCCCCAGCCACTCTGCAGCTCCAGAGGACTCTCTCACTGGAAGTCCTTGCCTGCGCTGGCTCTTTCCCTCCCCCACTACACTTGGCTAGGCAGGGCTGCGTACCACCTGCCACTCGTTAATGTACCACAAGTGGTACGCGTACCACAGGTTGAAAAGCCCTGCTTTATACCACTCGAGTGAGGCCACACTTGGAAGACTGCATCCGGTTCTGGCTACCAAAGTTACAAAAAAAGATGCTAAAGCCCTAGAAAGAGTGCAGAGAAGAGCAACAAAGATGATAAGGAGTCCGGAGGCTAAACTGTACAATGAACTGTTAAAGGAGCTAGGTACGTGTGTAGCCTAATGAAGAGAAGGATAGGGATGACATGATAGCTGTCTTCTGCTACACGAGGGACTGCCACAGAAAGAATGAATAGAATAGAGCTGGAAGGGACCTTGGAGGTCTTCTAGTCCAGCCTCCTGCTCCGAGCAGGAGGAAGGTTGGGGTCAACTTATTCTCCAAAGCACCTGAAGGTAGGACAAGAAGCAGTGGGTGGAAACCTGTCAGAAGGAGATCCCACCTGGAAATAAGGAGAAATTTCCTGACCGTAAGAGCAATTCATCCATGGAAACGCTTGTACCCAAAACAGGCCCTAGCCTGGCGCCAAAGCCAATAAAGGCCACCAGACACGAGGAATGGCATTTTCAGCTGCTTTTATTGGAGTAGTCCAGCAAAAAGGTCTCACCAGCTAAAGGAGCCAAGATCTCAAACAATGCACAAGCACAAATTTTATAATGATGATTAAGGAAGTTAATACCCTAAAAAATCACACATTGGTTCCTTGACATGTTTCTTTTGATTGGATTTTCCTACTTCATCCCCCCCTTCTTCATACATTGCACGTTTATGTTAATAAGCTTTCTTATCAAAAGAGGTGTGCCTTTTAATATTATAATAAGCTAAAGCTTATCAAAGTTTATATAACTACGTCCCTTAGCTAGCATCCTTCTAGCACAGTGATGGCGAACCTTTTAGAGACCGAGTGCCCAAAAACTGGCCCTGCCCTATCCCCTGCCCCGTCCCCACTCCGCAGCGCCATGGCAGCCACGCCCTCTGCCCGCGCCCCACAGCATCAACTGCGTGTTGGGGTGTGAGGGCAGAGTCTTGTCTATGCTGCCTGGCTGCCATGTCCTTGGCTGCGCTGCTCCGCGTGGGCCACGCTCGGGGGCAACTCTCCTCCAGGGGGGCTGCTGGTGAGGAGGGGTCACGGGCGGAGGCAAGGCTGGGCAATGACACGTGTGCCCACAGAGGGCTCCGAGTGCTGCCTCTGGCACCCATGCCATAGGTTTGCCACCACTGTTCTAGCATGTCCTTCTAACTTGTATCTTTCTTGCTGCTAGGCAGTAGTGTCCCACCATTTGTTAACTCACCGCAGCTGAAACTTTCTGTGTCGGCAATTCCTTTAACAAACTTTCCTAATTCCAACCTGAGTCCTTCAAGCTTGCCTATCAGAGTTGTGAGTGCTCCATTGCTGGAGATTCTCAAGAAAAGATTGGACAAGCATTTGTCTGGGATGGTATAATGTCTCCTGCCTTGGGCAGCGGGTTGGACTAGAAGACCTCCAAGGTCCCTTCCAGCCCTATGAGTCTACTTTATTCAAGTGGTGATAAGAAGGGGAACAAGATTTCCCCATCTCTGTTTTTTGTTGACGTGCCTCTCAGTACTTTTAAGGATAGGTGCTTATTCCCTAGTTATAGCACTAGGCCTTTCTCTATTTTGGAAGCAATGGACGTAAGCAAAATATTTTATGCAATACTAAAGCAATAGTTCACACTTGTTTCTTTTCCTAAACGTTTTGTTCACACTTGTTTCTTTTCCTAAACTTTTTGTTCCCATTCCAGAGAAAGCTTTAAAAATTATGATGACCTCTAGTGGTATGAATGGGATTGCTCTGCAATATTTTCTTTGCAGTTCCTCATCCACCAACATTTACAGAACAGTACATAGAATAGAATAGAGCTGGAAGGGACCTTGGAGGTCTTCTAGTCCAGCCCCCCGCTTAAGCAGGAGAACCTATGCCATCTCAGACAAGTGACTGTCTAGCATTTCTTCTTTGCTGCTGCTTGTATCTTAATTTCCCTGTTTCCTGATGTACTGTATGTTTATATATAAGGGAATGGGCATTTGGAACTGAAGTGCTGACAGTTCTCACAAGCAACTAATGTCTGGTACAGATGTCGGGCCCCAGAACTGTTTGATTGAAAAACATTATTCACAGCATGGTTTAAGTTTTGTAATATCAGGCAAAATATCATCAATATTATATTATGTGTCTAACACCAAATTCAAATTTTAAATAGCTTTCTTAAATATGTTCCTCTCCGCAGATATTGGATCAGAAAGATATACTTTTTGTTTTACTGTTCGTGATTCCCCATCGTGGTTCATAAATGTGAATTCCTGGGGAAGAGAGGACTATATTAAATCACTTTCAGAAAGCTTTAGACTTGGTGATTGTGGTAAGCTGGAATTTATTCTGAACATATTTCAATGTGTTTTTCTCTTCTTTAAATCAATATAATGTGGTTGTGATCTTAGTGTGTTCTTAGTGTGTTTTTCTTCAAGGAATTATGGAACTATTTAATTGGAACCATTTTTTTCTGTTAGACTAACTGAAAGAAGTTATATTCACATATTCTGATTAGTGAAGCTGTTATGAAGACATATAAACTTAAAATAATTTCCCATATTTCCTCTTAGATCATTATACTATGTTTTTACTCTTCTAAAATGTTTCATAAGTATAAAAATAATTGAAGTCATCTCCTACAGTGAATGTGGGAATACTCTAGTAATTCTCACTGAGATAAAGGGAATTATTTTTGAATAAAATGGTATTATATATTGCACAACCTTTATTTCATTTAATTATTTCCACTAGAATAAGTGGGCCTTTAAAACATCCCCAGTGCTTCTTAGTAAAGTTTTAATACGGGAGCCTAGAGACTTAAAATATAATTTAATGTTATTATTTTTGATTATTTATTTTATGTGTATATTAAGATCACTGCCAGCTCTTCCTAATTTTCTATATGGTCGAATAAAAGCTATTCCACAGTTTAGTTTACCTTAGCTGGTCACAAAAACCTAAGTCAGGCTAGATCTAGTTAATACTTGAATTCTACAACAGAATCCTAGGGCTATAGGCCGCTAGACTGAAATATTTTTTTTAGAAAATAACAAAAAGCACCAATGGCAAATCACATCCTTGTTGCGGCCAAGAAAACTACATGGATGTGGTTCCTGCAATCACCAGGAGTTGAGCTTGATTCCACAGAATCTTATTATTTTCTCTTTCTTTCATTTGAACAATTAAACCAGGAGAGATAAATTTTAATCCAAAAAGTAAAGAAAAGCCATTTCTCAAGTGTCGGCAGATATTTGAGGATGGGATTGTTTGAAGATAAGATCTCTCTCCTTACCAAATTTTATTTGTGTTGGAATCACTGGAATGAGAAATTAATTTTTTTTACCCCAACTTGAATAATTTTAGCTGTTCAAGGATCAGCCAGAGATGTCTTCTTCACGCCTTCAGTGACCTCCATTAACATTGCTGTGCTAATACTGCTAATAAAAACATTTTTTTTCCAATACTCAGTTAATAGCTGATATGAGCCTAAGAAAAACTTGGGCAGAGCTGCCCCACATTGCAGGGGCTCCTTATTGGGTGAAGAATAGATAAAAGCCACAGAACACCCATTCCTGATTTAAATGGTCTAATCTGTGCAAGGTTACTGTTGTACAGTAATTGGTAATCTTCTAAATTTTAAAATATTTCTAAAAAGCATGTATAATTAAAAAGCCTATAATTTAATCATGCTGCTTTTTACCTCGTACAGTATTTTGTATTTCAAGGTAAAAAGACACTATGCAGCACCAACATAGCATGTATCTGCATATCATTAAAGGTACAGCATCTTTCCAGGATAGGCCAGCTGCCTTCTGCGTGTGCAGTGTAAAATCCTGGGAAAAGATACACTTGATTTAAGGAGTTGCTCTGTTGCAGGCAGGAGATATGTATGCCAGATGTGCCAAAGCAACTTTTGCATTTGGTTATGAAGTGGTGCAAAGCCTACTTCTTTTATCTTCTTTTAATAACCATTTTGTTTGGATTGAAAAGTAGGATGTAATTCAAATCATTCAATCTGTAGATTCTGCTTACATGGCAAACCTTAGGACTAGTTTGTAGGTGTATCTGTCCACTTGTAAGATATTATTTGAATTTTTTATCACAGTCATAATTGAAAATCCCCTAGTACAGACAAAGGAGGTGGAAAAAGAAGAAAAGTTCAACCCTACCACAACAAGGTAAATTAAAAATGGAATTAATGTGGTTGGAATAGTTAATTATTGTTATCAGAAGATGCAGATGATAATTACTGCACAAAGCTAGGGAAAATATTCTACATGAATACTGCATATATCATAACAGGCAGTAGTACAGTATAATTATTTTGGCTTCTGGTTTATTGGAGTAATGCAATTAATATCCAAATCAATCTACAGAGACCTTTTTTACGACATTTTCTGCAGTAAAATTAATATTTTTCCTACAAAGCAGTGTGAGTAAAACCTGTCATATATAAGACAAAATCTTGAATAGTGCATTTACCTATATACCTATCTTTTATCCATATCCAAAAATAGTATAGTTTCATTTTATTTCATATCCAGAAAACAGACATAAAATATAGCCAAAGGAGAAGGGGAGGTCAACCTATTCTCCAAAGCACTTGAGGGCAGGGCACGGAATAAAGGGTAGAAAAATAATAAAGAGAGATCCAGTCTAGAATTAAGGAGAAATTTTCTGATAGTGAGAACAATTAATGGCAAGTGGAATGGCTTGCCTACAGAAGTTGTGGGTGCTCCATCACTGGAGGTTTTCAAGATGAGATAGGGCAATCATTTGTCCGAAATGACATAGGGTCTCCTGCTTGAGCAGGGGGTTGGGCTAGAAGACCTCCAAGGTCCCTTCCAACTGATACTCTATGTTCTATGTCCTTTACATGTTATGAATTGATGCTCTATTTATGCAGTACCTCAGTGAATTACCTTGACGTTAATAAATGTTGAAAAATATCTCAATTATCTTCTACAATAGGATTGAAAGCATTGCTTTATTTTATTTTATTTTGCTTTGTTCCAAGGTAATCAGCTTATGTTACCTTCTTTACAGTGAATGGCCTGGAAGTTGAATATAGTAGTTCATTTCATTGGGTTTGCATCCAGGATACAGAATTGCAGCCTATCAGTTGGTAACTACAGTGGGTAGCAGTGCTTCTAAAAGATCCTCATGCAGCTGTGAAAATTCTGATGAAATTTATATATATATATATGATAGACTGACCTTGTTACAAAGCTTAACTACAGTATAAAGGACAATCTGCTTCCAGTAAATTTTTTAGGTTTGAATAAGTCAGAAGAAATTTAGATGTCAGGAAAGTAATTGAGAATCGCTATTTGTAATGGTTTAATCTGTCACTCATACTGTATTCAAATATAAAAAGTTTGATGCAACCAGTAGTTTGGACTAACATATGTATTTACAAGTTGTAAAATGTTATGTGCCCACTTGTCAGCAGTTACAAACTATTGCTCAGTGAGAATCACTCTGCAGTCAGAATCTATGAAGCAGACACCAGACTGCTGTCTCTGTTACATTTGCCTGTAAAGAACTCTCAAGATTTTTACTCACTGGGGGATATTGTGGCCAATGGACAAAGCCTGGATGGAAGAATAATCAATGTTCTTGCTGCTATTAAATCAGTAAGTCATGCCAATTGTAACAAATCAAAGAGAGATCACACTGTAGCCTGAAAATGAAATTGATTTTGGTATAAATATTTACTGGGTCATAGAAGTGCTGGGAGTAGGACCTTATGTGCTGCTCAGCAGTCCCTTTGCTTGATTTAGCACTAAGAAAGGTTAACGAATAACATCAATCAAATATTTTATAAACAATATTCTATAAAACCATCATGGATTTAAGATGCAGCCTCAGTAAGGTACTAAAAATTTATTTAAAGTCTTTTAAAATTTCTGCATAGGTTAATTAGTAATCATGAGGTTAAGTATTAAGACCAGAAATATTCCTGCTGGGTATTTTACCAGAGAAATATAATAAAGAGAAAACGTATTTGATTATTCATATAATTACTGCAGCTAAGATTGTGTTTGCACAAAATTGGAAAGCACTGAAAGCCCCCCCCCCCCAGAGGGAGAGGTGACTGGGAAAATATTGGAATGTGCGGGAATGAATAGATTAACCATGATAATTAAAGACAAGACAGAGTCAGAGTATTATGAAATGTGGGGAATTTTTTATGATTGGGTGAAAAGAAAATGTGGTTAAAAGATAGTTAACACCAATTTAGATGGAAGAAAAAGGAGGAGATAAGGAGGGAGACCCAGGCGACACAGTATTGAATAACCGGAGGTCGTATATATATTTATAGAAGTATATACCGAGAAGGACAGATAAATAGAAGTATTAATGTAATAGAAAATTAATCTTATTATATTTAATATAGATATGAAAATTTAGAGGGAGGAGTTGCTCGGACATTACCCCTGAATTGTATCTGAAGAGGAATGAGAGGGAAGAAAGGAGATTAGAGAAGAGAGTAAAGGAGGGGGGAAGGAAATAGGAAGGTTGGAGGAGAAGTGGGGAGAAATGGGAGGGGAGTGGTGAAGGAAAGAGGAGAGGCGAGGAAGAAGAGAGAAGTAGGGAAGAAAGAGAAGAAAGGGAGAAAGAAGGTAGAGAAGAGGGAAGAGAGAGAAGGAGTGTGGATACAGTGAAAGGGGAAATGGGTGAGCAATACCAAAATTTATGTGTATTTATTTTATTTTATTAAGAACAGCTGATAGATAAGAATGTAAAAAGAATGTATGTTAATACTTGATAAAATAAAAAAATAAAAAAGTATTAATGCTAAATGCAGTATTCAAATTAAGTTGAATCTCACCCTTCTACCTTTATCCTCCCTTTCCTGCATAATCCATGTAAACTCTTCTGCACAAACCATATTGAAACCAGCAAAAAATACATAAGCTCCTATTAAATGCTGTAGTGATTCTCGTACACAGTTACCATTGAAATCTAAATCTGTGAGGAAATCTGTAGCATTGGTGGCAACCCATTCACTGAAAAGGAATTAGGTCTTAGAGAGATACGAGGCAGTTGCAATATTAGACAAGGCGACTGACTTCTTATAATGTATATAAGCCTTTTATGTTCATATTCATAGGCCTAAGTATTTAAGTATGAATTTTAGCAGCTTGTGGGTATCCCTAAATCTGCAATAGAGGAGAAAGAAACATTGGAGAGAAGGAGAAATGGTGGGTGACAGTTTCTAAACTATTCCTGCCTTCATTTATTGAGTTTAAACTTTCCTTCAGCTGGACTTTGGTGGATGAAAAAAAGCAAAGAACCTTTATGTATGTGTATGTGTTGAGAGAGAGAGAGAGAGAAAGAGAGTAGATGGGGCATTAACTACCATATATGAGAAAACCTTGTTTTACTTAAAATATGCAGTTCTTCCCTTTCAAAGCTTTAACTGGCTGCTAACCATTAATAGTAGTAGTTTTAAACGTTCAGTCATGTCCAACTCTTGGCAACTTTATAGACAAGGGCTCTCCATGCTACCTTGTCAAACACAGCTTTTTTTCAGTTGTTGGATGTTCATCTTTGCGTCAGCTATGATGGTATCAAGCCAGCAAGTTAACCATTAATACTTCTTAGTAATAAGAATGACTATTTAGTAATAAGAATTGCTAACGAATTCCATAGGAATTCTAATTGTTTTATAAGTGACAAAGTGAAACAAGAATAATTCATTTCCTATTCCACAATTTGATAATTTGTTCTCAGAAATTTGTGACTTTCTGAGAAGAATATACTATACATTTATCCACCCACACACTGCAGTTATAACCAGGGCTTCTATAGCTTAATTCTTGCTGAAATGGGTTTAGGTGTGAATAGTGGAAACATCAATATGGGAACAATTTCTATTTAACAAAACAGATATACATGGAATGTTAAGATCAAGATCAGCTTTTCTTTTTCTTTTTTTCCTTTGCAAAGGTTGGTGAACCAAAATATTTTTCTACTTCAGACAGGCGTAAAGGCCACAGATGTGAAGTAAGGTTATACGATGATAGCGAGTCTTCCTTTACAATGATATGGTAAGTGCTGGTTGAAGCCATAATTCAGCTATACCAATGAACACAAAAGTGTGAAGCAGCAATGGATATAAATGCATACAATGATCACCAACTGAAGCCAGTTAATTGTGTGACCTTTGTGAAATACAGGATTCATTAAGGCATAACGTTCTCGGAGCTTTGAATATAGAACCACCTTTCATTTTTGTTAATCCATCAGGAAAAGTTCTGCATCCAAAACTGTCCAGAGAGAAAGGGAGGTTGCTGCATCTGTAACAGGCTTTTGAATCTGAGAAAAAAAAAGTTTTTAATTCTATTGTCCGCGTACAAGTATAAAAAGTAAGGAAAATTACCTTGATGGAAATGTGTAAGAAATGTTAGCAAGACAAAGGGAGTTGTAGTCCTGAGAAAAGCGGTAACATTCAGAAGTGGCTCAGAGAGATGCCTCCCTGATTCACTGGAGAAGAAGAAGGGGTGGAGGAGATACAGCACCATCAGACCTGCAATATTCTGCAATAGGCCCTCTCAATAAAAGCAACTATAATCCACAATTAGTCAGTGGAACAGCTTGACTCCCTGAGTTGTGAGTGCTCCATTGCTGGAGATTTTTAAGAAGAGACCAGACAACCATTTGTCCAAGATGGAATAAGGATTCCTGCCTTGCGCAGAGGGTTGAACTAGAGGACCTCCAAGGTCCCTTCCAGCCCTATGATCCTATTCCTATTTCTCCTGTAGAGTTGATTTCCTGGTTTGTTCTATCTACCAGGGCTTACAATGTAGATAACTGAGATTAAACATTTTAGGAAGATGTGAGCTAAAGATGCAGCCTGGAAAGACAAAGAACATGTGTATTCTATGCTGTTAATATGACTAATTACTACAGTCTTCAAATGTACAGGTTGCCCTCGACTTACAACCACAATCGAGCCCAAAATTTATGTTGCTAAGTGAGACATTTGTTAAGTGAATTTTGCCCCATTTTACGACCTTTCTTGCCACGCTTGTTAAGTGAATCGCTGCAGTTGATAAGTTAGTAACCTGGTTGTTAAATGAATCTGGCTTCCTCATTGACTTTGCTTGTCAGGAGGTCACAAGAGGTGATCACGTGACCTTGGGACACAGCAACGGTCATAAATATGAACCAGTTACCAGGCATCCCAATTTTTATCACATGACCACGGGAATGCGTCAAAGGTTGAAACTGAAAAATGGTCGTAAGTCACTTTTTTCAGTGCCATTGTAACTTTCATCAGTCCCTAAATGAACTGTTGTAAGTCGAGGACTACCTGTATTTAGCTGATAGCTCACTATCCTTATGCCTTCTGTGTTTTTGAGGGCTATGCAGAACTTAAGATTCAATTCCAAAAAAGGGCTTCAGAGCATGAACATGCCACCTGCCTATGATTGTTTGAAATAGATGCAGATTACTATATTCATGCCTTCCATATGTTCAGAAACATATTTTTAAAATCATATCTAAAATGCTGTGCAGCCCTAATATTTCGAACCTCTTAAATCTAACCCGTCTGGATCTGTCTTCCCATATGAAATCTTCCAATTATTGAGTAATGAAATCTTCACATACCAGATGCATATGTGAAGATAAAAGATCTTTCCATTTGCTCTGGAATTCATTTAGTAGGATAGTTCCTGACTGTGTAACTTTTAGGAAGGGAAATACTGATCAAGTATTTCCTTTGTTTTTGTTTTTTATTTACTAGTTTTATTTACAGTATTAGTATATACTTATATGCTTTTAATATCGGAATACTTCCCTAATAATATACAATCAAACATTTTAAATAAGCATTTATTTATATTAATATAATGCTATTGTCTTCTCCAGCTGGGACAATGAATCTATTCAGTTTGCTCAGAGCTGGGTACCCCAAGAAACAGGTATCATTTTTTTTTATTTATTTTCATGTACACTAGATTTTTGTTAAGATATCTAAAGTTTGCCTGGAATAACGAAACACATTGTATTTTCTTTCTCAGTAATATTTGCATCTGATATAAGAATAAATTTTGACAAATTTAGAAACTGTATGATTGCAACTGTAATCTCAAAGACCATCATTACTATTAACCCTGGTAAGAAATAGTTCTTAAATTCTGTTTAAAATATCATAAATGCTTATTCTGTTCATTTTAACGAATAGAAGGTTGGGAATTTAAAGTCAATGGTTTGGATCTGAAATAAAACTATAAGTATAAATAATATATCATAAACAATTTTAGCAATGCATATATTATACAAGGGTTGAACCTCCAACTCTTAATTTTTTTAAGGAAAGCAAATTTGGTAGAGATCCCCTGCTCAGTCTTATTGTTTCTCTATAGGGCCAGTTTGAAGTTATAATGGCTCTGCTCCCCAATCATCTGTATAACCCCATTTACAAAACTTTCGTCTAAAATCCTCATGATATGTTATGGCATTGCACATATTTACTTGTATTAATATTATATTGAAAAATATTTTTTTCAAGATACAGCAGAAGCCAATATTTTATTCAACTTTATAAGACAAAGTCCAGAAATGTTAGACTTGGATGATGAAATGAGAGATCAGATCAGGGAGTCCATAAATCGTGAGTGGTCTTTTAAATATGTTTTTTTAACATGGTTGAGATCTTAGTTGTCACTTCCGTCTTTTAAAGAGTATAACTGATTGGAACTTTGCTTGAGTATAACCTAAAACAATGATCTTATCTATTTATGAAAAAAAAATCATAAATCATACTTTGCAAGGATAAGGCATACAAATTGGAGAAATAATAGTTTTGAAATGAAGAATAACACAGAGACATATTCAGCCACTATAGTATAGGCGAATGAATGCAAGGTTAAGCCAGTCTGGAAAACCAGATTTATATAAAAATAACAATTCTGGTTCTATACATAAATGAGGAAATGATTGCAAAATCCACTGAAATGTATGGAAGTTTCCTAAATCATACATCATGGTAACCTACAATATAATTGGTTTATGGTTTAGTATTATGTATGAATCTAGCAACTGTGGTTTATAAATCGTGGTTAGTATTTTATTTGCTTATTTTAGGAATTTGGGGATCATTTAGAGCAGGGGTCCCCAACCCCCGGTCCGTATGCCAGCAACCGGTCCGCACAAACAAGCAAAGCCCCATCCGTGGGATGCAGGCAGCACACAAAACCATGCACTCTCCGGTCCATGGAAAAACCTCTCTCCACGGAACCGGTCCCTGGTGCCCAAAAGGTTGGGGACCTTTGATTTAGAGTCAGTTTTGTGCAGTGGTTAAGGTGATGATTTAGAAAGCAGGAGACTGAATTCTACTCCCTCCTTAGGCATGAAAGCCAGCTTATTTGAGACCAATCCCTCTCTCTCAGCCCAACCCACCTCACAGGTTGTTGTTGTGGGGAAAATCGGAGGAGGAAGGTGTACTATGTACTATCCCTGCCTTGAGTTACTTACGAAGTAATAAAGGCAGGATAAAACTCTTAATAAATAACATCATGCTGCCCTTAGAGCCACCTGGCTTTGCAGAATGAACTATTCATATTTGAGTCTTAGACTTTAGAATCAATCCAGTCAAGTTTTGTTGTTTTCAGATGTGCTTTTTTTCCCTTGTTATCTATAGTGCAGACAATAGTTGATGTTTATACAGTGGAACAATTAAAGATGAAATCTTTGCAAAACGAAGGAAAACCAGAACCATTTTATGGCGTTATTTTTGCCTACATTTCTACATTGAATATTGATAATGAAGCAAGTAAAGTAATACGAAACAGATGGTGAGCACCTCGTTAAGGGAAACTGAGTAGCATTATGGACATTTATTCTCTTCTCAATTTCAAATTAGCCTGGAAAACCACTGAATTTGTACATTGAAATGGACTCTTTAGGCCCTGAAATCTAACCCCCTGCTCAGAGCAGTAAGCCTAATTAAAGCGTGCCTGGCAGATGGTTACACAGCTTCTGCTTTAATCTATTCAGTGAAGTCTACTATCTCTTTTGATTATGGATTCAACTGTCTGCTTTCCATTCATCAGTCTGAAAAAAGAGAGCTATAATACAGAAAAATCCATTTGAAAATCAGTCAACTGTATACCTATTAATATGTTTCCTTTTTTTCTTTGTAGTGTTAAATGCCACTATGTTGTCAATGAAAAGACAAATACATGTTCTTTTTGTAGCAGCACTAACTCCTTAGATGCGGATGCTGTGCCAGTGTTTGCCAGCTTTAATTTACTAGTTGATCTAACTGACCATACAGGAACTCTTCACTTTTGCAGTCTCTCAGATATAATAGCTGAAGAAACTTTAGGTCACACGGTAAGAACATAGGAAATAGTTTTCTACTACTTGAATTTATTCTTTTAGGTTTGTTATGCCAGTGAAATTCCTGGAAACTCTCATCAATAATGTTTGGGGCCAATTCAGAATTTATAGATACCAAAATGCTTGTACAGTAAATCTGCTGCAGTTAATGAAGTAGGCACCATTCTATTAAAAGCTATTCCAGCTTAAATTTACTAAGCACCTCTGATATCAAGGGCATCACTAGTTATCACAAGTTAGATGTCAAAAAACTTCATTAGAGCCAGTTGGGCCTAATGGTTACGGCACCAGGCTAGAAAGCCAGAGACTGTGAATTCCAGTCTTGCCTTAGCCATGAAAGCCAGCTGGGTGACCTTGAGCCAGTCATTCTCTCTCAGCCCAACTCACCTCACAGGGTTGTTGTTGGGAAAATAGGAGACAAAGGTGGTTTGGATATGTTCCCGCCTCAGGTTATTTCTAAAAATAATAAAGGCAGGATACAAGCAAACTAAGAGTTTTGCTTCACAACTAATATATATTAAGAGCATTCTACAGCAATCAATTGGATATAAATAATTTACTCCTGGGATAGCATTTATAGTGAAGTAATAATTACAGATGTTTTCATAATTTTGATTCATTTTGATGTATTTTCTTTCCAGACAAATTATGAAAATTGTATTTACTGTGTTATTTGCCCTGCAGAAAATTTAGCTTTCTGATCATTATACCACATTCTGAATAGGAACATTTTATTGTTGAATTATGTTTGATTGCAGACCTAAGTGTAGTTTTAACGAACTGAATTGTGATCACTCCACTAGGTCCAAGAATTTCAAGCTCTGACAGAAACACAAAAGACAACATTAAAATGGCAACTCCTTCTAGAAAGAAGCAAAATTTATTTTAAGGTAAGTATAATTAATAATAATAAAGCATGATAAATTTTTATAAAAGAAACAGTTTGGTGTAGTGGTTAAGATGCTGATCTAGAAACTAGAAGACTGAATTCTAGGCCTTCTTTAGCTGTGAAAGTCAGCTGGTGAGCCATTCACTCCAATTCATTTCATGCATGTTGTTGTGAAGAAACAGGAGGCAGAATATTAAGTATGTTTGCTGCTATGTTATATACGTATATCTAATAATAGAAAAATAATAATAATAGAATAAAGTGCAGATTGTGCAAAGAAGCAGAGGAAATAGATCATATACTCAGTTCATGCAAGAAGATTGCACAAACTGATTATAAACAACATCACAGTTAACCAAAATGATTCACTGGAACATCTGTAAAAATTATCATGTTCCAGTACAAGTAATCCTCAACTTATTGATCACAATTGAGCCCAAAATTTCTGTTGCCAAGCAAGACAGTTACGTTTTGCCCTGTTTTACAACCTTTCTTGCCATAGTTGTTAAGTGAATCCCTACAGTTGTTAATAACATGGTTATTGAGTGAATCTGGCTTCCCCATTGACTTTGCTTGTCAGAAGGTTGCAAAAGGGGATCACATGACCTTGGGACACAGCAACCATCACAAATATGATCCCATTGTCAAGCATCCAAATTTTGATCACATGACCATGGAAATGCTGCAACGGTCATGTGAAAAATGGTCATAAGTCACTTTTTTCAGTGCCGTTGTAAGTTTGAACGGTCACTAAACAAATAGTTGTAAGTCGAACATTATTTGTATGATATCCTAAGACGAGTGTCAAACTGGCGGCCCACAGGCCGGATGCGTCACACGCAGGCCACGCCCACCCCAGCTCCACAAAGGCAAAAAACGTCGCAATACGTCACGATATGCAATCGCGTTTGACACCCGTGTCCTAAGTTCTTGGGAAGAGCTTTGATGCATAGGAAAACCAACATCAGTTAAAGAAGTGGCAGCTGTGATTCCACAATCTTATGAATATAGTTACACAGTAATACAGCCTTAAAGATACCACTATTTCCCATGACTTGACCCAGTCCACTAACATCTGAAAATCCATGATCAGTTTCTTCCACTGAATGAAAAACTGATCTGCAAGAAAAAGACATTTCTACAATACTTTGGAACACACTATCCAGAGACTTAAAAAATAATTGTTTTCTAAAAAACACAGTAATACAGAATTTTTACAAATTGCTAAATTCATGTTTATAACTGCTCAAATATTTTGTCAAAATTCTCTAGCAGTATACAAATCTAGGAGATATAAATGGAACAGTGGGGGGTTCTAATAAGTATTATTTATGAAACAATCTACATAACAGTGTTCAGCTTATCAATCTAGAAATAAGGAGAAATTTCCTGACAGTGAGAACAATTAATCACTGGCTTACCTCAGAAGTTATGGGTGCTCCATCACTGGAGGTTTTTAAAAAGAGATTGGATATAGCCATTTGTCCAGAATGGTATAGGGTCTTCTGCATGAGCAGAGGGTTGGACTAGAACAGGGCTTTTCAACCTGTGGTACCACTTGTGGTACATTAATGAGTGGCAGGTGGTACGCAGCCCTGCCTAGCCAAGTGTAGTGGGGAAGGGAAAGAGCCAGCATAGGCAAAGACTTACAGTGAGAGAGTCCTCTGGAGCTGCAGACTTTACTTATGAATGGAGCCATTTGGGGAGGCTGCCTTAGCCCCCGCAGCCAGTACTTACATTTCTTTTTCTTCCTTAAGTGCCAGCTGGGCTCCTTACTTTCCTTTCTAGCCAGTAGCTAATTCTTAAAGGGGAAGTGCCTTTTTAAACTAGTTCACTCAGCAGCTTGTCTTTTCTGTCTCTGGAGGCCTTTCCTTGTTTGATCAATATATGGAAGAGGGAAAATATGGGGGGGGGGTTTCAAATTCTTCCTTCAGAAGGAGATGGGAATGAGAAAAAGGGAGGCAGGAAAGGGAGGAAGGGAAGGAAGTCCCGCCTTAGCAGTTGGCCACCAGCAGCTCTGCCATTGACTTTGCTTGTCAAAAGGTCGCAGAAGGGGATCACATGACCCTGGGACACTGTGACCATCATAAATATGAATCAGTTGCCAAGCATCCAAATATAAATCACATGACCCTGTTGCTGCAATGGTCATAAGTGTGAAAAATGGTCATTTCAGTGCAATTGCAACTTTGAACAGGTTTTTTTTTTGTCACCAAGTTTTTGACACCTTGCTAGGTGGTACTCGAATATTGCCATATCCTAAAAGTGGTACAGTCGGTGAAAAGGTTGAAAAGCCCTGGACTAGAAGACCTCTAAGATCCCTTCCAACTGTGTTGTTCTGTTACATGATCTTATGAATTTAATTACACATGATGTTGCTGACAAAAAAAAAATGAATTGGGGAGCATCAAGTGAAGTTTTTTGAGACCTGTAGAAATTTCTCTTTATATTACTCTAATTTAGCTGTGATCTCACTAATGGGAAAAATTAATACTTCATGATTAAAAGAAAAAAAAAACAGCTGGGAGGGTTAATAAAAACACAATGCAAAAATCCCCTTCACTGTTTCTCTATTTGAAAGTATACAGTATGTTTACATTCCTACAGCATGCTTCTTAACCAGTTCTATTAATAACATAGCAGATCCACTTGCTCATGCTAATCTTTTAAATTATTTTGATGCTTTGTATCTTATGTGAAACAAATGTCCTGGCTTACAGTTCAGTATGTTGCATATACCAGAAAAATGGGCTAATTAATTAACCAGGTTAAATGTGTTGCCGAAACAGAACCATTGTATAATTCAAGTTTAGTCTTATTTTTTTTATTGCAAAAAGGGGGAAACCTTTAAAAATTGTGGTGATTTGTACATTTACTCCTATAGGTTATTTTTTCTACCACAGCACGAACTCGGCTAAGAGTCAAACTGCTTTCTTGCAAGCTAGCAGATCCAGTGGAGGCTTGCCAAAACTTGCCCGAAAAAGGAAAATAACGACATTATGCACCTTCAAAGCAACTGGAAGGAATTCTTATTTCATCCCTAGCATGGCGAAATGACATCTTTGGAGGGGAACGTGCACTCCATTGCAAACGCTTGTAAAATAGACTTTTATTAAGGTGGCAAGATTGTGCCTGACTTTGAAAAGTTTGTTTCACTTTCTAATTTAGTTTTCCATTATAATGTGGAAGGAATATGTGTTTTCAATATTCCTCACGAGCATGCTTGATTTTAAATTAGCTTAGAAAGAAGAACATTCGGGATATTCTGTAGTGAGAGATGATTCATAGCTGAGAGTTTCAACTGGGAGAAAAGCACCATCTTCACGTGTTGCACAAGTCATGAACTTATTACGTGTCATGAAGGAGGGTCCTATCTCAGCACTTTCCCATTTTCCCCCTTTTAAGTCTTCAACAGGGAATCTATGACCTGCGTTGCAAAAATGTGACTGTATTTGGTTTCATATAGACAATGGGCAAGTAATAATATGAACTAACTGGCATTTATTCACAGAAACAAAAAGACAAGTTTTGGCTTCATTTCAAAGTGCTTTTTAAATCTTACCATATAAAATATAACTTTTAAACAATATAATTTGGCACAAAATCCCTTCGTTACTTGGTGATGTTTTTAAGGAAGGTACATTGTAACTGTAGAATATAAAGTTTTTTTGCAGTCTTAAAAATATATATAGGCTTTTTTTATTTATAGTTACAGGCTGGCCTTTTCCAGACAAGCCAAAAATAGGAAATGGACAACCAATATAGCTTCTAAACGTGAACTTGCCAAAGGGAAACAGCCCAGATGTCTTCTCTGCACATCATAGCAAAAAAGATTCTTGTATTAGGGTCTGTTTAGCTGCTCCAACTAGGCAGTTGGTGTACGTTTGTCAACATATTGTTATATTCTGGTTTATCTTACGTGCACATAAAGTCACTGTATCTGATACTCCATAGTTGGGATCTCTGTGAGAGAGGAGGACGTATGAGAAAAGGCAATCAATGAAGGTTCTTCCAAAAGCCTACTTTTTTCCATCTCAGGGTGGGGTGGGGGGGAAGGAATCTGGCCTTTTGTGTGGGCAATCAACCCTCTTTTTTCTTCCGGAGAAAAGTCCCCAAGGTGTTTTTCATCTTCATCCTCATCTACTTTGCATCTTAAAGTAAAAACAAAGGAAGTCCGGTTGCCTTTTGGAAAAGCACCGTTGGGACAACCGTGACCTGGACGACTGAGGATCTCCACAGACGGTTCAAGGGAAAAGGAACTTCCACACATCAGGGGCGGCTTTTCTGCCGCTCTACCCGAAAGTGCATTCTCAGCAGCCCCTCAATCCCGGCTTCTATTTCATCCTTCTCTTGCAGGGCAGAAACTCCTTCCGGGGACCCCGTTAGGATGATGTCCCCTTCCTCCAAGGTGACGATTCCACTGATGTAGCTGATGATGTATGGAATGGTGAAAATCATGCCAGATGTGTGCCCTTCTTGCCGCAACTCTCCGTTTACCTTTAGCCAGATCTTCAACTGATGTGGATCTGGGACTTCCTCCTTGGGCACAAAGTCGCTCACTGGACAGGAGGTGCTGAATCCTTTGGCCAGAGTCCAGGGAAGCCCTTTCTTCTTGCACTCCTCCTGAACGTCCCTGGCCGTCATGTCCAGGCAGAGCGCATAGCCGGCCACGTGGCCCATGGCTGCTTCCTGAGGCACGGCCTGGGCTCTCTTCCCAATCACCACGCCTAGTTCCACTTCGTGGTGCAGCTTGCCACAATAGTAGGGCTGGATGATGGGGCTGCCTTCCCTGACGTAGGCCGAGGAGGGCTTGAGGAAGAAGAGCGGCTCAGTGGGCAGGGCATTCTTCATCTCCTTGGCGTGGGCTGCGTAATTCCTCCCCACACAGAAGATGTTCTTGCCCCATTCCCAGAACGTGCCTATAGGCTTAGAAGAAGCCATGCTGCAAGGATCAGCGCTTCAAAACAGGAAAACCTGGCGGCAACAGTTGTTCTTTAGCTTTGCTTGAAGAGCAACAATTTCTCCACGCAGTAATTTGGATCCTTATTTCCAGTCTGGGGAGGGAAAAATCAATAATTTAAAGGGTTTGTTCTTTTTTCCCATACAGCTTGGTTTTGGTTTTTGCTTAAAAATTCTACACACAGATCATTTATTTCTTTGCCAGATTATATGGAATGGAATGGAGTAGAGTAGAATATAGAGTAGAGTAGAATAGAATAGAATAGAGTAGAGTAGAGTAGAGTAGAGTAGAGTAGAGTAGAGTAGAGTAGAGTAGAATAATAGAATAGAATAGAATAGAATAGAATAATAGAATAGAATAATAGAATAGAATAGAATAATAGAATAGAATAGAAGAATAGAATAGAATAGAATAATTAGAATAGAATAGAATAGAAGAATAGAATAGAATAGAATAGAATAGAATAGAATAGAATAGAATAGAATAGAATAGAATAGAATAGAATAGAATAGAATAGATTATTCTTTATTGGCCAAGTGTGATTGGACACACAAGGACTTAGAAAAAACTCAAGCTGGCCTACATTAAAAATGCAACAAAAGTAATCAGAATACCAAAGGCACAAAATGAAATGATGCTATGGGGACTGATCACGAGAGGCATGCTGTGGGTCCCATTGGTGAAAGAGTGTGCAGTTTTGGGTCCAGAAAGTGTGTGCTGTTTCTGTGCCGGCATCAGCTTTTTGGAACACCAATCCCCCCAAGATTAAATTCGCCCTGACCATAATGATTCTTCTGGAGCCTGAAAACTTGGATGTCTTCCTGGACAGGAGGGTCAGATTCTTAGCTGGAGCCTGTGAGGTTGTTTTAAAGGCCAACAGGGATGGGCCAAACAAGAGTTAAGGTGATCCTGGGGTTTTCAAACTTTTCAGGCTGGGGAATCCCTGATCAAGAAACAAAGGTCTAATGACAGAAAATGTGCTGTATTCAAGGATTTGTGTGTGTGTGTGTGTTGTTGCTGTTTTGCCCTTAGCCCCTAATGAAACCTATAGTTTTTGCAAAACTCTAGAACTCCATGGGACACAATTAAAAAAAACCCTCAGTATAACCAGAACAAGTCAATTCCTTGTCTTTTGCAACTTAAAACAATTGCTACAGTCATCTAGAAAAGTAGGAATATGGATGAAATCCAGGTTTCTGCTCTTTCATGGTATATCTTATTCAGCAATTGCCTTCTAACATCTGGATTTGCAGAACAACCATCCTAATTGCAAACTACTGATGCTTCTGGCAGAAATCAACATTGCTACCAGCAGAGTCAGGTAACAGTAATACTGTAATATTAGTAACATAATTATCTTTTCCAAGTTGCTTGATTGCATTCAAGCCACTTACCATATAGTACATTATTAACGTATTACTCTATACCAGCAATAATTTGTCCACACAACTACAGCATAAATCCTAAAAATACGTATTACGGTTCCTATGCCTTCCAGCATAACTTGTGTATACCATATAGGCAGAATTGTTTAATGCTTCAGGAAAAAAAGACAGATATTCCCCACTATTGCAAAAAAGACTTTCTGCCTACTTTTTTTTTCATTTTCTGAAAAATATTATCTTGAAGCAAGAGAAAAGCCTCCAGATGCTCTTCTCACTCTGGGATTGAACTCTGCACCTCAAGAGAGCCTTCCTGCATTTGGTCACTGATTAATGATTCTAATTAGGTCAGTTTGGACTCAAGATTCTCTGGGGAACGTCCCTATTTCAACATCTATTGAAAACCTGATATAAAATTGCAGAGGAAAATCTAACCGAACTTTGCAGAGCTGATTGCTAAATAAAGGAGGAAGTGGGGACTGACCCCAGGGCCAGGCAAGGGGGCACGGGTGCGGGGCTCAGCCCCACACGCTCACCTGCGCAGCCTGACCCACCAGCCAGAGGCTTCATTTCCAAACACAACAGAACAATTTATTGGCCAAGCGTGATTGGACACACAAGGAATGTATGTATCTCTGGTGCGGAAGCTCTCGGCGTACATATAAACCACAAAGTGACATACAGGTAGTTCTCGACTTACCACAGTTCATTTTAGTGACCATTCAAAGTTTCAACGGCAGTTGGAAAAAAAGTGACGGATGACCATTTTTCATTCTTACGACCGTGGCCAAGAGATCAACATTCGGACGCTTGGCAACTGATTCATATTTATGACGGTGGCAGAGATGTGATCCCCTTTTGTGACCTTCTGACAATCAAAGTCAGCGGGGAAGCCAGATCCATTGAACAACTGCAGCGATTCATTTAACAACTGCGGCAAGAAGGGCTGCAAAACGGAGCAAAAAACTCAACAACGCTCTCGCTTAGCGACCGAAACGCGGGGCTCCGTTGTGGCCGTAAGCCGAGGACTCCCTGTAAAATAAACCATAAGACGCCCATAGAGGAGGAGGTGGTAGGAAAGGACGAGAAGGACAACAGCGCGACAGGGGTAAAGAGGAGCAGGGGAGACCCCCGGAGCCGCCACTCACCTTCCCGTCCGGCCGCTTCTTCCGTAACCCGCACCTGGCAAGGGCACCGCCTCGCAAGCCCCGCCTTGAGAGGGCGGGCCCCGCAGGCAGCGCAGCCATTGGGCGGCGGCGGGGGGCGTGGCGGCGGCGGCGCGCCTGCGCGCAGGGAGCGCCCGCCGGAGCGGCTGGGGTCGGCCGGGGCGCGCGGGCTTCGGTTGCGGCGCCTCCGCCTCGGACCATGGTCTGCGCGGGCGGCGGGAGGACCGGGCCGGCTCTGCTGCTGCTGGGCGCGCTTCGGAGCGGTACGTGGCGGAGGGCAGGAGGAGGCGCCCCGGAGGCTTTGGGCGGAGGGAGGGAGGGAGGGAGGCAGGCAGGCAGCCGCCGGCCAGGGCCGTTCGGGGCGCCGGATCCCTTTTCCCGGGAGGGCCGAGCCGGGCGGGAAAGACGCAGCAGCGCTGGGTCCAAGTCCGGCGCTCCCCTCTGCCCTCACCGCCCCGTCCGGCCACGGGGATCGCCCGAGCCGCCGCGCTGCAGCTCAGACCTGCTGCTGGAGGCGCTTTCCTGCCTTTCCCGGGTCAAAAAGCAGGAGAAATGGCCCTCCGCGCCCTCAATTAGGCAGGTTCCCCTGGGAAAATTTCCTCCCGGTCCCGCAGTCGGGTTGATTAGCCGCTCCTGCTTCCGAAAGCGTCGCCCTTCCGTTCATAGGAAACGGAGCAGTGGCACCTATTGGGTGAGGCTTTGCTGGAGACCCCCGCCGCCGCCCCCTCCCCACATGCCCTGCTGGAGAGCAGCACCTGGTTAGGAAAAAATGGAGGGGGGGGGGTCACACCAAGATGGCATTGTTTTTCATTGATCAACTAACAGAATAACAAAGTTGGAGGGGCCCTTGGAGGTCTTCTAGTCCAACCCCCTGCTCAAGCAGGAGACCCTATATCATTTCAGACAGGTGGCTGTCCAGTCTCTTCTTGAAAGCCTCCAGTGATGGAGGGAGGGAGAGAGGAAGGAAGGAAGGGGGAAAAAAGTAGCAGAATAACAGAGTTGGAAGGGACCTTGGAGGTCTTCTAGTCCAACCCCCTGCTCAAGCAGGAGACCCTATATCATTTCAGACAAGTGGCTGTCCAGTCTCTTCTTGAAAGCCTCCAGTGATGGAGGAGGGAGGGAGGGAGCGAAGGAGGGAGAGGGAAGGAAGGAAAGGGGGAAAAAAAGAATAGCAGAATAACAGTTGGAAGGGACCTTGGAGGTCCTGTAATGCAAAATCTCATTTTGGTTGATTGGGCAATAAAGACAAAGTTTCAGTTTCGGACTATAAAACTAGTTTTCCATCGCAGCTCAGTTTTCAAGTTGCGTGTTATTTGCCGAAGGAGCATTTTCAAAAAGACGTCACTTGCCCTTTTGACAAGTTGTTTTCTACAGAAACATGCACACAAAGTTCAAAATCTTGAACCATTGGCAGGTTTTCACCAAATGCTGACAAAACAAGTTCAATAAACTTCACAAATTCCCAGCCTGCATGGTAATGATCCAGGATTTAAAAGAGTTGTTGAGGATGATTTCAGCTGAAGTTTGCCTGTTTCTTCTTGTAATTATTCACACTGTTAGGTGTAATATCTTTGTTTAGATACTGAAACCCAAAAGACGACGTTTATGAGGAAAAAGTGGTTGCTTTGAAGGTGGCCAAGTTGCGTGTTGATTAAGTTTAGGTTCCAGTTGATTCCAGGCTGTAGAGAAACATTTACATTGGCTTTCCTTCATCCGGTATCCTCCAGATGTGTCAGGAATATCAATCCCTGAATTCTCATGTGTGGTTCTGTGAATTAATGGTGCTAAAAATATCAGGAGAGCATCCAGTTGCCCAGAATAGAATAGAATAATAGAACATAAGAGAAACAGGATTGGAAGGAACCTTGGAAGTCTTCTAGTCCAGGGCTTTTCAACCTGTGGTCCGCGTACCACTTGTGGTACATTAATGAATGGCAGGTGGTACGCAGCCCTGCCTAGCCAAGTGTAGTGGGGAAGGGAAAGAGCCAGCACAGGCAAAGATTTACAGTGAGAGAGTCCTCTGGAGCTGCAGATTTTACTTATGAATGGAGCCATTTGGGGAGGCTGCCTTTGCAGGCAGCCAGTACTTACATTTTTTTTTCTTCCTTAAGTGCCAGCTGGGCTCCTTACTTTCCTTTCTAGCCAGTAGCTAATTCTTAAAGGGGAAGTGCCTTTTTAAGCTAGTTCACTCAGCAGCTTGTCTTTTCTGTCTCTGGAGGCCTTTCCTTGTTTGATCAATATATGGAAGAGGAAAAATGGGGGGGAGGGGTCAAATTCTTCCTTCAGAAGGAGATGGGAATGAGAAAAAGGGAGGCAAGGGAGGGAGGGAAGGAAGTCCCGCCTTAGCACTTGGCCACCAGCAGCTCTGCCATTGACTTTGCTTGTCAAAAGGTTGCAAAAGGGGATCACATGACCCTGGGACACTGTGACCATCATAAATATGAATCAGTTGCCAAGCATCCAAATATAAATCACATGACCCTGTTGCTGCAATGGTCATAAGTGTGAAAAATGGTCATAAGTCATTTCAGTGCAATTGCAACTTTGAACAGGTTTTTTTTTTTTGTCACCAAGTTTTTGACACCTTGCTAGGTGGTACTCGAATATTGCCATATCCTAAAAGTGGTACAATCGGTAAAAAGGTTGAAAAGCCCTGTTCTAGTCCAACCCCCTGCTCAAGCCTATAGCCATTTCATAAAATCATAGACTCACAGGGCTGGAAGGGACCTTGGAGGTCTTCTAGTCCAACCCCTTGCCTAAGGCAGGAGTCCTTATTCCATCCTGGTCAAATGGCTGTCCAGTCTCTTCTTGAAAACCTCCAATGATGGAGCACCACAACTTCTGGAGGCAAGCTGTTCCACTGATTAATCATTCTCACTGTCTCCTTAGTTCCAAGTTGGATCTGAGTGATCTTCCAGCTGTTACTTCTTGTCCTGCCCTCTGTGACAGTCCCTCAAGTACTGGAAGGCTGCTATCATATCACCCTTAATCCTTCTCTTTGTTAGACTAGACATACCTAATTCCCTCAATCATTCATCATATGGTTTAGCCTCCAGACCCCTTATCATCTTTGTTGCTCTTCTCTGCACTCTTTGTACGGTCTCAACATCTTTTTCATATCATGACGACAAAACTGGAGGCAGTATTCCAAAAATGGTCTCACCGGTGCAACGTAAAGCAGTACTGTCACTTCCTGTGATCTTGAACTATCATCCCTCTGTTGATGCAGCCCAGGACTGCGTTGGCTTTTTTGGCAGCTGCAGCACACGGCAGGCTCCTACTTAAGAGGTGGTCCATTAGGTGGTCCATTAGGTGGTCCATTAGGACCACCTCTCACAGTTGCTACAGTTGAGCCGAGTTCTATATCTGTGCATTTGGTTTTTCTTGCCCAAGTGTAAAAAAAACCTTACTTTTCTCACCACTGACTTGCATTTTGTTGGGTAGGGCCCAGCGTTCAAGTCTGTCAAGATCCTTCTGAATCTGACCAAAACGCTAAACCCATAAAAAGATAAAAGAGAAACCCTCTTGAGTTAAGCTCTTGATGACTGCAGAGAAATATCTCCATGGTTTCTTTGGTAGCAGTAGGGAAGTCATTTCCCCTTTTCCAAGATTTTTTTAAACTTTCCAATCATCTAGCCTGAAATTTTCTGACTGACTTGATCTCCCGCGTGAGTACTAAGCATCCCCAACCTTGCTTAGTTCTTTGAGGTTAGCCAAAAACAGCTGGAGTGGTGCTGTATCTATCGCCAGTGATATGCAGAATGTCTTCTGCCCTTAGCTAATCCATTTGATTACTGGATTCCCAGGATTAAATATGTTGCCATCAGTCATATGATCAGCCTAACCAACAGGCTGGTGAGAAAAGGGACGGATTTCCAAGGGCTGTAGATTCCGCAACTAAGGGCAGTAGAATAACAGAATATTCTATTATTATTCTGTCCTTAGCTACAGAATCTACAGTCCTTGGAAACCCGTTCCTTTCCTCACCAGCCTGTTGGTTAGGTGGATCATACGGCTGATGACAACACTGGGAATCCAATAATCAAATGGATTAGCCGATTCGCAGGAGAGGTGCCCGGAATAGGTATGGGGGATGGTGGCGGGTTGTAGATCCGTATCATTAGTTTCCTGCCTGCTAATGGACGGTTGTAAGTCAAGGACTCCCTGTATGTCCATGTCAGAATGTCACATGCATCTTTGCATCTATATGTCAGGAGCGTGATCCCCAGCTTCCTTGTAATAAATCACTGCTCACATAGCGGATGGGATCCTTAAAACTTAGAGATGCACCCAGATTTGCAGGCCTCCTAAAATGCAGGGAGACTTGTAGGATCCCCACTGGCTTGAAGCACTGAGCGCCAGGGAGAAGCAGCGAGCGGGTGCAGAGCCCCCTGGCTGGGATGCTCTTGCTGGAGTATAGGCAGGTCCTCGACTTACAACAGTTCCTTTAGTGACCGTTCAAAGTTACAACGGCACTGAAAAAAAGGGACTTAGGACCGTTTCTCCCACTTAACGACCGTTGCAGCCTCCCCAGGGTCGCGTGATCAAAATTCAAGACACCTGGCCACTGACTCATACTTGTGACGGTGGCAGTGTCCCCCTGGGGTCACATGATCCCCTTTTGCGACCTTCTGACCAGCAAAGCCAACGGGGGAAGCCAGATTCGCTCGAACGACCGTGTGACTAACTTAACAACTGCAGCGATCCACTTAACAACTGTAGCTAGAAAGGTCGTAAAATGGGACAAAACTTGACTTTTAAACGTCTCACTTAACGACAGAAATTTTGGGCTCAGTTGTGGTCGTAAGTCGAGGATTACCTGTGCTATTTTGCAGACTTTCCTCGACTTAACAACCACAACTCAGCCCCAAAGTTCTGTTGCTAAGCAAGACAGTTAAGTGAATTGCACCCTGTTTTGCCATCTTATTTATTTATTTATTTTTGCCACGGATGTTAAGCGAATCGCTGCAGTTCTTACGTGAATCCTGTGTGGCCATCGAGTGAACCTGGCTTTCCCCGTTGACTCTGCTTGTCGGAAACTGGTTGGGAAGATTGCAACTGGTGATTGCGGGGCACCCAGGACGCTGCCATGACCACGATAAATAGGTGCCACTTGCCAAGCATCCCAATTTTGATCACGTCACCTTGGTGGGGATGCTGCAATGATTGTTAACTGTGAGAACTGCTCATAAGTCACTTTTTTCGGTGCTGTTGTAACTCTGAACGGTCATTAAATGAACGGTTGTAAGCCGAGGTCTACCTGTATTAACGTTACATACGGAGCTTTCCTGTATAGGGCAGGTGAAAGGAATTTGCCCAAATCTTAAGAACAGAAGAGAATAAGAGAGTTGGAAGGGACCTTGGAGATCTTCTAGTCCAACCCCAGCAGGAGAACTTATACTGTTTCAGACAAGTGGCTTCCCAGTCTCTTCTTAAAAACCTCCACTGATGGAGGAGGGAGGGAGGGAGGGAGGGAGGGAGGGAGGAAGGAAGGAAGGAAGGAAGGAAGGAAGGAAGGAAAAAAGAATAGAATAACAGTTGGAAGGGACCTTGGTGGTCCTCTAGTCCAACCCCCTGCTCAAGCAGGAGACTCTATACCAGGGGTCTTCAAACCTGGCCCTTTTATGACTTGTGGAATTCAACTCCCAGAATTCCTCAGCCAGGCACGCTGGTTGAGGAATTCTGGGAGTTGAAGTCCACAAGTCATAAAAGGGCCAAGTTTGAAGACCCCTGCCCTATACCATTTCAGACACCTGGCTGTCCCGTCTCTTTTGAAAGCCTCCAGTGATGGAGGAGGGAGGGAGGGAGGGAGGGAGGAAGGAAGGAAGGAAAAAAGAATAGGAGAATAACAGTTGGAAGGGACCTTGGAGGTCCTCTAGTCCAACCCCCTGCTCAAGAAGGAGACCCTATACCATTTCAGACAAATGGCTGTCCGGTCTCTTCTTGAAAGCCTCCAGTGATGGAGCACCCACAACTTCCGCAGGTAACCTGTTCCACCGGTTAATTGTTCTCACTGTCAGGAAGTTTCTCCTTAGTTCTAGGTTGCTTCTCTCCTTGATTAGTTTCCATCCGTTGTTTCTCGTCCTGCCCTCTGATGCTTTGGAGAATAGCTTGACTCCCTCTTTTTTGTGGGGGTCAACCTATTCAACCCTAAAGTTTTGAAGATTTATTAAGACAGACATATGCTATGATGACAAAGTCTTTTTTCAACTCTTGCCTCAGCCTTCCTTCTCCCATCACCTGCCGAGGAGAATTGCAGATCCAGCTTTTCCAGTTTGATCACCACCAGTGTCACCCAGGGAGCTTCTCATTTACTTTCCCAGCTTCTGTATTCCTACAGAATACATCTGGTCGTTAGTACTCTCTCTGAGAGTCGTTCCTACTATGCTGCCCTTGACTCCATTGGTCATTTGGAAGTTGCCTAGGCCAGTGTTTCTCTACCGTGGCCACTTTTAAGATGTGTGGACTTCAACTCCCAGAATTCTGGGAATTGGGCTCCCAGAATATATTCCTTATATTCTGCAATGGCCAGCTGTCTGCAAAGAGTATAAATCCTGCCGTTCCCCACCATCCAGTCAGAGATGAAGAAGCTTCTTGGGTGAGAAGCGAAACGTCTTCAAAGGAAAAACAAGAAAGTCCAGTTGCCTCCTGAAAAAACACCTTTGGATCTCTGGACGGCTTGTTTTCCAACTTTCCTGTGAAGTTTCGGGGCTGTTGCCTCCAAACAACATCTAGGACGTGTCACACACACAAAAAAAGTTGGGAATCTTGTCTCACCCCACCCCTCTCCGTTCCCTGAGAGCAAAGGAGATGGGAGGAGACCAGCTGGGTTAAGCCAGGCTATCCAGCCGGATTGTCAAGGCTAGTGGCTGGAAACACCTTCTCCCAGTCAGCTGAACCCCAGAACTGGCTGGAGAAAAGTTTACTGGAGGTTTACAAGCCAAGAAACAGCAAGAGGGACTGTTTGGAGCTGAAGTTTTTAAGGCAATTCGTAAGTTCTCCCTTATCCTTTAAGGGGCTTGTGTGGTAGAGAAGCATTTCCTCCAAATGACCAGCTTACAAATAGTTTTCTAAATTCAGTTCCTGATGTTAGGGAAGGTATCCGTAGCCTGGACTGTGAATGCTTACTTGTTTACTTACAAGGATATTTTTTCCTGGTCCCCCCCCCCCCTGGTTTTAATTGTGCTTTCGATTAGTTTTATTGCAAGATGCTGGAGTCTTTGGCCACTAGGAAAGAGGAATTTACTCCCTGATTCTGTTGTGGAAGAGGATATGGAGGTTGGGGCTATGTAGAAGATCAGGCAGAACATTTTTTGACTTTAGAATTTTGAGCTCATATTTGAAAGCAGACACCTCCTTAATTCAACTGGAGTATAAAAAGAGGGAGGGGAATCAAGTAGAATCAAAAGTAGAGCTGAAAGGTCCTTGGAGGTCTTCTAGTCCAACCCTCTGCTCAAGCAGGAGATCCTGTACCATTTCAGACAAGTGACTGTCCAGTCTCTTCTTCTTAAAAACCTCCAGTGATGAAGTACCCACAACTTCTGAAGGCAAGCTGATCCATTGGTTAATTGTCCTCACTGTTTGGAAGATTCTCCTTAATTCGAGATTGCTTCTCTCCTTGATTAGTTTCCATCCATTGTTTCTTGTCCTGTCTTTTGGTGCTTTGGAAAACAGGTTGACCCCCTCCCTCTTCTTTGTGGCAGCCCCTGAGATATTGGAACACTGCTATCATTCCCCCCCCCCCCTAGTCCTTCTTTTCTCTAGACCAGCCAAACCCAAATCCTGCAATCGTTCTTCATAAGTTTTAGTCTCCAGGCCTTTAATCATCTTAGTTGCTCTTCTTTTAACACTGTCAGACTTGAAGGGTTCTGTTCTTCTAGCCCAGGGGTAGGCAACCTTGGTTTTTTTTATGACTCGTGGACTTCATCTCCCAGAATTCCTGAGCCACCACGGCTCAGCTTGGAAACCTCTCCCTTTCCCCTCAGCATGGCTGGCTCGGGAATTCTGGGAGTTGAAGTCCATGAGTCATAAAGCGGCCTAGGCCTAGGCCAGAGGTAGGTAACCTTGGCTCTTTTATGACTCGTGGACTTCATCTCCCAGAATTCCTGAGCCAGCACGGCTCAGCTTGGAAACCTCTCCCTTTCCCCTCAGCAGGGCTGGCTCGGGAATTCTGGGAGTTGAAGTCCACGAGTCATAAAAGAGCCAAGGTTGCCTTACCCCTGTTCTAGCCAATCTCTGAAGACAGCCTGTACAGATCCAGTCCTGGAGGTCCTGCATTCACTGTTCTGCATCGCTAAGCATGACTGCTGCTATCTCAAGTCCACAGAGCAGCTGCTGGCCTGGCATGATATGATAACGAGTGATTAATCATCTAGCCAGCAGGAAAGTTCTCCCTGGGTACTTATTAATCCACTTTTCCCCTTATCCCATCAAAAGTTGCAGGTCAGTGTGTGGTGGTTCTGTGGGGTTTCTGGAGGCACAACAAAGCTTGTAGCAGTCACCTGCAGCCCTGGGAAGGGTCTCTGTGCAGTTCTGCATCACACCCATCTAAAGAAAGTCCCCAGGGTGCTTTTTTCAAGAGACAACTGGACTTCCTTGTTTTTCTCTGAAGACCTTTCGCTTCTCATGCAAGAAGCTTCTTCAGCTCTGACTGGATGGTGGGGAATGGAAGGATTTATACTCCTTACAGACAGCTGGTCATTTGCCTTCTTTTAAGAGAGTCGTTGAGGCCACTTGGAGTCCCAAAAGTGCTTTTTCAGGCGGCAACTGGACTTTGTTTTTTTTTTTGTGAAGACGTTTCCCTTCTCATCCAAAAGCTTCTTCAGCTCGGACTGCGTGGTGAAATTGAAACGTCTTCAAAGAAAAACAAGAAAATCCAGTTGCCTCCTGAAAAAGCACCTTTGGGACAACCATGACCTGGATGGCTGAGAATCCCCATAGACATCTAAAGAAAGTGTTCAGGGATATTAGGTGGTGGCCCAACTTCTCTGAAGGAAAGAACTTTGGTTCCTAAAAGGCATCAGCTGTTAGCAGATCCAGGCAAGAGTTGCTCTTTTGGTTCTTACTGTTTTCCCATCTCTCTTCGGAGCAAGAGACGGGCCGATCTGATCAGATATGACTTTGACTCACTTGCTTTTTGAATCTGTGCTCTGACATTACCTGCCTCTCATCTCTTTATGTACCTGTTCTTTAGAGGTGAAAGTGCCGCAAAAGAACAGCAGTTAAAAGGGGGGAAAGGAGGGTTAGGGCTATATGATTCTATGGACCATATAGGATGCAGCAGTATTCCAATATCTAAGGGGTTGCCATAAAGAAGAAGGGGTCCACCTATTCTCCAAAGCACCTGAGGACAGGACAAGAAGCAACGGATGGAGAGAAGCAACGTAGAAGGAAGGAGAAACAATGAATCCGTGGAGCGACTTTGCCTCCAGAAATTGTGGGTGCTCCCAACACCTGGAAGTTTTTAAGAAGAGATTGGGCGACCATTTGTCTGAAATATAGGATTGGACTACTAGAGCAGGGCTTTTCAACCTTTTCACCGATTGTACCACTTTTAGGATGTGGCAATATTCGAGTACCACCTAGCAAGGTGTCAAAAACTTGGTGACAAAAAAAAACCTGTTCAAAGTTGCAATTGCACTGAAATGACTTATGACCATTTTTCACACTTATGACCATTGCAGCAACAGGGTCATGTGATTTATATTTGGATGCTTGGCAACTGATTCATATTTATGATGGTCACAGTGTCCCAGGGTCGTGATCCCCTTCTGCAACCTTTTGACAAGCAAAGTCAATAGCAGAGCTGCTGGTGGCCAACTGCTAAGGCGGGACTTCCTTCCCTCCCTCCCTCCCTTCCCTGCCTCCCTTTTTCTCATTCCCATCTCCTTCTGAGGGAAGAATTTGAAACCCCCCCCCATATTTTCCCTCTTCCATATATTGATCAAACAAGGCCTCCAGAGACAGAAAAGACAAGCTGCTGAGTGAACTAGCTTAAAAAGGCACTTCCCCTTTAAGAATTAGCTACTGGCTAGAAAGGAAAGGAGCCCAGCTGGCACTTAAAGAAGAAAAAAAAATGTAAGTACTGGCTGCCGGCTAAGGCAGCCTCCCCAAATGGCTCCATTCATAAGTAAAATCTGCAGCTCCAGAGGACTCTCTCACTGTAAGTCCTTGCCTGTGCTGGCTCTTTCCCTTCCCCACTACACTTGGCTAGGCAGGGCTGCGTACCACCTGCCACTCATTAATGTACCGCAAGTGGTACGCGTACCACAGGTTGAAAAGTCCTGTACTAGAAGACCTCCAAGGTCCCTTCCAACTCTGTCATTCTGTTAAGTGGCAAAAGCTTCCTTCTATTGTGGGAAAAGTTAACTTGGTTGCTTGTCTTCCCAAGGTTTTTCCTCATTTCAAGCCAAGTTCTTCCATCCAGAATTTGAGCGGCGACCTTCTCAGATTGTCTTGCAGGCCAACATGAAGGTGGAAATCCTTCCGGCTCTCACAGACAACTACATGTACCTCCTCGTGGATGAGGAGACCAGGGAAGCAGCCATTGTTGACCCTGTGCAGCCCCAAAAGGTATACTTTCTGAACCCCCTCACGTTCCTTTGGGACTCGTGGGCATCCATTGCCAGAGATCAGCATCCCGTCTTCTGGAGAGCAAGAGTTTGGACTAACAGTTAATGCTGGGATTCAGAGCTGGATGTGTTCTTTGGATTTGTGGGTTGGCATTTCTTCACTCAGTCGTTTGAGATGGGTGGGAGGAGGTGCTGCAAATTTGGCCCAGTTGTTTTGAAAACCTGAGTCGAAAAGAGTCGTTTAAGAGCCCCGGTGGCGCAGTCTTTAGGGTGCAGGCAAACTCTGCCCACTGCCAGCAGTTCGATCCTGACTGGCTCAAAGTTGACTCGGCCTTCCATCCTTCCCAGGTTGGTAAAATGAGGAGCCCAGATTGTTGGGGGCCACAGGCTGACTCTGTAAACCGCTTAGGGAGGGCTTTAAAGCCCTACGAAGCAGTATATACGTCTAAAGCGCTATTCCAAAGGTGCTTTTTTTCAGGAGGCCACTGAACTTTCTTGTGTTTCCTTTGAAATGTCTTCGCAAGAAAGAAAAAAAAACACAAGAAAGTCCAGTGGCCTCCTGAAAAAAAGCACCTTTGGGACAACCATGTCTGGATGACGGGAGAATCTCCATGGACATCTAAGTGCTGTTGCTAAGTGCTGAAAAGATTTGGCCAAGAAATTGTGTCTTTCTGGAGCACGGTGTTGTTTTGTTTATTGTTCATTCTAAACATGAGCGTCCAGTTTATTTTCAAGGATAGCAATAGTGCAGTTAACAGTAGCATCCAGATTCTGACCAATCGTTCAGCCGCCCTTTAAATTACAACAGCACTGGACAAATCACGCTTAGGAAGGATCCTTGGGGTCCCGCCTGTTGCAGTGTCCTCCTGGTCGTGTGGATAGCAGCTTCCAACGTTCCCTGCCAGGTGGGACTCTGGGACAACTCGCCACGACCAACTAGCCGCGGGGCAACGCGATACACTCATCTCGAAGGAATGGTGGAATAGAATCATTAAAGAAAGGATGCCAAAGGAGGGACAGAATGAAACGTGCACGGCGGGAAGTAAAATGATTTTTTTTACAAATGATTTTAAATAATTACAATTGAATGGTTGAATCGTCCCGTGCCAGTTGTCCCACAACAAGTTGGCCGTGGCAACTTGCTCCATTCCGCTGCCAGCTTCCCCACAGCGGGGAAGCTGGCAGGAAGCTGCAAAGGGTGACCCCGTAGCAGCCTCACTCAATGCCCCCCCGCAGTTCTCACTTCACGGCGTAACAGCCGGAATCGCCGTCTCTTAAGTGCCACGGTCGCCTGACGTCCATCTTTAGGACTGCACCCCTTGGCGATGGGAATTCCAGCTCCGACTGCCGTCGTAAGAACTGGACTAGCTGCGCTAAAATGTCACATAATTAAAAGTCACGAAAAAAATAATTTTATTTTAAAACCTTATTGCTTATTCTTGGGGCATATGCAAGAGCGGGGAATGGGAGGGCACTTTTTACATTTCAGGAAACATTTCTGTCTTTTGGCCGATGGCAGCTTTTCTCGGCACTTCTTAAGGTATTTCCCGTCCTCCCTGACGGGTTGGTTTTAGTGTGTAATGAAAGCAGCCCAGCTAATAATTAGTGTCTTTCTTTGCCCTCAAAAATGGAATAGAATGGAATGGAATGGAATGGAATGGAATGGAATGGAATGGAATGGAATGGAATAGAATAGAATAGAATAGAATAGAATAGAATAGAATAGAATAGAATAGAATAGAATAGAATAGAATAGAATAGAGAAATAGAAACAGAAATAGAAATAGAATAGAATAGAATAGAATAGAATAGAATAGAATAGAATAGGAGTAGAGAAATAGAATAGAGAAATAGAAATAGAATAGGAATAGAATAGAATAGAGGAATAGAATAGAATAGAATAGAATAGAATAGAATAGAATAGGAGTAGAGAAATAGAAATAGAATAGGAATAGAATAGAGTAGAGAAATAGAATAGAATAGAATAGAATAGAATAGAATAGAATAGAATAGAATAGAATAGAGTAGAGAAATAGAATAGAGGAATAGAATAGAATAGAATAGAATAGAATAGAATAGAATAGAATAGAATAGAATAGAGCTGGAAGGGACCTTCAAGGTCCTCTAGTCCAGCCCCCTGCTCAAGCACGAGAACCTATACCATTTCAGACAGGTGGCTGTCTAGTCTTCTTCTTTGGTCATTTACGGCTATTTGTAAATAGTGGTAGTTACAATGACAACAATAACAATACTTTCACTTTTTTTGCTAGGTTCTGGATGCAGTCAGGAAGCATGGAGTGAAACTGACCACCGTGCTCACTACACATCACCACTGGTAATCCTTTTTTTTATTGCGTGGCTTAAAAGGCTTTGCAGCTGAGTACAACGGGGCGGTAAGGGGGCAGCCCTCCTTTTTGGGGGTACCAGGATTTTCCCCATGCAAAGAGTAATGTCCAGACTGTAAAACTATTTTCTCCTGGGCTCATTCAGGTCAGGTCTGCAACTGCAGATGTCATCTGCCATTTCAGTTATTGCTGTCGTCATGGCTTCCCAGACAAGGAACTCTAGAAGTAGTGATTTTCCAAAATGGAAGGCTTTTCTAGGGAGGAAAGAAATAATAATAATTATTTTTTTGATCTCTTAATTTGACCTGTTTTTCAAGTTGACTTGACCTCTTTTCAAATCAAGTGCTCACGGAGCGTGCCTTCGTGGAAGGCTGTGGCTGTCAGTGGAGTTTGAATTGTACCACTTTTGAAGTGAAATTTGGGGGAATCCTTTCGGCCAGTGGTTCCCAAACTCTGTGTTGCTGCACCCCAGGGCATCACAGCCAACTCACAGAGGTACCGCAAGAGATTGAGAGAAAAATTGGATTGAAAGAGGGCTAAAAGAATCCATCTGTGTTAGAACTGTTAGAACCCCTCCCTCAACAGAGGGGGAGGAATAGGACACCACCTATCTCCAGTTTACAAGGCAGCCCTTGCAGCAGTTCCAAGAAGGTTCCATCCCCATTTGCACCCTGATTCAGGTGACCCTGAGGGCACAGATAAACCCCCAAGTGGCCTCAAGGTCTCTCAGAGAGAGTGCTAATGATCAGATGACTGCAAGGAAATGCAATCCTTCCATCGGCTCATCGCCATTCCTTCCCCCAGACTTCTGATTCAGGACACCCAGACCTCCGATAAAAGAAAATTACATCTAAAAGTGCCAGTTTACCTGACATACTAAGCCAACATCCTGTTTGCACGGGGTCTTGCATAAATCCCACCAGTGGTGGCTCAGCCAGCATAAGACAGGGGTCTTCAAACGTGGCCCTTTTATGACTTGTGGACTTCCAACTCCCAGAATTCCTCAGCCAGGCACGCGTGCCTGGCTGAGGAATTCTGGGAGTTGAAGACCACAAGTCATAAAAGGGCGCAGGTTTGAAGACCCCTGGCATAAGATGACTCTTTTTCAAAAAGCTCGGACCGAACGGCTGTTTAGCTGGACGTGCGTTTTCAGCTAATGCTTCTTCCTGTGTTTGCACAGCCTCCAAAGTCTGACCTCTTAACCTTCTAGGGACCACGCTGGTGGCAATGAGAAACTTGTAAAGCTGGAGCCGGGGTTACGCGTGTGCGGGGGAGATAGCAGGGTTGGAGCCCTCACCCAGAAAGTCTCTCATCTCATGACATTTCAGGTAAAAAAAAAAAAAGGGAGGGTGGGAAGGCGAGATTGCCCAGGCCCTTTTTGAAACATGCATCCTATTCAGGCTTGAAGGTGTCTGCCTCTCCTGTGCATGATTCTTACGTTGGCCCTTTCTTCTCTAGACGTGGCAAGCTTGAGTTAAAAGGGCCAACTTGGGGGTGCCCAGTTGCTTCACAGCCTGGTTCACGTTGATATCTGCCCTTACCTTCCTCGGGTGCTGTGCAATGCTCCTCAGTCCTTCCAATGCTTTGCTGAAATTGGTGAACATTCATCACCCTTTTGTCTTTCTGCTGCAAATGAATCTGTGCAGTCCACGGAAAACAAGCTTTGTTCTGTCCCAGCCTACGTCCGTCCTTGTTGCGTCACAAGAACAACCTCTATTTTTTATCAGTAGGCTGGAAAAACCAACCCTTTTTATTTCCTATACAGTCCTGATAATTTTTCCCCAAAACACAAAACAACAGAATACTTTTCCAACGGATAGTTGGTTCAGAAGCAAAACAGAGCAGGAGTTAAAACAAGAAATAATTCACCAACAAACCACGATCCCTTGACACTGAAGTTCTTTGCAAACGGTTGCCTTCAGCAACCAGCACCGCCCACACCTTCCCTTTTTATTAAACAGCCCCAAGGCGTGGCTTCTCAATGCCTTCTCCTCCTCCCTTGGAGTTGTCGTATTGTCTCCCTCTGACCTGCTCTAGTTAACTGCCTTCGTTTACGAGCATCTATAATGACTTCCAGCTGTGAGTCCTCAGAGTCTGACTCATCTTCCCCACACAGCTGAGTCTCATCCGGAGCACAATTGGAGGGGCCAGGCTCTTCATCCGATTGTGAGTCCTGTAACTCAGGGCTTTTCAACCTGTGGTACGCGTACCACTTGTGGTACATTAATGAGTGGCAGGTGGTACGCAGCCCTGCCTAGCCAAGTGTAGTGGGGAAGGGAAAGAGCCAGCACAGGCAAAGACTTACAGTGAGAGAGTCCTCTGGAGCTGCAGATTTTACTTATGAATGGAACCATTTGGGGAGGCTGCCTTAGCTGGCAGCCAGTACTTACATTTTTTTTTCTTGCTTAAGTGCCGGCTGGGCTCCTTACTTTCCTTTCTAGCCAGTAGCTAATTCTTAAAGGGGAAGTACCTTTTTAAGCTAGTTCACTCAGCAGCTTGTCTTTTCTGTCTCTGGAGGCCTTTCCTTGTTTGATCAATATATGGAAGAGGGAAAATATGGGGGGGTTCAAATTCTTCCTTCAGAAGGAGATAGGAATGAGAAAAAGGGAGGCAGGGAAGAGAGGGAGGGAAGGAAGTCCCGCCTTAGCAGTTGGCCACCAGCAGCTCTGCCATTGACTTTGCTTGTCAAAAGGTTGCAGAAGGGGATCACATGACCCTGAGACACTGTGACCATCATAAATATGAATCAGTTGCCAAGCATCCAAATATAAATCACATGACCCTCTTGCTGCAATGGTCATAAGTGTGAAAAATGGTCATAAGTCATTTCAGTGCAATTGCAACTTTGAACAGGTGTTTTTTTTTGTCACCAAGTTTTTGACACCTTGCTAGGTGGTACTCGAATATTGCCATATCCTAAAAGCGGTACAATCGGTGAAAAGGTTGAAAAGCCCTGCTGTAACTCATCAGAGCCTTCCTCCGACTCTGATGGCTCTCCAAACCCCTCCTCCTCCTCCTCAGATTCCCCGGACTCAGCTGCCGGGTCCACTGGCTGGCACGGACTCACAACAAACCTAAGTCTATCGGCAGGTTATCTCTTGAGGGGACGTTCCATGTACATGGCCCCAAAGGTGCTTTTTGTGCATCAGTAGGAAACCGGTGTGTGCAGTTGTGCGCCTTCTGGTGAATTTTAGCCAGGAGGATTTCTCAAAGGAAGGGTGAGCCTGTGGGAGAAGCAGCAAGCGGGTCCTATAAACTGGGCCTTCTTGTCCCATTGGATATAAGGCCGCAAAATAGCTTTACCTGGACCCACTTTCTTAGCGTGGGAAGTGTCCGTTTTTGGAGCTGCGTAGACTTTTTCTTACAGAGCAGGTCAGATGCATTTTGTCATACAGACACATTCGCTTTTTGGATCAGCACTGATCTTCTCCCTGGTTGCAGAGCCGTGCTGGCACAGAGGTTAGAATGAAGCCAAATTTATCCTTCAGATAAACAAGAACGGGGCCTTCTTTACCTCCTGCCTTGTGAAAAGTTCTCTGGAACACAAAAGCTTCAACACCGGGCAGCAGATGTGCATCCAGCTCAAGAAATGGGACAGATTCGCAGCAGCTTCTGTTTTGTGCTCTGCTGCTTTCTTTCTAGTTCTGCTATGTCATCTGGGCTCTATCAAGAGTCAGAAACGGTGTCAAAGCATCCCTGTCAGTAACCAGGAGATTTCTCCCCTCCTCAGGTGGGCTCCCTCAATGTGAAATGCCTCTCAACTCCCTGCCACACCTCTGGACACATCTGCTATTTTGTGACAAAGCCGAACAGCTCAGAGCCACCTGCCGTGTTCACAGGTATGCTCCAGAGCCAGATTGTCATTACAAGTAATATTTCTATATTCACTTCCTTCCTGAAGGGAACCAGTGCACAGAACAACCCCATGTTCCAAAAAGCGTCAACAGTGAAACCAGTAAAAGGAATCAAAACATTAAAATAAGCTTATTTAAAACAGAAAATCAAGTCGGAGGCAACCTAAAGGCTGTCTTGTTTCAAAGAAATTGGGACTTGAGAGGGCGAGCAGGCCTGAACTCAGTTCCCATTGAGTAGAAGTGTGTGTGTTTGGGGTGTGTCTTGGGAAAAGAGTTCTCTCGTGGGGGGTGCCAGTCGTATTCTGGGCTGGGCCTAAGGCTGGAAAGACGAGCAGCATCTCAGGTGATCTGAACGAAGAGTCGGATGGCTTTGTTGAGCTCTTCTGACTGAAAGCGTCAAATTCCAGTCCATCGTTGCCTGTCAGTGTGTAGTTGATCCATTTCGCTTCACTGGGTTGGACTTTCCCATGTTCATGCTTCTCGTGTTGCATGTTTTCACTGTAATTCTGACTTGGGAGCTTCAGATTTTCTTTTCCTGTAAGGCATCATCAGCCATTCCCAACGGCTTCAATCGAGCCCCATCATAAACACCATTAATTCAGAGTATTAGCCCTAGCTCCACCTCCTAGCCTGTTGACCTGCAAGACCCATCGTTTGGCGGTGTATTGTCAGCTACTTCATACGGTCTACCCATATGGTAAATCATAGGAGTGGTTTACCATTGCATTTCCCTGCTCAATATGAAATCCTGTGCTTGCCATTATACTCCGGTCCTGTTCACGTTGGAGGCATCGTTTAAAGTGCTTCTAGGTTGAAAGGATTAGCCGGTGACCTCACTGTTGCCCCAGAGAGACACCTGTGGGGACTGCTTTCATGTCACCATCAAGGAGCTGGAGCAAATGACAGGAGCTCACCCCACCATGCAACAGAGCTCAGATCTCAAATGTGGGCTTGCTAACTTTCAACCCAGCATCCTAACCGACGTGAGCTACTGTGCTCCCACCGTCGTACTAGAGAGAATATCCACCTACTACAGCATCTTCCTGTATTGATAACTGCCCAACACAGGCACCTACTCACTTCAGTTGGGCAGTCAGAGTGACCTTCACACCTTGAGCAGGTGATCCTGCTCAGATTATACAGGTGTTCTGCACTCGCTATGGTAAAGGAGCCCAGCGGGACTTGAGGACTGTGGTTTATAAAGGCTTATGCCTGTCTAATAAAATGTATTAGTCCAAAATAAACTAAACATTGCAGCCTAACCACAAGGTAGGCAGATTACATTTTTCTTCTGTGGCATTTGCAAGAACTAAACAGATGTGTAGGTTACTCTTCATTCTATACAACCGTGTCCACTGCTTGTGCTTTCAGCAGTGTACCAGTTCTTGCCTAGCATCGTAGTCGCTTTCTATTTTTTGAACCCCATCTTTCTTCCAGGTGACACCTTGTTTGTGGCTGGGTGTGGAAAGTTCTTTGAAGGAACCCCAGAAGAAATGTACAGAGCTTTGATTGAGGTCTTGGGGCGCCTCCCTCCTGAAACGGTATTTTTTTGGGTATAAATACTAAACCTCTTGGGATGGGTGGGGGGGGGGGATGAAAGACAGTGAGCTGGATTTATACAGCATTCTACACCTGGACTAACAAAAGTTTTCTACAAGTCCCAATCACAAAGCCCAAATATATCCCTCCCTGGCCCCATAAGACACCCCCCCACACACCCTATTTTAATCAATTGAGGCAAATAACATTGTCAAATATGCATGAATCTGTCATTTGCAATCGTTAAATAATGTTGTGGAAAGCATCCGGTGAGGCTGACCTGCAGTTTTTGAATTGGTGCATTCTAATTTTCTCTTTTTCTGCTTCTTTCCCGGCTAGAAAGTCTATTGTGGCCACGAATATACCATCAACAACTTAAAGTTTGCCCGGCACGTGGAACCAAATAATGCTGCCATCCAACGAAAGCTGTCATGGGCGAAGGCAAGAGAGTTTATACTTTCCTTCCTTGGAAAAAAAAACAGGAACGGCTCCTAAGAAGTTTCACCTTGCTCTCTTTGGCTGTAGGAAGCTCCCATTTCAATTTTCCCAATGCGTGAATGCGGCGGTTGACCCTCGCAGCCCGCTGTCCGGCCGCCTTCTTGTCTTGGTTTTCCATGATTTGTTCAGGGCCCTGGCAGAAATGGCCAGTCCTTCTGCCGGGAGGGGAAAAATGGCAAAAGAAATAAAAACCAAAGACTCCTTCTATGTTGCTTATGCCCACAACTGATGCAGCAGGTTGTCTGTTGATGCAGCTGCACGATAGATGAGTCCCTCAAGGATTCTGTCTGTTGGCGTTTTCCCAAGCTCTTCCCTTTTTTTTTTTTTTTGTAGGCCAAATACGATGGAGGTGAGGCAACCATCCCATCCACCATTGGTGAAGAATTCACGTACAACCCCTTCATGAGAGTGAGGTAATTTCTCCATAACAGGATCGTGATGGGAGAGAGGGCTCTTTTCCAGCGGGTTTGAAAAAAAAATGCTGCCCCCTGACACTCAACAGAGGATGATAAACCAGCAATCAGTAGCTGATAAAGAACATTCTTCTTTTATTTCAGCCCCAAATGTAGGAACTGTTCTTTTATGAAAAGCCTCCACGTCCCCGTTTTAAAAGGCCAGGTTTTGGAGATGTAAAAAATTCAGACCAAGATCAATCACTTGAGAAGTTCATCCACCTTTTAATATAACTCTTCAATTGAAAAACAAACTGAAAACTTTTAGGGGGCAAAAAGATAATAAAAATCTTGCGATAACGTGATTGCTTAAGTGTGCACACCTTGTTATAAGTAGGAATGCCGCTGTGTTCAGAATTAACCAAACGCATTCAAACTGATGTTAAATAGTGCAGGTGGTCCTTAATGGAGCCCAAAGTTTCTATTGCTAAGTGAGACATTTGTTAAGTGAGTTTTGCCCCATTTTACGACCTTTCTTGCCACAGTTGTTAAGTGAATCACGGCGGGTGTCAAATTAGAACACGGTTGTGAAGTGAATCTGGCTTCCCCCGTTGACTTTGCTTGTCTGAAGGTTGCAAAAGGGGATCACGTGACCCCAGGGGGACACTGCGACCGTCGTAAAAAATGAGTCCGTTGCCAAGGGTCTGGATTTTGATCACATGACCCTGGGGATGCTGCAACGGTCGTAAGTGTGAAAAACGGTCCTAACTCACTTTTTTTCAGTGCCGTTGTAACTTCAAACGGTCACTAAATGAATTGTAACTGTAGTCAGGACACAGCTGCCATCAATTAAAGTGAATCTGACCATATAAAGTTCAGCTTTGTGACATTTAGTCAGCCACTTCTTACAGCAAAAGCCGCGCTCTGCAAAGAGATTACAAAGCATCAACGGGATCTGACTTTGGTATCAGTTGGGAGAAGGGTACAAAACAATTTTCTAAGGCATTGAATTTACCATGGAACACAGTGAAGACAGTCATCGACAAGTGGAGGGAATATAGCACACAATAGCAACGTTACCAAGAACTGGATGTCCCTCCAAAATGCATGATAAGAAACAGGAAGAAAACTGGAGAGGCTGCCAAGTGGCCTACAGCCACATTAAAGGAGCTGCAGGAATTTCTGGCAAGTACTGGTTGCGCACTATATGCGACAACAAATTCTTCTCAAATTCTTCATATATCTGGACTGTAGAGTAGAGCCTTTTCTTACAAAGAAAAACATTCAAGCCCAGCTACATTTTCCCAAACCTACATCGGGTCTGGCAAAAGCGTGTGGGGACAAAGGTGTTATGGTGTGTTGAAACCAAGATTGAAACTTTATGGCTATAATTCCAAAAAGTATGGTGCAAAAACAACACTGCGCATCACCAACAGTACAGCATACCCACAGTGAAGCCTGGTGGTGACGACATGCTTTGGGGCTGCTTTTCTTCAGTTGGAACTGGGGTTTTAAACAAGGTGGAGGGAACGGTGAACAGTTCCAAACATCGGTCAGTTTTGGCACAAAACCTTTCAGGCCTCTCCTAAAATGCTGCCGACGAGGAATGCCACCTTCCAATATGACGACCCAAAGCACACCTCCAAATCGACAAAAGAATGGCTTCATCAGAAGAAAATCAAAGTTTTGGAATGACCTAGCCAGAAACTGGACCTGAATCCAATTGGAAATCTGTGGGAGGATGTGAAGACAGCTGTGTACAATAGGTGCCCTCGCAGTTCGGACAGACTTGGAGCGTTTTTGCAAGGAAGAGAGGGCAAAGTTTCCCAAGGCAAGATGTATGTACTAAGCTGATAGGTCCAAAAGACTGAATGTTGTCATAAGATCAAAAGGTGCTTCCACAAAGTATTGGTTTCAGAGTGTGCGTTTTTAATGCAACTATATTATTGTAAGTTTTCTGGTTTTATTTTTTCCCCCCACTGAATAATTTCAGATTTTTTTTTTCCAATTGAATTATACAGCTTACTTGTGTTGTATTAAAGGTGGAAGAAATTTGAAGCCCACCTTCTCTCACTGTGAATTTGTTTAGTATATACCAGGGGTCTTCAAACTTGGCCCTTTTATGACTTGCGGACTTCAAGGGAGAAATTCGTTAAGTTAGTTTTGCCCCATTTTACGACTTTTCTTGGCATGTTTAAGTGAATCGCTGCAGTTCTTAAATTAGTAATGTGTTTGTTAAGTGAATCTGGCTTCCCCATTGCTTGTCAGGAGGTGGCAAAAGGGGATCACATGACCCCGGGGCACTGCAACCCTCATAAATGTGAGTCAGTTGTCAAGCATCCGAATGTAAATCATGTGACCCCCTGGGGATGCTGCAACGGTCATAAGTGTCAAAAATGGTCATAAGGCACTTTTTTCAGTACTGTTACTTTGAACGGTCACTAAACGAACTGTTGTAAGTTGAGGACCACCTGTACCATCAAGAGGTATTGCTTCTTAAGAAGCCACATCGATAGATTTCCTACAGAGAAGTGTCCACAATTAAGTCCTTCAGGTCTCCCAATGGTGCACCCACCGGCCCAGTAACTGGGTCAATCCCTTTCTTCTCTTTCCACCTTTCCCAACATTAATGATTTTCTCAAGGAAGTCACCCTTCTTCGTTCTATTGCATTGTTTGTCAACCTCAGCAACTTAAAGATATGTGGACTTCAACTCCCAGAATTCCCCAGCCCGCTGCAGAGTTAGGGAATTCTGGGATTTGAGGTCCACACATCTTAAAGTTGCTGAGGTTGAGAAAGACTGTTCTAGTAGACCAATAAAGGTAAGTTGAAGTATTAATACCACTTTACAATGCCTTGGTAAGGCCACACTTGGAATACTGCATCCAGTTTTGGTCACCACGATGTAAAAAAGATGTTGAGACTCTGGAAAGAGTGCAGAGAAGGGCAACAAAGATGATTAGGGGACTGGAGGCTAAAGCATATCAGGAACGTTTGCTGGAATTGGGTATGTCTAGTTTAATGAAAAGAAGGACTAGGGGTGACATGATAGCAGTATTCCAATATTCTCAGGGGTTGCCAAAGAAGAGGAGTCAAGCTATTCTCCAAGGCGCCTGAGGGCAGGACAAGAAGTAATGGATGGAAACTAGTCAAGGAAAGAAGCAACCTGGAACTGAGGAGAAACTTCCTGACAGAACAATTAACCAGTGGAACAACCTGCCTCCAGAAGCGGTGAATGCTCCAACACTGGAAGTTTTTAAGAAGAGACTGGACAGCCATTTGTCCAAAATGGTATAGGGTTTCCTGCCTGAGCAGGGGGTTGGACTCGATGACCTCCAAGGTCCCTTCCAACTTTATTATTATTATTATTATAAGTTGTGTTTGTTGAATCAAGTACCTGACAGCATTCTGCCACCCTGTGGGTTAGGGGCACAACACAGAAAGGAATAAGAGGCAATCACCTTGCTTATGAATTGCTGTAGCCTTCCCTCAGCTTCCAGACGTGAGCTCTGCGGTGACTGGGGGATTCTGGGAATTAATCAGCCCAACTCATGTGGAGGCTCCCAAGCTGGGGAAGATATCTTTACTATGCTGAAATATGCTTTTAAGTCCCAGATTCCCCAGCATGAGAATCACTGCCCTAATGACTCTTTTTTTTCTTTCTGGACAGAGAAGCAACTGTGCAGCACCACGCCCGGGAAACGGACCCTGTTCGGACCATGGGAGCCATACGCAAAGAGAAAGACAGCTTTAAAGTGCCGAAAGAGTAAATGAACCAGATTCCCCTGCTGCTTTTCTTTTTCTGTTATTCAGTTCAGGAAATTGGTGTTTCGTTGTCCTGTTTTATTGAGTTCATTCACATTATGGAATTCAGTAGGGGAGGGGGGGGAAAGTCACCAAAGCACTTTGCTCTTTAAAAAAAAAAAAATTATTATTTGTATTATTATTTTTTAGCGTGATGCACAGAGGTTGTATGGATGTATCCTGCAGGGGAGAGGAGTGTCTGTGGGTTTTGTCATTGGGGTCCAGTGCAGACGGATCTTGTTCCGGTGACCTAGGCTTTCTGGGAAGGTGACTTTGAACCTTCTGCCTCTTGAGTTGAAATGCACATTTGAAAAAAACTGCGATTTTCCTGAACTTCAGAATGAACTTTTCTAACTGGCAAAGGAGCATTTTGTGCTACTCTAAATGCTCCTTTCATCTAGACGTTTGAAGTAATCTGCATGCGCTCTTCGCACGTGAGCATGTCGTTCCCCTGAGCGCACTTGCCTGTCTCTCAAGGAACGAGCAGCAGGCTGGGAAATCCACAGGTGACGTTGTCAGGAACAAGATAATTTGAGGCATTTGTATACCTTTAAATAGGAAAATGGTGATTGTTTTAACAGCACAGCACTTTAAAAAGAAAAAAAAAAACTTAAAATCTATTTTAACTATCGTGGCTTCAACAAGAAGTGACTCGCAACTTCATTAAATCTTTTCAGCACTCTGGAAAAACTGGAATTTTCAGAGATCCTCGTGTGCTGGGGAAGTGGTGACAATGGAAAATTGTGTGTTCTTTTGCTTTATTTAAGCTGCCAAGGCACTTTGCACTTGCGAAGCCTTCAAATGTAGACAACCTCCTTATAAGCTTGAATTGTCATTCCCTGTTGATTCAGCTAATGTACATGTAAATAAATATATCTAATAAATATTACTTTAAGAGATTTAAGACGTTTGCAAACCATCATGACCTCATCTGTCTTGGAAACCCTAAGGAGGAGTCTGGCCAAAGGAAACATGAGTCTGTCCATGACAAATTCTCAGGATACCTTGTTAAAACTGTCACTTCCTCTGTACTCTAATGTTACAAGCACCCTGCCTTGAGTTTGCACTGGCTGTGAACCAAAAAAGTGGTATGATTTTGGTTCTTTTCCTTCCTCCTCCTCCTCCAAACTTTAACATGTTTTACAAGGTGGAATGGATCTTTTTCCTGAATGTTTTCTAACCCTTCCCGAAATCACCAGAGTGACTTGTACTAAATAATGACAAAAGAGCATCTCTTTTAACTTTGTGAAATGAAAACAGTCTTAGGGCATCACTGGGAATTTTCACAGTAGTGTTGGATTTGAAAGGGTTGGGAAGGGGTATGATTCTGTGATTCTGTCTTATAATACGTGGACAGAAGATCAGCAAGAATACCTGAGATGTAAAAAATATCCCAGAAGCAAGCAGCGGTCAGCTATCTCCATCTGAGTGCAAACACTCCATGAAACAAGGATATGAACTGAGACCCCGGAAAGAGTGCAGAGAAGAGCAACAAAGATAAGGGGTCTGAGGCCGATGAAGAACACCAGACACGAGGTGCAGGTTTTGTTGTCTTTTATTGAAGTGCTCAAAGAAAAGGGATCCTGGCCAAAATGCCAAGGGACCTTGAACCACAGAATTAATAAAGTTTTATACATTTTCTCTGAAGTAGAAGGCGGGATAAGGTGGTATATATAAGAAATATCATCTAATAAACATTTCAATAATAATCTAACAATTATTCTATTGGTCTCTAGCATTCCCTATTCCTTTTTGTTTGTTGTTAGTTGCGAAGTCGTGTCCGACCCATCGCGATCCCACGGACAATGTTCCTCCAGGCCTTCCTGTCCTCTACCATCTTCTGGAGTCCATTTAAGCTCCCGCCTACTGCTTCAGGGACTCCATCCAGCCACCTCATTCTCTGTTGTCCCCTTCTTCTATTGCCCTCCATCTTTCCCAGCATCAGGCTCTTCTCTCTCTCTTTTTTTTTTTTTTACAAAAAAAGCACTGCAAAGTCGTGTCCGACCCATTGCGACCCATGGACAACGTTCCTCCAGGCCTTCCTGTCCTCTTACCATCTTCTGGAGCCCATTTAAGCTCACGCCTACTGCTTCAGTGACTCCATCCAGCCACCTCATTCTCTGTCGTCCCCTTCTTCTATTGCCCTCAATCTTTCCCAGCATTGGGCTCTTCTCCAGTGAGTCCTTCCTTCTCATTAGGTGGCCAAAGTACTTGAGTTTCAACTTCAGGATCTGGCCTTCTAAAGAGCAGTTGATCTCGTCTAGGACTGACCGGTTTGATCGCCTTGCAGTCCAAGGGACTCGCAGGAGTCTTCTCCAGCACCATAGTTCAAAGGCCTCAATTCTTTTGCGTTCAGCCTTTCTTATGGTCCAACTTTCACAGCCATACATTGCAACTGGGAAAACCATGGCCTTGACTATACGCACTTTTGTTGGCAAGGTGATGTCTCTGCTTTTTAGTATGCTGTCTAGATTTTCCATAGCTTTCCTCCCCAGGAGCAAGTGTCTTTTAATTTCTTGGCTGCAGTCCCCATCTGCGGTGATCTTGGAGCCCAGGAAAATAAAATCTGTCACTACCTCCATTTCTTCCCCATCTATTTGCCAGGAATTGAGAGGGCCGGATGCCATGATCTTGGTTTTCTTAATGTTGAGTTTCAAGCCAACCTTTGCACTCTCCTTCTTCACCCGCATCAAGAGGCTCTTTAGTTCCTCTTCACTTTCTGCCATTAGAGTGGTATCTGCATATCTTAGGTTGTTGATATTTCTCCCGGCAATCTTAATTCCAACTTGATTCATCTAGCCCTGCCTTTCTCATGATGTGCTCTGCATATAAGTTAAATAGGCAAGGCGACAGTATACAGCCTTGCCGGACTCCTTTCCCAATTTTGAACCAATCAGTGGTTCCGTGTCCAGTTCTCACTTGCTTCTTGACCAGCATATAGGTTTCTCAAGAGACAAATAAGATGGTCCCTTGGCTAATGAATGCTTCAGGAGTTATCTAATACACATCCTATTTGCTCCAGGCCATCTCTATTCCTAGCTTCTAGCTGAGCTTGCAAGATGCCTAAGTCTTTTGTTACTTTTATCAGCTTTTTGACCACACAGAATTGTTACAAGCTTTACACGTGCATATTCCCTGTGAATAAGCGTTCTTTGTTCTTGCCAGACAAACTCCCCTATTACAGCCTTCCTGGTCTCCTTTCAAGTGTATGCCATAATCTTGCTTTGTTTTGACAGACAGCCCATCAGCAGGATAAAGAACGGTTAACCAAACAAAGTATGTGTAGTGATCTAGTCCAGGGATAGGCAACCTTGGCTCTTTTATGACTCGTGGACTTCAACTCCCAGAATTCCTGAGCCAGCCATGCTGAGGGGAAAGGGAAAGGTTTCCAAGCTGAGCCATGCTGGCTCAGGAATTCTGGGAGTTGAAGTCCACGAGTCATAAAAGAGCCAAGGTTGCCTACCCCTGATCTAGTCTAATGAAGAGAAAGATTAGGGATGACATGATAGCTGTCTTCCAGGACTTGTAGGGCAGTCACAGAGAGGATCGACCAGCACTTGAGGAGTAAACCCAGTGGAAGATCACGAAAGAGAGATCCAGTCTAGAACTAAGGAGAAAATTCCAGACAGTGAGAACAATTGATCAGTGGAACAGCCTGCCTCCAAAATTTGTGGATGCCCTCAGGAAACTTTTTAAGAAGCGGACAACCATTTGGAATTTAAGAAGCCACCAAGTCTCCTCTTTTTTTCCCCACAGAGGGCAAATTTTGGCTGCTTTTGGCTGGTCTCCAAAAGCTCCGTAGTTTACTTTAGGCTGGAAAGCCACCAGGGAATATCAAGAGTGGTTACCCCTAGAATAACAAAGAGTTAGAAAGGACCTTGGAGGTCTTCTAGTCCAGCCCCCCTGCTCGAGCAGGAGACCCTGTAGCATTCCAGGCAAATGGTTGTAAATGTCTATGTAGAGATTCTCAAGTCATCCAGGTCACGGTTGTCCCAAAGGTGCTTTTGTCACGAGGCAACCGGACTTCCTTGTTGTTGTTTTTTGTTGTTGTTTTTTATAACAAGTTTTATTGATTTTTTTTGTTTTACAACAAAGTGCTTGAGACTCATTGTGGAGATAGGGTATTCCATAGAACAAAGTAAGAAATATAATCATACATGAACAATTCAAATTACTTCTTTAGAGGTTCCCTCTCTATTTTATCAATCAAGAAGAAAAAACAAACAGCTAGGGTAATTATGAATGACGAAATGACAGAAAAAATTGAGATAACTAAAGGAGTAAGACAAGGGTGCCCACTCTCTCCTCTTCTATTTATTTTATCATTAGAAATACTCTTGACAAAAATCAGAGAGGACCAAGAAATAAAGGGTTTAAAAATTAAGAAGGAAGAATATAAGGTCCAAGCCTTCGCTGATGATTTGGTATTTATTTTGGAAGACCCATTAGAAACCGGCCCTAAATTAATTCAAAAAATAGAAGAATTTGGTGAGGTAGCCGGACTTAAGATTAATAAGAATAAATCCAAATTAATAACCAAAAATCTTACAAAGACACAGGAAAGCGAATTGGAAGATAAAACAAAAATAAGTGTAACAAAAAAAATAAAATATTTAGGGATTTGGCTTACAGCGAAGTGCTCCTCAATTAAGGAGGATAATTATGATAAAATACTATACCAGATAAAAAAAGATTTAGAAAATTGGGAAAACCTACAAATTTCATTTTTAGGGAGGATTGCAACGATCAAAATGAATATATTGCCAAAAATATTATTCCTGTTCCAAGTCATTCCAATAAAACTAGGGAAAACATTCTTTCAAGAATTAAATAAATTGGTTACTAAATTTATATGGCAAAGGAAAAAACCTAGGATTAAATTAAAACTCTTGCAAGATACGAAAGATAAAGGGGGGTTGGCACTACCAGAGTGGGAAATATATTACCAAGCATCAAGCCTAACTTGGCTAAAAGAATGGATGAAATTGGAAAATACCAGAATTTTAACACTTGAAGGACACGACTTGCAAGCGGGGTGGCATGCATTTCTATGGGACGAAAAATATAAAGTACATAGATACTTTCGAAGACATATACTTAGGGATGCATTGCTACAGACTTGGGAAAAGATAAAACAAAAACATTACATAAGAATTCCAATGTGGTTATCCCCAACAGAAGCTCTGAAACACCCAAACCTACTAGACATAAATAAGATAATTAGATACAAGGAATTGGTAAATGAACAGGGAAATCTGAAAACAAAACAAGAATTGGAACATGATGTAGGCAGAGAGATTGATTGGTGGACATACACACAAATCCAATCTAAATATACAGAGGACAAAAAATTATACGAAATACAAAAAGAATCGCAAGAATTGGATAAAATTATACATGGAACAGAAATAAAATTAATTAGTAATATATATAAATATCTATTGAGATATAAAATGGAAGATGAGGTTGTCAAAGACACAATGATTAGATGGGCAAAAAATTTCGGATACAACATAGAATTGGCGAAATGGGAAAAAATATGGGAAACAAACATAAAATTGACTATGTCTGCGGCATTCAAGGAAAATCAGTTGAAGATGTTTTACAGATGGCATCTTCCACCAGCAAAGCTTGCTAAGATGTTCCAGAACAACTCACCGACATGCTGGAAATGTAAAAAGGTACATGGAACATATTACCATCTATGGTGGACATGCCCCGTTGCAAAAAAATACTGGACTAAAATAAGAAGATGGATGGTAGAAATAATAGATCAACCTATAGATTGGAAACCAGAGATCTTCCTGCTGGGTATCTTAAATAGAAAATACAGTAAAGAAATACGGTACTTAATCTTACATATAACAACGGCAGCAAGAATAATCTACGCACAGTTCTGGAAAAATGAGAATACACCACCAGAGGAAGAAGTGATAAGGAAAATCTTAGACTGTGCGGAGATGGACAAATTAACAAAAGAGATAAAAGAAAGGGAAGACACAGAGTACTATGTAATATGGAATAAGTGGTATGATTGGTTGGAGACTAGAAATAACAAATGAAAATAAATGCAGAAAGGTCAAGAAAGGGAAAATGTGTATATAATAATGTATAATAATGTATAGTAATAATATGTATTATTCTTAATATGAAATATAGTATGAATGAAGAAAATGGAAATAAGAAACAGTGGGACAACAAGGACAAATATTTTTTTTTTAAAAAAAAGAAGAATAAAGGGGGAAAATGTAAATAATAGAAGATCACAGTTACGAAATTGCTGTTTAAAAAAAAAAAAAAGGAGTATACATTCTATGTTTATGTGTGTTATGTTTTGTTGTTTTAAAAAAATAAAAATATATATCTAAGAAGAAAAAACAAAAACTATCAATAATATTTCATCTATAATCAACCTGTTTTCAGGCTTAACTAACTTACAATTAGCATATTCCAATTTGGCCTTACATAAACATATGGTGTACAATTCGGGTATCCAATTTCCCTTATAATATAAATTGTTTCTAACCTATACATATTATTCCAACCATTCTATTTATACTTCTCAATTAAATTCTATCTCTTATTCTGTTCTGTTTCAAATACATATTTTATAAATGAACATAGCTTTAAAAACCCCTTTTTAGCTCCTTATCTGAAATTTAATCTTATCAAAATCATTATACCTTGAAAAGAAAACATATTATTTCCTTAAGACACCTTATTTCATTTCTAGTGTTTCATTCCTTGTTTTTCTTTGAGGACGTTTCGGCTTCTCATCCAAGAAGCTTCTTCAGCTCTTGACTGGCTGGTGGGGAATTCCACCAGAACTGAAGAAGCTTCTTGGATGAGAAGCGAAACGTCTTCAAAGAAAAGTGACCAAAGCACCTTCGGGACAAATGGCTGTCCAGTCTTTTCTTTGAAACCTCCAGTCTTGGGGCGCCCACAACTTATGGGGGGGAATAACTGAGGCTTTCCAAGCTGGCGATGACCCCCCCCAACAAATAATGGACGGGGGGGGCGTCAAAAGACCCCCTTTAAGCCCGGACTGAGCGACCCACTCCCGTCCCCGCCCGCCCGCCGGATCGCCGGGCGGCAGAGCTGCGCATGCGTAGAAGCGCGACGAGCCTTGGCCAGCCGGAAGCCGCGGGGGGAGGAGCCCTGGGACAGCCCTGGGTTTGATTTCCCCCGCCCTCTGGTTGCCGTCCCCCGCCCGCGGCTCTTCCGAGCGCGCGTCCCCCTCCCTTTTCTGCGGAGCCGCTTGGCTTAGTTAGGGAGATGCGTTCTGCGCGTGCCCGGAAGGCAGGAGGGAGGGGGCGGGGGAGGCGGTTCCACACACCTGCCACCCTCCCCCCGGAAGGCGGGGCTTTTCGCTGGCTGCGGCGGCTCTCAAGGCAGGTGGGGGGGCGGGGGCAGGCAGGGAGGAGGGGGGGAGCTCCGGGGAAGGGCGGGGGGCTTGAGGGGGCAGCTTGGCCTCCAAAATGGTTGTTGTTGGGATTTAGACTCGCACCTGAACCCGCAGCTTCCTCTAACTCAGGGGTCTTCAAACTTGGCCCTTTTATGACTCGTGGACTTCAACTCCCAGAATTCCTCAGTCGGCCATTTTGATGAAACTGTGGGCTTGGATCCAGACCAGCGGTCTTCAAACTTGGCCCTTTTATGACTCGTGGACTTCAACTCCCAGAATTCCTCAGTCGGCCATTTTGATGAAACTGTGGGCTTGGATCCAGACCAGAGGTCTTCAAACTTGGCCCTTTTGTGGACTTCAACTCCCAGAATTCCTCAGCCAGCGTGCCTGGCTGAGGAATTCTGGGAGTTGAAGTCCACGAGTCATAAAAGGGCCAAGTTTGAAGACCCCCTGCTTTAGAGCGACGTTTCTCAACCTTGGCTGCTTTCAAGGCGGGTGGACTTCAACTCCCAGAATTCCCCCTGCCCATAGCCTAGGCGGAGGAATGCTGGGAGTGGAAGTCCAGTCATCTTCAAAGTGGCCGCGATGGAGAAACCCTGGACTGTGTGAAGTTGGGCCCGGAATCGAGAAGCTTCCCAGAGTGGGGTGACTGGCAGAGCCCCAATTTCAGCTTCTCGGGGAATCATCCCCCTTGCCAAAGGGGCCTCAGGCAGCCTTCCCCAGCTGGAATCAGTTCAATTCAGCTGGAAGGGACCTTGGAGGTCTTCTAGTCGAACCCCCTGCTCAGGCAGGAGACCCTGGGCCAGGGGTCCTCAACCTTGGCAACTTTTAAGACTTGTGGACTTCAACTCTTTGCTGGCTGAGGAATTCTGGGAGTTGAAGTCCACAAGTCTTAAAGTTGCCAAGGTTGAGGACCCCTGGCCTAGGGGCGATTGCAGACAAGTGGCTGTCCAGTCTTTTCTTAAAAACCTCCAGTGGTTGATTGTTTTCACCGTTAGGAAATTTCTCCTTAGTTCTAGGTTGCTCGATTAGTTTCCACCCATTGTTTCCTGTCTTGCCTTCAGCGACTTTGGAAAATAGGTTGACACCCCCCCTTCCCCCCTTCTTTATGGCAGCCCTTCAAATACTGGAATTCTGCTATCACGTCAATCTCTAGTCCTTCTTTTCTCTAAATTGGCCATACCCAAATCCTGCAACCGTTCTTCGTGTGTTTTTGTCGCCAGACCTTTTAATCACCTTAGTTGCTCTTCTCTGCACTTTTTCCAAAGTCTCAACATCTTTTTTGTAATATGTTGACCAAAACTGGATGCAGTATATTCCTCATAACAAGTTTTATTAGTTTTTGTTTGTTTTACAGCCAAGTGCTTGTAACACATCGTGGAGATAGGGCACTCCAGGGAACACAACAAAAAATACAGTCATACATATACAATTTAAACTACTACTTTAAAAGTTCCCTCTTATGGTATACAATTCGAGCATTCCTAAAATATAAATTGTTTCTCACCTCTATTATTCCAATTTCAATTTATATTTCTCAATCAAATTATATCTCTTATTATATTTCACATACATATTATGTAAATAAACATGAATTTATATATTTTAAAACTATTTCATTAGACATAGTAATATAATAACATTATAATAATAATAATAGGACAATAATTATTTCTATCATAAACAAGTAATATAACTATTATATCTTAATATTTCTCAACTATATTCTATTTCATATATTCTATCCAATATTTTCATAGATCAATCCACGTCCCTAAAAGATTCCTCAATTGTTTCAGTTTAATCCATTTAATATCTCACTAATTACCATTCAATTCTTATAAATAAAAATATCAATAATATTTCACCAGTCTCAATCTCAATCTAACTCCTTTAATTATAAATTTTCCAATTATTCTTATTGCCATTCCAAATCATACTCAAATCCATAATTTAAATCTAGTGTTGACTCATACCAAAGTGACCTTAAAGATCTCAAAAATATTAGTTCAATCAATGTCCAGAAGCCCTTTTTACCCATCAAATAAAATTTTAACTCTTATTTTTAAATCTAATTCTAGCTTTCTTTTTGTGCCAGGTAGGTTTCCACAACAGGGCTTCTAAGTCCTCCCATCTTAGTAACTGGTTAAAGGCCTTTTCCCACCATTGAGTCCAATCATATTCTTTTTCTCTTTTATCCAGTGTTGTCTGTACTGTCATGTTGTCAACGTTTTTTGTGCCTCGTATTTGGAAGTCCAATCCTGTTGCTTTTAAAGTTGTAAATGTTTTAGTTGAGTTCTGCCTTTGATCATCAAAGAAATCCATCATGTAGGATGTGTCCTCTTCCTCTTCAATAAATTCAGTAGATTCAATAGATTGTAAATGTATTCCATCCATCTCATTAAGTTGTAGATCTGATTGTCTATCATAGTCAATCAAAGGTTGAGCTTCAATTTTTAATTCTGAGTCCTCCTTGAATCTAAGCGATCTAATATGTTCTTTAAGTTCCAGTCTTGCTTCCAAGATTTTTTCTAATATAAGTCCATAATTAATCTGTGAATAGGATTCCATCTTATTCTTTTTTTTTTTTTTTAGAGAAGTTCAGCTTAAAAAATAGATTGCAGCGTTATAAAATATAAAATGCAGACAGAAATATATTTCCAAAGAAAGATAGAGGAAAAAAAACAACCAATAGTCAAGACCAGCACAGAGATAAAAACTGGCAGTCAGTTGTTATATTGTAATCCAGTCTGGGCATCAGGCCAAAATCAGGAAGTGGGAGTTCAAAGAGCAAGTTACATTGTATCAGTCTGTTTCTGGGCTTCATGCCAAGTCCCAGGATGCATTGTATCCAAAATAATCTACATAAGTCCGCCCAGAGAGCAAAAAGTTTTTTAGGCAGTACTGTTCAGGAGGGGGGGGGAAACAAAGAACATTCCACCCCCTCCCTAAGGATTTTCACCTAAACTGAAGATAAACAAGCCAAAAGAGAAAGTCACAATAATCCGGATGCTCGAGTTCCAACTGCTTATGTAGACAAAATAAAATAGTAAAAAAAAACAATAATTGTTTTTCCAAAGCCCGTTTTCCCCAGTAATCAAACGCTGCTTTCGCAAAATAGGGAAATAGTTCTTAAAGCTGTTAGCAGGGAAAAAGGTAAATTAACAAGAGGGAAGGAAAGGTCTCACCCGGATCTTCCACGGTGGTTCTTTTCGCTTAGATGTTGCTGTGACTTTCGGCTGGAGCAGCTGAGTGATCGGCCATGTTACTGGCCGATCTTTTCCCCGTCGGCCCAAAGGTGGTTTTCTAGGACCGCAGAGGGAGCCGCCGCTCCCTCCGCGATCAACGAGTGCCCTCCCCTACGGTGGTCGCCCCTACAGGGCGACTTTCGACCCTATCCAGGGTCTACCGGCGGGGGGAAACCGGACGGCCAAGAGAACAAGTTCTCTGCACGTCCGCGGGCGCTGCGACCGGAACCGGAAGTCAGGATGCAGTATATTCCAAGTGTGGCTTTATACTAAAGATTTATATCCATTGGGACTGGTCCCCCAGAAGCCCCGGACAGCAGCTTGGCTAACTTGCTTCTGCTGGTTCCTTCCTGTGTTGGGAAAGTGGGGGCCCTGCTTCAGCTTTCACTTGTAATGCTTTCTTTCTCTAACATTTCCTTCTTTCTCACTAGCTGAACCAAAGCAGTTGTTTCCTGCTGGAATTCTTCCGCTGTAAGACTACTACAAATATATATCAGGACGGGGGGTGGGGGGGTTTCGTGTAAGACAAACCTACCTTTGCACAATGGCAGACACAAAACCCATTTTCCCTTTTGCTGTGTAGTATCACCTGAGGTCCCCCCCCCATTTCCATTGTTAGGAATTCCCCCACTAAACAACCCTCACAAACTACTGTTAGTCTCCCCAATTGCTTGTTCAGTGAGTAAAAAACTGAAGGAAGGGGCTTGTGCAACCACTGCACTGAATGTTTAGACCAGTGGATCTAAAAGTATTCTATATTTCTAGCCCTTGTGGTTGCATAATTAAGAAATTGAAAGGGGTTTCCAGATATTAAGAACAACAAAGGAAAAAGGGATAAGAAAGACTTGGAATCAATTAGATCATGCTGCTGCAACTACAGAGTGTATGGAAGTATGCAAGACAAGGTAATTAAAATAGGCAAGGTGGTTTGCTGTTGTTTTTAATTAATGTGGTTTTCCTTTTTGGGCAGTTTGCTTCCATGACCCTTGAATCTCTGGAGCATGAAGGTCAAAGTGATTTCAATTCTGGAAGACAATTACATGTACCTGATCATTGAAGAAACCACTCGGCAGGCCGTTGCAGTGGATGCTGCTGTTTCCAAGCGGGTAAATGGGGTCAAAAAGAGGCTTGGAAGAAATTATAAAATAGGGGCAGGTGGCATAGGTTGGTTTAGGGCATTTGCGGGGAAGCGGAGGGAGTTGAAAAGGTTGGCAGGCCCAACGGCGTGATCAAAGCTCTGTCCCTTTTGCAAGGGATGCTTGTCTGTGGAGATCCTCAGCCATCCAGGTCATGGTTGTCCCAAAGGTGCTTTTTAAAAAGGCAACTGGACTTTCTTCGCTTCTCCTTTGCAAGACAAAGGCCATTCTTGTAAAGACAGCAAAGTTCACATTTTGGACAGAGAGGACCGCTGGTTTGAAAGCGGGACCGAAGAGGCTACCTACATGAAAATTGAACAGCCTTCTCTCAACCGAGGGGGAGGGATACGACATCAACTATCCCCTGTTTACAACACAATCCCTTTCAGCAGCTCCAAGAAGGTTCCACACCCATTTGCACTATTCAGGTGACCCTGAGGGCACAAATAAACCTCCAAGTGGCCTCAATGACTCTCGGAAAGAGCGCTAACGACCAGATGACTGCAAGGAATATAAATCCTTCCATCCTCCACCATTCAGTCAGAAGTGAAGAAGCTTCTTGGATGAGAAGCGAAACGTCTTCAAGGAAAAAAAACAAGGAAAGTCCCGTTGCCTTCTGAAAAAGCACGTTTCGGGACACGTGACGCATCTTCACTTTTTAATATAACCCCTTCCTTCCCTCATGAATCGAAGGGGAAGTTACTCGAGGTTTGAATACGCAGAATCACCATTGGTTAGGTTAAGGTAAGGTAAGATAAGGCAAATAACTCACGGACCTGAATATTGGCCTGCCTACTCCTAGTCCAGCATTTTCACCACTCTGTCTCACTCTCTGGCTGTCCTGGGCAGAAGCTGCAGGAGGTCCTAACAAGAGGTGCACCTCGCTGAGGGACCTCTAGAAGAAAGGGCACACTGAAGGTGTAGCCCACGGGTAGGCCACCTTGGCTCTTTTATGACTCGTGGACTTCAACTCCCAGAATTCCTGAGCCAGCCATGCTGAGGGAAAAGGGAGAGGTTTCCATGCTAAGCTATATTGGCTCAGGAATTCTGGGAGTTGAAGTCCACGAGTCATAAAAGGGCCAAATTTGAAGACCTCTGCTAGTCTAGGAGATGGAATAGCCACCAGCACTTTCGACACTGGGCTTGCATACTTCCTTTCCTAATTGCTTTCAGGAATTAATTATTAACTGATTTTCAGCTATTGGAAGTCTTCGGATCAACCAGTCACTGAGTGAGTTTCCTTTGATTCTCAGTGAAAGGAATTTTAAATAGCAATAGCACTTAGACTTATATACCGCCCCATAGTGCTTTACAAAACTCTAGGCGGTTTACAGAGTGGGCATATGTCCCCCAACAGCCTGGCTCCTCATTTAACCAGCCTCAGAAGGATGGAAGGCTGAGTCAACCTTGAGCCCCATCAGGATCGGACTGCTGGCGGTCAGCAGAATTAGCTTGCAGTACTGCATTCTAATTATTGCGCCACTACGGCTCATGAATACAAATTTAAGGACTTAAAAAACATCTTTTGGAATAAATCTATGTGCACCATGCTCTTTGTGGGTCCCCCCCCCTTAGCTCCTGGAGATCATCCGAAGACAGGACGTTATTCTAAAAGCCATTCTGACTACCCATTACCACTGGTAAGTGTATTTGCGTGGCTCCTGCCCTGGTTGTTTGGGAGAAGAGAACCACAGCCTCTCTCCCTCTTTAGGTTGAAAGTGGGCTGAGTTCGTGGGGCACAAACGAAACAGCTGCAGCCTCTCTTCAAGTCCAAGGGGAGGTGGTGTAAGGACCCACCTCAATTTACATCTTAAGAAGACAGGACTCTTGGAACGTCTCTTCCAACAGGAATTTTTATTAAGAGAAATTGACTGCAGGCATGCTAAACAGGATCTGAGGGACCCCACTGACCATTCAATGTTTTAAAGTGTTCCCAGGCAGCCCCACTCCACACTCCTTCTGGTCAATTCAAATTGACAGATGGTTGGGTGTTAAATCCATCGGATCCCAAGCGTTGCAATCTCCCCCCCCCCTTTTTTTTTTCCTTGCTGCCGGTAAAAGGAGACTTCATAGGGAGTGAGATCAAAGGCTGATGGCCGTATTGTTATGGTTAGTACTCTCGAAGGGAATCCACAGAGGTTGTTACTTTGTAGTTGATAGGGGAAATGCCAGTCATAAACACCCGTGTTTACTCCCCCCCCCTTTGTAGTATGACAGAATCCAGAAGAGAGTAAGAATTGGGTTTTCTCAGAGTAGGTAGCTAGAAATAAAATATAATTGGATTCTGACATCACGTCTCTTCCAACAGGAATTTTTATTAAGAGAAATTGACTGCAGGCATGCTAGACAGGATCTGAGGGATCCCCCCCCACCATTCAATGTTTTAACGTGTTCCCAAGCAGCCCCCACCCCACAGTTCTTCCGGGTGATCCAATCTGGCAGACTTCTAGGTGTTAAGTCCAGGAAACATATCGTCAGTCCGCTCCATCGGCACGATCATTCATTCTCTCTCTACCCAGATCCCAGGCGTTGCATTTCCCCCTCCTTTTCCGTCGCTGCCGGTAAAGGGGAGAAATTCAGAGGGAGTAGGATGAAAGGCAGATGGCCGCATTGTTATGGTTAGTAGTCTCCAAGAGAATCAACAAAAGGTTACTTTGTAGTGCAGGAAGTGAAATTCATAAAAAAACCCCATGTTTGCCCTCCTCCCCCTTAGTAGTATGACAGAATCCAGAAGAGAGTAAGAGTTGGTTTTATATCAGAGTAGGTAGATAGAAAATAAGTATAACTGGATTCTGACAGGTGGCCTTCCCTGAGGAATTTTTCAGTAGTTAAGAGGTAGCCCATTTCTGGAGAAATTATTCAAGAATATATTTAAAAAAAAAAAAATTGGGGAGAAAAAAATCAAAGAACTTCTCTGCCTGCCAATGGGGTGGAAACTTTTTGAAAAACTAGGAAGAGTTCTGCTTTCTTTTTGACAAGCCTCTTGTCTCTCCTCCAAGCTGGACATTTGGAGAGAAAAAAACTATTTCCTCTTCCTCCTCTTTCCCAAGGGATCATGCAAGAGACAACGAAGAGCTGGCCAAACTTTACCCCGGCCTGGAGGTATATGGTGGGGACCAACGGGTGGGAGCTCTGACACACCAGGTGTCGCATGAGGAGGAATTAAAAGTAAGCGTGGAATGGACCACTCCTTTCTTCAGTATTATTGTGGTATTGTAGTATGCCTGAATTGCAGAGAAGTCTAAAACCACCCACAGGGATTTCATTTGTATGTGACACCATTACACCCATGACACAAATTGATTTCTTCTCCCCCCCCCCCAGCACGTGCCCAGATGATGCAATTCACACTGTTTGCACTTTCCTTCATGCGTTAGGGTTAGAGTATCTCCTTCGGCTCACTCTCTGTTGACCCTTTTCAGCAATTTGGCAGGGGTAGGCATTTAGGGTGCCGTTGAAGTTTGCAACCTCCTGGCCTTTTCCTGTCCACCTTTTGCCTGCCCTTTGTGACAGCGGGTCCATGCTCAGCCTGTTGTGCTGCTGGCGGCTGTTTGGATTTCCTTGTGACTTGACTTCTCCGCAGGGTGTTTTCCTCCACCGTCACCTTGGAGGAATTGATGTTTGAGGGTGGAGGGCCGTTCTCCGAGCTCGTGGGTTGGTTTCCGAATGTTTTGTTACCAGGCTAGGTAATATCTTCAGTATCCACGTTCTTCTGCTTATAAGAACTTCGTGTGATCAGTAGGTCCTTGTGATGGGGAGGTCACGTCAGGTGTGGGTCACGTCAGGTGAGAGTCTTGTGATGGGGAGGTCAAGTCAGGTGTGGATCATTGGGAGGTGACCTCCCCATCACAAGACCAATTGACCACACAAAGCCCTTATAATCAGAAGAACACTGACACTGTTGTTGTTAGTTGCAAAGTCGTGTCCGACCCATCGCGACCCCATGGACAACGTTCCTCCAGGCCTTCCTGTCCTCTGCCATCTTCTGGAGTCCATTTAAGCTCACGCCTACTGCTTCAGGGACTCCATCCAGCCACCTCATTCTCTGTCGTCCCCTTCTTCTATTGCCCTCCATCTTTCCCAGCATTAGGCTCTTCTCCAGTGAGTCCTTCCTTCACATTAGGTGGCCAAAGTACTTGAGTTTCAACTTCAGGATCTGGCCTTCTAAAGAGCAGTCGGGGTTGATCTCCTCTAGGACTGACCGGTTTTATCGCCTTGCAGTCCAGGGGACTCGCAGGAGTCTTCTCCAGCACGCTGACACTGACAACCCCTACATTCTGCTGAAGATGTTACCCAGCCTGGTGGTGAAACGTTCAGAAACAAACCCACAAGCTTGGAGAATGGACCTCCACCCTCATCCGACACCTGAGCTGCAGATATTTGCCACTATTGAACTGATGCTTTCCCAGGATCGATTTGGTCACACCACTCGCTAAGACAAAGGCTGCCTTCCCATCATGCACAGAACCACGAAGGAGCCCAGCCTATTTTGGCCTAGCCTGGAATGTTGTGGGAACTCAGCAAGTGTTCGGGAGTTGGCACTTTTTCAAGCATGGTTGGCAGCTGTCTTGGCCTTTGACACAGAAACCCACCCTCCTTTCTTTTGGACAGTTTGGCAGCATCAATGTGCGGTGCCTTCTCACGCCAGGCCACACCGCCGGACACGTCTGCTACTTCATGTGGGAAAACGATTCTCTGAATGCTCCTGCAGCTTTCACAGGTCGGTCCTGAGAAATGAAGGGCAGTTATGGTCCCGGTTGACATGCTGGAGCCTAGGAAGTGGGGAAATCGCCCATATGCACAAAGCTGTTGAAAGAGTTTGGGGTTAACTCGCTTTCTAGGTTCACACGATAGGGCAGGGCTTTTCAACCTGTGGTACGCGTACCACTTGTGGTACATTAATGAGTGGCAGGTGGTACGCAGCCCAGCCTAGCCAAGTGTAGTGGGGAAGGGAAAGAGCCAGCACAGGCAAGGACTTACAGTGAGAGAGTCCTCTGGAGCTGCAGATTTTACTTATGAATGGAGCCATTTGGGGAGGCTGCCTTAGCCAGCAGCCAGTACTTACATTTTTTTTTCTTCCTTAAGTGCCAGCTGGGCTCCTTACTTTCCTTTCTAGCCAGTAGCTAATTCTTAAAGGGGAAGTGCCTTTTTAAGCTAGTTCACTCAGCAGCTTGTCTTTTCTGTCTCTGGAGGCCTTTCCTTGTTTGATCAATATATGGAAGAGGGAAAATATGGGGGGGTTCAAATTCTTCCTTCAGAAGGAGATGGGAATGAGAAAAAGGGAGGCAGGGGGAGGGAGGGAGGGAGGAAGTCCCGCCTTAGCACTTGGCCAACAGCAGCTCTGCCATTGACTTTGCTTGTCAAAAGGTTGCAGAAGGGGATCACATGACCCTGGGACACTGTGACCATCATAAATATGAATCAGTTGCCAAGCATCCAAATATAAATCACATGACCTTGTTGCTGCAATGGTCATAAGTGTGAAAATGGTCATAAGTCATTTCAGTGCAATTGCAACTTTGAACAGGGTTTTCTTTTTGGTCATCAAGTTTTGGACACCTTGCTAGGTGGTACTCGAATATTGCCATATCCTAAAAGTGGTACAATCGGTAAAAAGGTTGAAAAACCCTGCAATAGGGTACGTGCAGCACGGCAAGATGCCCAAATTAATATTGTCAACAAGATTAGGTTACCAAGCTTAGCAGAATGCATCTGCTGGGTATATGAATGATCTAAGCAGCATGCTGTGTGAATAGTTCCAGCCCTTTTGTGTTTCTTTGCGTCGCCTATTTCCCAGCATCCTTAACTGAAAGCAACAGTGTAAGTGTCAAGGAAAAGAACCATTGCTTATCAGTAAAGCACGTACTTTGCACAAAACTGGCCCGATTGTTCATCTATTCACATAATAAGCTTTTAACTTGAACACCAAGTTAACTCCTCCTCAGAATTTTAGCGGGAAAAGCTGCCATTTTGGACTGACCATATGCCCATCTACTCCTCCCGTTTGCATGGTAATCCCATCAGCTCTTGCAGCTGGGCTCTTTAGATTGGAAGATCTTTGCCCAAGAAATAGGAGATGGAAGGGCTATTAATTAATCAATCGATGCAGACCTTTGTAATAACCACTATCAGCCGTCCCAGCTTGGTCAGTTACAAAAGAAAGACTCGCATCCATTTGTTATGAAAGTGCACTTTACTAAAGCCAAGTGGTTACAGTGAAGCAAAGCTGGATTTGAAGTTTCACGCCCAAAGCTTTTCCCTTCTCCTCACCTTTCCCCCAGTTATCTTGTGACTGTCCAGTTAAATTCAAACAAATTGTTTTGTTAACAGTCCCTGGCTTGGCAGGCTGGATGGCATCACATTCCACTGCATGACTTTGGAACTGCCAGCAGCAGCTCTCGTGGGACAGCACGAAGAGTTGTTTCGATTCCCCCTTATCCCAGCCTCCCTTCTTTTTATATTTATATATTTATATATTTATATATTTATATATATATTATTGATGATTTCTTTTTTTCCCCCACTCAATAATTGGTGAACAGTGTGTTGTCTGGGTTACATTTGTAAAGGAATCATTAACAAATTAATTTCTATAATCCATATTCCACATATTAATTTTAGTTGATTTCCTCTTTCCCCAAAATAACCTCTTTCGCAAGCATTGGGCTAATACAATTCTTATTATTTTGATAAATAACAATTAAATGTATAATTTCCCCCCCCCAATATTCCTAAAAATAATAATCATATTAGTATAATATTTCTTTTCTATTCAATCATTCTGATTACCTCATCATAAATCCTGTTACAATCCTTATTTTAGTTTATTTCTCCCACCAAGTTCTAGATATTCTTGCTGGTAAGAGATTTTCTCAAGAGTTAATTACATTTACATTTACAAATTTAACTCTATTTTTTCCATTTAAGCCATCTCGTACTTTTACATTTCTTAAGAAATAGATAAAATAATGAAAAGGGGGGGGAAACCTCCCCCCCCTCACGTTGCCTACGGCAGACTGGCATCTGGCGAAGCACGGCTGTAGCAGAGTGGCAAGTCCTGAAAACCACACTGAAGCATTGGGCCATTGTGGGGCAAAGTCATGGCACAAGAAAGTTTAGGTTGAAGATTTTTGCACTTCATGTTACCCTTAGTGGCTAAACCCTGGCTTGTTTTAATCCTCGTTTATGAACAGTTCAGAACAGGGGTAGGCAACCGTGGCTCTTTTATGACTGGTGGACTTCAACTCCCAGAATTCCTGAGCCAGCCATGCTGAGGAGAAATGGAGAGGTTTCCAAGCTGAGCCATGCTGGCTCAGGAATTCTGGGAGTTGAAGTCCACGAGTCATAAAAGAGCCAAGGTTGCCCACCCCTGGTTCAGAATGTCTCAATTTATACATAAAGCAAGATACTGTAGATTTAATGTGGTGGCTGAAGCCTTGAGAGAGCTACAAAGTGAAGTGGGCCACAAGCCCAAGTAGATGATAGGTTGCCATGGGAATAAAATTGGGGGAGAAAAAATAATGTAGGACACATTTTGCTCCTGAAGAAACAGACATCTTTAATTCTCAGTTTCCAGTAATCGGAGCTGGGCAGGGAAAAGGACAAACAGCTGTTCACGTTGATGTGTGAATCAGAATCAATATAGTAGTGAAGTTGTTTGCCTGAATCTGGGAGACCTGCGTGAAGTCCATCTTCAGTCCTGGGAACTTGTTGAATGAACGTGGGACCAATCCCTCTCGGTCGGCCTGTCTCATTGGATGGTTATAGTGGCGATAAAATGAAGGAAACACCTGAGCCATCGTTGAAAAGGCGGGATATAAATTGGACAAACAAGTAAAATACAGGCAGTCCTCAACGTACGAACACAATTGAGCCCAAAATTTCTGTTGCTAAGTGAAAAATGTGTTTAAGTTTTGCCCCATTTTACTTTTCTCGCCACATTTGTTATGTGAATCACTGCAGTTGTTAAATTATGAACACGGTTGTTAAGTGAATCGGGCTTCCCCGCTGACTTTGCTTGTCAGAAGGTAGCAAAAGATCATGTGACCCCAAGACACTGCAACTGTCATAAATATGCAGGCATCTGAATGTAAATCACGTGACCCCGGGGATGCTGCAACGGTCATAAGTGTGAAAAAGGGTCATAAGTCACTTTTTTCAGTGCCGTTGTAACTTTCAATAGTCTGTTGTAATAGAATGTGCAATATGACACTCGGTTGCTGGGAACGGTGTTTTAATTACCTTGCTGATGCTTCTTGAGTAACAACCTGCCAAGTGACTAAGTTGTTGGGGGGAGGGAATCGGGAGGTGGGGAGGGGGTTTCTGGCTTGATTGTGCATTTTCCCTTTGTTCTTAGGTGACACCTTATTTGTCGGTGGTTGTGGGAGACTCCTGGAATGCCCAGCTGAACAGCTGCACAAGAGCCTGATGGCGGTCCTGGGCGGGTTGCCAAAGGAGACTGTAGGTTTGAGTTGCTTCTAACGCCGCTGATGTGCCAGGCCCCAAATCCGAGGAAAGAGCCCTGCCCTGTTGTGGTTCCCACTTGAGGTGCCCAAGGTGCTTTTTCACGAGGCAACTGGACTTTCTTGTTTTTCTTTGGAGATGTTTCACTTCTCATCCAAGAAGCTTCTTCAGCTCTGACTGGACGATGGGGAGTGGAAGGATTTATACTCCTTGCCGACAGCTGGCCGTTTGCATCCTTTTAAGAGAGTCCTTGAGGCCACCTGGAGGCTTACCTGTGTCCCCAGGGTCACCTGAGCGGTGCAAATGGGTGTGGAGCCTTTTTGGCTGCAGGATGTTTTCTGCCCTGGGTCCCTCCACTGTTGAAGAGAGGCGCAGGCTGTTGGGGATGAGTCTGTGTTGTCTGAATCTCAAAGTGAAGCGCAAATGGTTCAGAAATGTCTTCAAAGAAAAACAAGGAAGTCCAGTTGCCTCCTGAAAAAGCACCTTTGGGACAACCATGATCTGGATGACTGGGAATCTCCATAGACATTCCCACATGAGGGCCAGCAGTGGGGATAGAGGAGCATAGAGGGTTTAGGCAAAACTTGCTGCCAGAAGGCAGGTGAGGGGCCTGGGGGTCCAGGGCCTCCACTCAACCCCTCAGCCCCAGCTGCCTTGACTGCCACTTTCCCACCTGTGGTCAGCTGAATGGCCTCAGCTGACCACAGCAAGCCCACTGCGGCCACCTTGCTACCACCCATTCCAGAAGCCTTTTCCAGTTTTCCATGCTTCTAACTGTTGTCTGGTGTTTAAATATTCAAGCTCTGTTAGTTTAGTTCTGGTAGCCTAAATTTTAATCTGGGATTGTAGTGGGAAGGCCTGTGGTTCAATTTTTATATCATGATTTGATAGCGATTTTTATTTGATTAAAAACATTGAAAGTTATACAGTGCCTAGGTAGCAGTTTCAGAGAAGGTGAAGCGGATAGTTGGCAAAACAAACCTAGAGGACAAGAATACAAATTAGATGTCACTGTTCCGACTAATGAAACACTTTAAAGAACTTCCAGGCATTGTTTATCCTAAAAAGTCTTTATTCATGTAACAAAGCGTCGGCACGGCATGGATGTATGCCAAGATCTGAATTTCCCTCCCTTCCACATAACATTCCAGCCTATTCCCCTCCTCTATTTTGCAGTCATAAATCACGTTCTCCAATCAGCCTGGGGGGCAAAAGGTTCACTTCTGTTCTGTAGCCCGCTAATTACTCTCTACATACATTCTTTCTCCTCCCCTCCCAGCATCATCTAAGTTAACTCTAAAAATACCAGACAGTTCTGCATATTTTGTCAAAGCAAGAATATCCAATATTAGCAGCGTTGACATTAAAACATCCCCCAATAAATGGTGGGTAATATCACATAATTTTTTTTTTTGATTGCCCCATCCCAGATGGAGGGAGAACTTGGAAGAGGGTCAGTTCTTAATTTTAAAAAAATTAGCCGTATTTTATGAATCACTTGTCTTTTTGTGTTTTCACTTCCTCAAAAGTGTGAGAAACCACATGTCTAGTTTTGGACAAATGTCACTTGGGACCTTGGCGATCACAGCAAAGAAGTTTGGGGATGGAAAGGATTCCAATGTGAATTACTCCTAACGTGGTAGCCTGAAAAAAACCAAATTCCTTTTCAGAAAATCTTCTGTGGACATGAGTACACAACCCAGAATTTGAAGTTTGCCTTAAAGGTGGAACCAGAGAATGAATTTGTGAAAGAAAAGCTCATTTGGGCTAAAGTGAGTGGTTCTATACTGTTCTCCCACTTTTTCATCTTTCCGAAATGAGAACAAGATGGAAAGTTGACCCTTTATAAAAAATCAGAATTATAGACCAATAACCTCAGTCTCTAATTAGCTTAGTGATTGCTTCAAAAATCCTGCTGGACTCTGGATTGTTTAAATCATGGCTTCTGGTATAAGCCAACATTGGTGGCAGAAGCCATCATTTTAAACTACTGAACAATGGAATACAAATCTTGATTGCTGGCAGTGGTGTTTGTGGGGGTAAGTGGTAAAAAAAACCCAATTCTGGACGGTCGAAAGCCCCCTCCTTTTATGCTTCCATTGTTTGTTTGTTTGTTTTTTAAAAAAATCTAAAATATTTGGAAATACCCCAGTTTGCTCAGAGCTACTCATCTCCTAAGCCTTTTGTTGATCCTCAGGGTCAACCACTAGGATGTGGAAAAGGTCTCATTATTTTTTTTAATAATTAAGGAGAAACTTCCTAACAGTGAGAACAATTAACCAGTGGAACGGCTTGCCTTTAGAAGTTGTGGGGGCTCCATCACTGGAGGCTTTTAAGAAGAGACTGGACAATCATTTGTCCCGAATGGTATAGGGCAGGGGTGGGGAACCTTGGCTCTTTTATGACTGGTGGACTTCAACTCCCAGAATTCCTGAGCCAGCATGGCTCAGCTTGGAAACCTCTCCCTTTCCCCTCAGCATGGCTGGCTCAGGAATTCTGGGAGTTGAAGTCCACGAGTCTTAAAAGAGCCAAGGTTGCCTACCCCTGGTATAGGGTCTCCTCCTTGTGCAAGGGGCTGGACTAGAAGACCTCCGAGCTCCCTTCCAGCTCTATTCTGAATTAAATGAAATCATTGGTTTATTCTTTCACAGCTCCGAGAAGATGAAGACCTTCCAACAGTGCCTTCTACTTTGGCTGAGGAGTTCCTCTACAACCCGTTTCTTCGCATCTTGTGAGCTCACCTTTCTTTACTGGAGGGGGGGCGTTTTTTCTTTGGTTTCTGTCCCAGCTTTCCTCCAGGAACTCAGGGCCGTGTGTTTAGTGCCCACCACTCACCCCAGCCACCCGTGAGATTGGTGGGCTAAGAGATTGACTAGCCCAGGGGTAGGCAACCTTGGCTCTTTTATGACTGGTGGACTTCAACTCCCAGAATTCCTGAGCCAGCCATGCTGAGGGGAAGGGAGAGGTTTCCAAGCTGAGCCAGGCTGGCTCAGGAATTCTGGGAGTTGAAGTCCACGAGTCATAAAAGAGCCAAGGTTGCCTACCCCTGGACTAACCCAACTTTCATGGCTGAGATTGGGCTTCTGGGTATTGCTGCACTTCAGAGATAAGCAGACCACGTCCGGAGTGGATCTGAACTTGGGTTTCCCCAGATCATCCAACTTCTGAATCCTGTCCCTCAGGCTGTAAGGGTCTGTTTTGTCTGGGTTCACACAATACACTGTATGCCAAACACAAATCATCCCTTTAGATTTCAGTAGGGTGGAACATGTTCTAACAAGATGCCGAAGAGTTGGGTTCTCACGACAGTTTTACTGTTTTGTGTAAACCCAGCCAAGGCTTACTTTCATCTTGAATTAAACTATGCAGCATCTTGGATTTAGAAGCACAAAGTGGGGCCACAGAGTGCTCATCTTATGCATCTTCTCTGGGATCATAAACACTCCACAGCTAGAGCACAATCTTGAGAAAAGATGCTGGGTACCTAAGACAATCGGGAATAGGTAGGCAATGAGATTGGCCATTGGCCATTCGCTGGATTATTCATCGAGCTAAGGCAGGATAAACTAACCTCATTACAGCAAAGCCTCATGCCAGAATCAGCCTTTGTGGTTTATTCCGGGATATTTGCAACAACCGCACCAGAGAGAACACAGTTCTGGACTTGATCATGTGATTGAAGCCCTGCCCCTTTGCATTTAAGCATAAAAAAGGGCTTCAATCACACACTTATCTACCGATTCATAGTGCTTTGCAGCCCTCTCTAAGCGGTTTACAGAGTCGTCAGATTGCCCCCAACCATCTGGGTCCTCATTTTACCGACCTCGGAAGGACAGAAGGCTGAGTCAATCTTGAGCGGGTCAGGCTCGAACTCCTGGCAGTGAGCAGAGCTAGCCTGCAATACTGCATTCTAACCACTGTGCCACCACAGCCAACCCTGCTCTGCAAAACAGACCATGAAACCAATTACAATTCAAGACGGTGATGGTTGCATTCAGATTCGAAGGGCAATTCTGGCACCTCCTAGCTGTTTTTTGCAAAAAGACCCCCAGCTCCTTGCTCCCTCCCGTACACCTGTGTAGCGTGATAACATCTGAAGTTTGGGCGGAAACCTCTCTCTTGGGTTTGCTAAGGTGGGCCCTTTGCGCTGTTCCAGGGAAGAACCAATCCAGAAGTTCACGGGCAAGTCTGCTCCTGCCGAGGCCTTCGCTGCTCTCTGCAAGGCCAAAGAGAGTTCCCGGAAACCCAACGAGCAGCCCAATCCTCAGGCATTTGAATGGGGGCTTTTTGACCCACTCCTGCAAAAGTGAAGCCCTTCCTGCCGTGGTGAGGGGTACGGGTGCCGTTGATGAAGGGCTCGCTCCCTCCTCCCCGTGCCCTTAGAAAAAGTTGAACACACATTGCAGGGGTATCAAATGCTGCAGATGCCTGGCAAGGCAAAGTTGCCTTCCCCCATTTCACAGAGGAGGAAAACGGCATCCTTTACTTCCAGTTCTTGCTGAAAAATATGACGATGAGCGCCAAAGTAACTCCTCAGTTCTGTGCAGAAGGCAGGCGCCATGGAGCCATGCAAAACGGAGGAGGGAAATACATTGTTGCCTGCCTCCCAATTTACTGTGAATTGAATGACAGCTATTTGTTCACTTTTAATTAAAAAGTTTTTTTTTTTAAATTGTTTTGTTGGGGTTTAAATCCAACCTTGCCTTCAGGTGCTCAAAGCAAGCATAGATAGCATTCATTCCTCCAAATTTTCCCTCCATAGCCCCGTCTGATGATTGAGACTGAATCATTGAGACAATTGGTGGGGCTGACCCTAAGACCCCTCACTCCCTTCCATGGCTGAGACCCCAAGACCCCTCACTCCCTTCCATGGCTGAGACCCCGAGACCCCTCACTCCCTTCCATGGCTGAGGCTTTGAGCATGAGGCTCCCCATCCTGGCCAGAAGCCGCCTCAAAACGAGCCAGTTGGGTGGGGTGGAATCTTTTTGAGTTAGAAAGAAAAGCCCTGCTGTAAATTAAGCAGCTGAGTAAGGCAGATTTGTTGTCTTCTGCACATCCTGCAGCCCAAGTCCCTCGCTGGGCATCAATTCAATACTTTGTAGAAATGAGAAAGTATTTTAATGTGTCTTACGTTTTTTCCCCCTTAATGGGCTAATTCAGGTTTATCTCCAAAGACAAATGTAAGCAATCTAAAATTGGTAGGAAGCATGCTACTGCGCGTAAAAATAATAAAAGTCAAAGAGAATCCTGTAAGAGCAGATTGCACGATGCATCTCCAAACCAAACCAAACTTTCAGATGGAAGAACTTTTTAGATCTTCCTTGTTCTCCCTTTCGTTCTTGTAGGGTCTAAAATTCCCTTAGTTGAGGATGTTTGCTCCCCAGCTAAAAGTTTTGGGCGGGCTGAAACAGTGCGACAATTCCACTGTACTGCACCTTTCTCACTTGAGATATTTGGAAAACTAGTACGCTGTGCCTGCTGCTCCAGCATCCCGGCAGATGCAAAGCTATACTTTCAGATACAAAAGCCTCTCACCCACACGGTAGGCAAATTTTGAGCAGCCCTAGTAGAAATGAGACAACGTGGAAACCTGATCCTATGTTCTCTGATCAATCTCTATTTTATTGATGGTTCTGAGTGTTCATATACACAGCCTTTGCGATACACAGGGTGGGAGTTGTGTTTCTGTCCTCCCCTTATGTTGCATGTGGACTAGGACAGGGTAGTCTGCAAATGCTCCACTTTGTGCCACATGACCGGAGAAAGACCTGGACTGGTGCTGCTACTCGACAGCCTCAGCGATCCAGATTCATTGTGAGGAAAGTTTCAGGATTCTTTGTCCTCCATAGACATCCAAAGCATTTACATTTTTTTAAATTTTATTTTGGTCCCTTCTCCCTAAATGCCAAATTTAGCCCGGTTCATTTTGCTTTCGTGCAATTATTCAGAAAAGCTCCTTTCATAAATTCTAACTTTCTGTGGGAGGAGGAAAAAAAGTGGTGAAGCTGTAGAAAGAGTAAACTAACAACAGTCCGATTTTCTGCCTCAAAAGATCTGGTGAGACGAGAAATCCAGTGGAGAGCACTGCTGTCTATTGTCAAGCCAATTCTTCACCTTACGTTTTTAAAAATTCAAATATAAATCTTCGATAGGACTATTTGCTTAAAAATGAAACTTTCAGCTTCATCGGCAGCAATAAGGGATCCATTCGATCAGCGGTCTCCAACCTTTGCAACTTGGCGGCCCAGCTGGGGAGAGGGAAGGGGAACCGGGCCACCTAAGCGATGGGCCGGCACGCACACACAGTTTGACTGTGAACTGCGCACACATGTGCGTGCCTGCTGCGAGTCGAGCAGTGTGTGTGTGTGTGTGTGTCCCAATTGCAAACAGGCCACAGACCACTACAGGGGACCCCTGTACTAGATTACACGAGCTGAGCAAATTTACCACTTAATATTAAAGCCCGTGCTGGCTTTCTCCACAGCATGGTATTGTGTATGGAGGTGAGTTTGAGCCTGTTCGGAAGTGGGACCACCGAGCCACTGCTCATAGAGGTCCCTGATGGTCTTGTTCATCTCGGGGTCTTCTGGCTGGACCATTTCATACAGTCTCTCCACATGATGGAGCAGATCCTTGCTGGATTCTCCCTCTGCTCTGATCTGTCCCCCTCCATTTAAGCACCCTGGAAAATAAGGGTTCACAGCTGAAGGCAAGAAAATTGAAGGCGCATTTGGCTTAAATTGGGGGTTGCTAACTCGAGGGGAGGGCTGGAGGAAGTTGGACTTTTGGCAGTGTGTCGTTAAGTTGGAAATAAGGAGCTGTTCTAGGTATACAGTGCAAAAGAGGTGGGGGGAGAACTACCTCACAAAATGTGGATATGCAGGACGCTCCCTATGACCCCTACTTATCTGGGTTGATGGGGAGGTAACCATCTAAACCAGGGGTGTCAAACTGCCGGCCTGCGGGCCGGATGCGTCATGCCAAAACCGCGTCTGGCAATGGGGAAAAAGTGGCAATACGTCGCAGGTTTGACACCCGCGATCTAAACCAAGCCCTAAATTGCCAATGTCCATCAATTTCACTTTCTAAGTAGGTTTCCAAGGCCTATTTGTAAACCAAAGGAATTCCTGGAAACAAAACACAGGTGGGTAGCCTGCGTTTTGTTTTGCATCATTTAGGGATGACGCAAGGGAAATGCTGCAGGCCACGATGGCACCGTTGAAGGCCTCACTAGGACGGTACCATTGACTCTCTTAAAAGAATTCCTGAAATGGTCCCAGAGAGCTCTAGATCACCGTATCGGGCATCTTGTCTCTTCCCTCCCAGCAATCTGCCACAGCAAACCTGCAGCCACCAGCCTCACCTGAGGGGCAAGCCATCACCTCGACGTAGTGGTAGGGCAACTTCCCACGTTTCAGTTTCTGCACGACGTTTTGGATGTTGCGAAATCCATATGCCAGCGCAAAGTGCAGGAGAGTCTGGCCATCCTTCTCCAGCGTCACCTCTTGAAAATCCTTGTTTCTGAATGGAGGAACATGAAAAGAGCACAGGGCAGTGATGGCGAGCCTTTCAGAGAGCGAGTGTCCAAACTGCAACCCAAAACCCACTTATCGCCGGGTGGGCGTGGCCCACTGGGTGGGCGTGGCTGTGGTGGTCATAGCAGACTGGGTGTGGTCACCTCGATGTTTCTCATGGGGACGCCTGTGGGGGTCGGGCAGGGTTAGGGGAGATCCAGGGGGTCTCTGGCAGGTGGGGCGGTGGGCAGGAGGCTCGTCCTGCGGGGTGAGGAGAGGTAAGGCGAGGCAGGGCGGGGGTGCCATTGTCACAGGGCAAGGTGAGGCCGGGGCAGCTGCTGTCTGACACAGTTGGCCCCCGCACACAGGCCAGCGAGCGCATGGGGGCCGACAGTGTCCATCAGCAGCCACAGCCTACCAGCCCCTCAACCTGCGCACTCTGGGGCTCCGCAGCCCAGAGAAGCTGCCTCTGAGCTGGACGGCCGGCCGACAGCTGAGGAGTCGATGCAGTGGGTCGTGCCCGGGAAAAGGAGAGCATGCGAGGCCAGGAGGGATGGGACAGGGGGGAGGGAAATCAGCTGTGCTGGGATGCATCCGGCCACGTGGGACCTTGGCGAGTTAGCGGGTGGCTGGTTGAAGAGGGACAGTTGCCATCTCCAGGTCATGGCGTGTGTGCCCACAGAGAGGGCTCCGAGTGCCGCCTGTGGCACGCGTGCCACAGGTTCGCCCCCACTGGCATAGGGGATGACAGCCAAGTAGTTGCTTTTCCTCCAGGCTCATGAGGAGAAAGCAAGTTGGGCTTTAGCAGCACTACGGATTGGGGAGAAACAAGGTATGTATCCTCCAAAGTCTATAGAGATTCTCAGCCATCCAGGTCAGGGTTCTCCCAAAGGCACTTTTTTCTCTTTCTTCGCATTTCGCTTCTCACCCAAGAAGATACCACCTTTGGGGTATCCTCCAAAGGAAAATCTGGTTGGAGAAGAAAAAGCCTTTCTTGCCACTTGCATAACTGAGCGACTCCTGGCATTTATCTGGGACTGCACTAGCAAGATCCAAGCACTTACAGGTAGCAACTATTCAATCTCAAGGGTTTAACAGACTTTTCTTTGGGGGGGGGAGTGGGGGAAGGAGAGGTACTTTATACAGAAGGGGTGAAAGCCCCAGTGGGCCGGGCAGTGATGGAAAGAGCACTGATAATAGAGAGAAGGCCAAATATTTTCCTCCTAGGCTTGAGGGAGGTGGGTCCTTTATTAAAAAAACAACAACAACAACAACTGCAGAGCCCCCTGACGTTATTCAGGTTATAGACTCGCTAGGTAAAAAAAAAAGCCCAATCTTGACAAACTGCACCTCACAAGTTATTTCGTGAAGCTTCAAAAGAATAGAAAAACCAGTGTACTAGGAGAGTTTTACCCCTGACATTTGGAACAGGAAGATCCGAAGGCCGGCTGTGACTGGGTGACTATGACTGATCTGAGTGAAGGCCCCTTTCCTGCTCCCTTCTGGGGATGGAGAGAGAGAGAGAAAGAGGGTGAAGGCAAGGGGAGGGTGGGGCAAAAGGGCTAGGAAGGAAGTCCAACTCCTTACTTCAGGGTCTTGTAGCGAAGCTCCTTCACTGGAATGCCAAAGAGCTCCTTTGCTGCATATTTGAATATGTGCTCCAAGTACCCCCCAGAGCCGCCCCCAGAATGGCCCAAGAGCTCTGCTTCCAAAAGGCCGCCAAACCTACAGCAGGGGGAAAAAATGCCACAAAGTCAAGCTCAATTCCTGGTGACTCTATGGATAATACATCCGTGCAGTTTCCTTTTCTGACTTCCCTATCTAGCCAACAATCATGGGATTGGCTTTCCCAAGACCAGCAACGATTGGCTAAGGCAGTGGTGGCGCACCTATGGCACGGGTGCCAGAGGCGGCACTCAGAGCCCTCTCTCTGGGCACGCGCGCCGTCGCCCCAGTCCTAGGCCTTCAGCTGGGTTTTATAAAACCTTTTCGCTTTAGGCCTCCACCGCTGTGTGCGGAAAAAAAAAAAGGTTCAGTCAATTTCAACTTCTCGCGGGAAAAAAAAAGATCTTGCAAAGTTGGAATTGATTGAACTTTTTAGTCCCACCCTGTCTGCCGTTACCACCGCAGCCACGCCCAGCCAATGGGCCACACCCACCCAATGGGCCACACCCACCCGGCACTCGACGATGCATAAGTGGGTTTTGGGTTGCAGTTTGGGCACTCAGTCTCTAAAAGGTTCGCCATCACTGGGCTAAGGGCTACCATCCACGGGGCCCTAGTGACTTCACATATTCTTGGACACAAAATGGGAGCTGATTTCTGCTGCCTCCTTTCAGGATATTTTTTTTCACTTCTCAGTTTAGTCTCCAGCCTTTGAAGGCCTTCCTGCTAGTCTCCCATATAAGGGCTAACCAGGCCCAATCCTTTTTCAACTGTTCCAACAGCATCCCAAGCTAACTGGGTGTTGCCATTAAATGTTACATACCACCAAATGCCCAGCAGTGTTTTGGTAAAACCACAAGTCCAATGTAAGGATACAGGAGAGGGCGCCAGCACAGCACCCTCACCCTCTCCTACAATGGCAGCAGACGTGTTGAAATGCTGATTGCTAGACAGGAGGTAAACTTGAACGCTTTCACGATCTGGCTGATCTTTAACTCCAGCATGTCTCATTAGTGGGACATGCTTTGAGTTGTCATTGGGACAGGTCACTTTGGCCACACTCCTGAATTGAGTTGAACAACTTTTCTTGAGCCTAACCTGCCCTTTAAACAACGTGCAACTCTAAATCAAAGTGGGTCCAGCCAGGACAAAACTAAAACCAGCTCACTTGGTTAGATCATCTAGGACAGGGGTAGGCAACCTTGGCTCTTTTACGACTCGTGGGACTTCAATTCCAGCTCAGGAATTCTGGGAGTTGAAGTCCACGAGTCATAAAAAGAGCCAAGGTTGCCTACCCCTGATCTATGATATATTTTGTTAGTGAGCTGTAATGGCAAGAAGAAGGGCGCATCAGGCTTCTCCTGGCCATGGAGACTCTCCTTTAGCTGTTGCAGAAGAAACTGGAGAAAACAGACTGCAGCTTGGCAAGTAAACCAATTCTCAGGGGAGGGGGGGGGGTGTCTTACATGTTATCCAAAGGCATAGGATTCACTTCAAGAAGGGATACGCCTTCCTGGTCCAGCAACTTTAAGACCTCTCCTGAAATAGAGCAAAGAGATGTGACAATGAACTCAAGCAGACCAAGGAGACCAGGCCCTGGCTCAGAACAACGACAAGAAGTTTCACAGGATTCCACGGTAATCTCGTTTGAGCCTCACTGGCAGACAAGGGGCAGCTTCTAGGAAGAAAGTTAAATGAAAGCAAAGGAGTCCAATATTTGATTTATGTTTATTTTTCTTACTAGGCACGAGCTTGTTTTTGAAAAACAAAGTGTTAAATTTATGCTCCGTGCCCTCAAATGATAGAATTTGGGAGGGGGTGCTATGGCTGGAAAAAATAGTGTCAGGTATTTAACCAGTTGACTTCGTTGCCCCGGGTTTGCTGTGGCTACTGAGGAGAATACAATCCTCTCCTTCAGTCACCAAACTCTTTCTATCTTGAAACTATGTTCAACCCATTACTTAGATTGCAAGCTTGCCAGAGGCAGAAAGAATGATGTTTCTTGGATCTGCCTTAGGTCTCTGGGATCAGGTAACGTATAAAAATACAGAAGAAACTCATTCCTTCTTATGGTAAATACTAGGATTGTATAAAATGTCCCAAATCTGTCAGGCTTGGAGCAACAAAAACCTGTCTCATTTTGAGTTCAAGAAATCTAGAAATGTAAGAAAAACCAGTTCTAGTTCAAAATGAAGCGTTTCCCATTTTAAGTTATTTGCACATCCCTGGTAAATACACCAGGAGAATAATCTGCACTGCCTCTTTGTCCCCAATTGCGTGGCTGAACTACTTATTTGGAGCTTTCTCCTTATGACAAATGAGGCCCCGGCCTCCGTCAAGATTCCTGTCAGAGCAGGAAGGGACTGACGAAGGAGAAGCAGGGCCCTTCCCTCTCAAAGATGGTTCAGATCTGTACCTGTTGTGATCACACAGTCAACCTCACGGGTTTGGTGCTTTTGAATGAAGAAATCTGGCCTGGAAGCTTCTAGCTTTTTGTCATAGCAAGGCATCACAGTTACATGATAGATTTGATCTGGTGTCAGGCACTGGAACAAAAGAGTTTCGAAATGGCAAAAGCTGCCAAAAGACTACTTGGCCCCCTAACTTCCCAAGAGTGGATGCAACTGTAGAGCAGAGCACAAAGAACAGGACCAGATCCCAATTTGGGGCCTGAGCTGTCGGGCAATTAGAAATTGACCACTGAGCTCACTCTTTTCCTTCACCCAAAGTGTTTACATCACTTCCCCCCTCTCCTGCTCTTCAAGTGATGGCCAGGGGATTCTGGGAATTGTAACTATACATCTGAAAAGTAACATACACAGAATAGCTGATATAAGTGCCCCACTGGGGGCAATCACATCGTGGGTAAATCGCATCGCACTCATGACAGAAGCACCATGGCGCTTCCGGGCTGAAAGGATTAGCCGGTGGCATCACCATTACCCAGGGGGTGCCCAGTTAGGAGCTACTTTCAGGAGTTGGAGCGAAGGACGGGAGCTCACCCCACCTCATGGCAGCACTTGGGTCTTGAACGTGGACTTGCTCACCTCCAGCCCAGCATCCTAACCATGCAGGCCATCGTGCTCCTTATGGGTAGGAAATTTAATAGGAAACAAACAGTTGGCTGCCCCTTTGGGAAAACACACACACACACACACATGCTGTCTTTACAGAGGGAGCAAAGGCTCTGAGCTCAGCTATAGCAGATACCGTGTTTCCCCCAAAATTAAGACTGGGTCTTATATTAATTTTTGCTCCAAAAAATGCATTGGGGCTTATTTTCCGGTTAGGGCTTATATTTAGGGAAATAAGGTATTAAATGCATCCCTCTGGCTGACAATCTTAACTGGGGCTTATTTTTGGGGTGGGGCTTATATTAAGAGTGTCCTGAAAAATCACGCTGGGGCTTATTTTCCGGTTGGGTCTTATTTTGGGGGAAACACGGTATTCGTAGCATATTCCCAGTTTGTCCTTTGCCTCCAGTGGCTTCCAAACTTCCTATCACATCTGTGAGAAAGGTTTGAGCAACACCTGGTGTTTGGCAAAGGAGTCCTTAATCAGGGAGCCCATGATCTGCTGAGGTGATCTGGTGGTGCTGATGTATGGGATGATAAAATCCCCGTGGGTTTTTTCAGCATAGCAGATCCAACCTGAAAGAGAAACATTTTGAAGAATTAAACCCATCTGCTGCCTATCTCTGGGTCAATGAAAGCTACATGCAAAGATGGACCATGACCCAATTTAAGAAGGGCTTAAACTGAATATAACCAGACACCTAAATATGTATCAAGGCCCACACATTTGGGCAAGACGACAAAAAGAAATTGCACAGATTATGGTAAGGTGTTATTTAATGCTACTTTTCAGATAAACAAAGAAATGTGGTAATTGCAAAAGGTATTTCTGAATCTCCTTCACAGTGAGTTCACAAAGGGCACAATCCCTTGGCATGATTTGAAACACTTCTTGGTTATTGTCCCCCCCCCCCCCCCAGGCTGAATTGCCAATTATGGGAAAAGCTGCCTTCTGTCTCTCGTGCTATTATGCCTCCTATGTTTTCCATGCCTTCCACACCATCGCTCAGAGTATGGGAATCAGGCAGGACATATGTTAAGTCTCAAAATTGCCGGCTTGGCTCTCAAAATGCAAATACAGGTAGTAAAGAATTTTAGTTCCCCGATCATCCTGCTTGCCCTTCTCTACAGGTTGAATAACAGAGTTGGAAGGGACCTTGGAGGTCTTCTAGTCCAACCCCCTGCTCAAGCAGGTGACCCTATATCATTCCAGACAAGTGGCTGCCCAATCGTCTCTTAAAAGCCCCCAGTGATGGAGCACCCACAACTTCTGAAGGCCAGCTGTTCCACTGGTTAATTGTCCTCACCGTTAGGAAGTTACTCCCTTATTTCCAGGTTGCTTCTCTCCTTGATTAGTTTCCAACCATTGTTTCTTGTCCTGCCTTCAGGTGCTTTGGGCAGTAGCTTCACTCCCTTACAACCCCAATTGGGAATAGAATTTCAATAGTAGGTCACTGTGGTCATAGCACCCAGGTGATTGGACCTGGGTTTTAAAATTATTTTTATAGTGGTTGGTGGTGAACCACATGGTTGTGTAAGTCCAAATTATGCAGTTGTTAAGCGAATCCATTCTCCCGAATGGGTATTTTTTTTGCAAACTGGCAAAATACACCAGAGACTGTTAGAAAACAATGCAAATCAGTCAAATGACCATAGGATGCTTCAATCAGTCATAAATGTGAGCCTGTAATCTAATCATGTGACTGGAGGGGGGAGGCATGTTTTAAAACAGTCGGAAATGCTTTATCGGGCCATAAAGAATTTTTCCAAGGCTGTCATACTTTGAAATTTAAAACTTACTAATCATAAATCGAGGACTACCTACAATTTACCTTTGAATTTCTTTAAAATTTTCCTGTAATTTCTTAAAACGTGGTGCCTAGATTTGCAGCCAATTATGGTGGTCAGATCTAAGGTACATAATTACACCAAGGGGAGTCGTGCTTCCGTCTTCGCTCCCCTCTGGTGCCAGGTGACGTTTACTTACCAGGGCAAGCAGCGGCTAACATGGGCAAAGCCTTCTTATCTTCTGCTCGTCTCTGGAAACGTTGCACAAATTCCCACTGGCTCTCTAGCAAACTGAAGTTCCTGGCGAAAGTTGTATCAAAGACAAAATGCACACCTGACAAAGGAGAAGGAAGAGAAGAAGTGTTGAACAGATAACACGAGGAAGCGCAATTCAGGATGACATTTGGTCAACTCGGCTGCAAGGAGGCCGCAGCCAACGATCAGCAGCAACATTTCACAGGATGCATGATTGGCATTTCATTCGCTCATGCAGCTGTCCAAGATTACGGAAAGAAGGATTGTATAGATTTCTGTAAGGCAGGGGTCTTCAAACTTGGCCCTTTTATGACTTGTGGACTTCAACTCCCAGAATTCCTCAGCCAGCGTGTCTGGCTGAGGAATTCTGGGAGTTGCAAGTCCACAAGTCATAAAAGGGCCAAGTTTGAAGACCCCCTGCTGCAAGACATCTTTAATGCTAGCTTGGAGCAAATGCATAATCCTTGATACTATGATAAGAATTTCCAGCCTCATTTACAGTGAGTTCTTTACATACTATGAATGCTTCTTCTTTCCTTCTACATAGGCTGAGTTGCTATTTATAAGCTGCCATGAGATTCACCTTGTACTGCTTGAATTTTCATATTTGATCTCTCTTCCATTTTTCCCCAGCCTCCCCACAATTCTGAACGCAAATTAAGGTATTATCCTTTGCAACACTGAAAAAGCATTAGGCAATCATGATAACGGAACACAGGAGTACAGATAGTATAAGATTATTTTATCATTTACATTGTATGCTTGATCATTTCCACCTAAGTGCAAGAAGGGGTTTATTCCTATAGCCACCATGTTCGATTTCTCTGCAAGTATTTCGGAACAGCGCAAACCAGAATTCTTCATAACTTCCCAGAAATATGATTGGATTATTATAATTGGTGTAAGATGAGGAACAATCATTTTACCACCTTTTAAATATGTCAGCTAAGGGAGCACATCTATTTCAAATTTGTTTTATTTTCTCACATTCCCCAAATTTCTGCCTTTAGGTGTGACACACAAATGATTTTGATTTGGATTGATTTCACTGGATTTGTTCAGCATCCCTTTTGAGAATTTCAAGGAGCAAATTGGCTGAAGACAGCGCAGCCTTTATATGCAAATCTCTTAGCACCATTTTCAAATCAAAATTACTCACCTAAATTCTTAAAGAAAGCCGTCAGCTTCTTAGCTGCATCTAAAGGAGTCATTCCGAATCTCGCAGCTAAAGAAGCTCTGGACTGTGGAGATACAGACACCACCACCAATTTCTTGGATGAATTGGATGCCTTTTAGTTAAAAAAAAAAAACAAACAAAGGAAGAAAAAAACCGTAACTCCACTGACCTAGCACACTGATATTTGTATACCATAAGGCAAGCGAACGATTTCCATATGTTTATTATCTAATACATGAAATATACCTCTTCACTAGAGGAGCTAAAATTAATATTAAAGGTTGACTCCTGGTGAATTGATGAACACACCTTATTGGCGTTCAGCACTTTGCAGAGCTCTTCGTGGCTCTGCTGAGTGATTAGGACACTCTCCGCCGAGGTGATGCAACCACTGCAGGCCAAGCAGTCGTTCAGGGTAATCTTGGCCCTTTCCAGTCTTTGGGACCCGCCGTCCTAGGAAGGAAGCCATCGAATGGGCTGCTGTCAGCACCCTGGAAAAAGTAATTACGAGGGGCATCCACAGGGAAGGTTAAAAGGTCAGGAGGGGAGCTGCAACCACACAAGCGAAGCCCCGCCACTCTTTTTACACGCCGCATGGCTGTGACTACCATCTTGACCAGGGGTCTTCAAACTTGGCCCTTTTCTGACTTGTGGACTTCAACTCCCAGAATCCCTCAGCCAGCTGAGGAATTCTGGGAGTTGAAGTCCACAAGTCAGAAAAGGGCCAAGTTTGAAGACTCCTGGTCTTGGCCTTTTTGACAAACATACACACTCCAGGTACAGGTAGTCCTTGACTTACAACAGTGCATTTAGTGACTGTTCAAACTTACAACAGCGCTGGAAAAGCGATGTATGACCCTTTTTTACACTTACGACCGTTGCGGCATCCCCATGATCACGTGATTGAAATTCAGCCGCTTGGCAACTGACTCATATTTATGACGGTGGCATCACGTGATCCCCTTTTGTGACCTTCTGACAAACAAAGTCAATGGGGGGGGGGGAAGCCAGATTCACTTAACAACCGTGCTGCTAATTTAACTGCAGTGATTCACTTAACAACGGTGGCAAGAAAGGTTGTAAAATGGGGCAAAACTCGCTTAACAAATGTCTCACTTAGCAACAGAAATTTTGGGGTCAATTGTGGTCATAAGTCGAGGACTATCTGTACTCCTGTTCACTTCCCACTTTTGTTACAAAGTTCCTACTATCAAAGAGAGTAGAGGTCTTACAGATTGCTTTTGCTCTGTTCCACAGAGATTTGTGCTAGACTATACCCTCGAGAACACTAATTTGTTGTCAAAAGTTTGGGTTTCACAGCAAAAACTAAGATAAGTTTCTTGATTATGACAAAAATGAACCACATCAATTGCCAGTCCTCAAATCTAGAGCTATTTCCAGCCCAACAAAAAGTCATGTTAAAGTTGGTTTGTGTTGCAGAGTTACTAATCACGGTTAAACATGTTGAAAAAAAAGCTGGTTCTATCTATAGTCTCTAAAATACACTCAAACAGGGGAAAGAAAAACTTTACCTGGCCAACTTGGAAATAACTTCCATCATCTTCAATACGGATCTTAGCTGCTACTTTCCCAGACTTCTCAACCTTGATTGGCTTTATGCATTCCTGAAAAGGAAATCAAACAATCAAATTAACCAACATGCCAACAAACATCTGTAACAAAAACAAAACATAAATGTAAAAATATGTGGAAGTAAACTTTTAAAGATGAACACAAGCGAAGCTTCTTAGACGAATCACAAATATTGCTATTTATGATCTGGCTATTCATCACCTCTGCCTCTGAAATTTTTTGTGAGTCTACTAAATTGGCTTCCACAGGCATCAACCTTTCCAAGCTTAAAATATAAATAGGGATCTTAAGATGCCTAACATGGAGAAGAAATGAAGCCAATGCTCTTCACAAGAAAATAAATATTTGAAAAAAATGAAACAAGATGTAATTTGCTTACAGGAAACCTGTATTAAAAAAAGGTGAAAAATATTTGATTTACAAAAATTTTGGGCAAGTATTTATAACTTCAAGGTCAATGAAGAAAAATACAGTTGTTTTGTATATAAACCCACAATTACTACTATAGTTGATAATGATGACCTTGATAGTTATGTAGTAGTAGAAATCAAGTGGAATGAGACGCAAATTATTAGAATATACATATCTAATGAAAACAAAACTATGTTCTTTGGTTTAAAGTACTAGTGAAAAAATTAATAGATTTAACAACATGAAAGCTGGTGTCTCTTGGGAGATTGGACTTGATTTTTTCCAGAACTAGATAGAAAACAGTTTTCTGCATCAAATTAATAGAAGGTAAACTGCCAAAAATATGTTTTGAAATTATGAAGAACTTTGAGCTCATAGATATATGGAGACACATAAATGGAAATGCTAAAGAACTTACATACTTTTCTGAAAGATACAGATCCTTTTCAAGAATAGATACGTTTTGGATTTCTAAGAAATTAGCTGTATGTATTAGTAAAAACAAAGATACTGCCACATTACAATCCAGTGACTTTGACATATAAGGGGAAAAACAGAATTTACAGATGGAGATTAAATGAGACAAAAAGAATCAGTCATCGAGGACTATTAAAAACAGAAATGATTTTTAAAAAAAGAATAATCTAAATAAAACTATGAACGCAAGGACAAAATGGGACACAAGTAAAGCTTTTATAAGAGGACAATTTATAAAGAGCAACAAGGATGATAAGGGGACTGGAAGCTAAAACATATGAAGAACAGTTGCAGGAACTGGGTATGTCTAGTTTAGGGAAAAGAAAGACTAGGGGAGACATGATAGCAGTGCTCCAATATTTGAGGGGCTGCCACAAAGAAGGGGGGGGGGGGTCAACCTATTTTCCAAAGCACCAGGAGGCAAGACAATAAGCAAAGGATGGAAACTAATCAAGGAGAGAAGCAACCTGGAATTAAGGAGAAACTTCCTAACAGGGAGAACAATTGACCAGTGGAACAGCTTGTCTTCAAAATTTGTGGGTGCTCCATCACTGGAGGCTTTAAAAAAGAGATTGGATAGCCATCTGTCTGGAATGGTCTAGGCTAGGGTCTCCTGCTTGAGCGGGGGGCTGGACTAGAAGATCTCAAAGGTCCCTTCCAGCCCTGTGATTCTGTGTCCTGTGGAACGCTGCCTCTTCCCTGCTGCTCGCTGGGAGGGGAGCCCCCAAGGCTGATGCCGAGGTGGGCAAGAGGGGCGTCCAGAGCCACCTGCATTAGCTCCCATTGCCCAGATCCTCTTTCAAAGCACCTAAACCAGGGGTCTTTCAACTTGGCCCTTTTACGACTTGTGGACTTCAACTCCCAGAATTCCTCAGCCAGGCACGCTGGCTGAGGAATTCTGGGAGTTGAAGTCCACAAGTCGTAAAAGGGCCAAGTTGGAAGACCCCTGACCTAAACCGACTCCCGCTTTCCCAACTGGCAGCGAATGGAGCCATTTTAACCAAGGCCGCTTCCTCCCCTCCTAGAGGGGGAAACCCGAACCCAGGGAGGGCGATAGAAAGCCCCTCCTCACGGCTGCGCTTGTGGCACAGCGGCGCTGGGGCAAGCGGAGAAGGCAGCTCCTGCCCTTCGGCCTCTGCCAGGACAGGGCTACCGATAAGGCCTGCAAACGTCGCTTCGGTCAAGCGACGCGGACCCCGGCCTGACGCCCACCTGCGAGGGCCCGATGAAGTCGTCCAGGTCCGTCAGCTGCAGAGCGCCGCTGAAGGGCGACGCCACCGCCATCTTGCGCCCGCCTTGCCGTAAAGCGCCGTAAGGCGCGAGCCGCGCTTCCGCAAAAGGGCAGCGAGGCCACAGGCCCTCCTGTCGTAAAAGCCACCGCGAAGCAGGTGCACGAGGCTCCGCCCACTCTCCGCCTGAAGGGGCGGTTCGAGAGACCTACGTAGGGAGAAGAGGCGGGCGCACGAGGCTCCGCCCACTCTCCTCCCGACGGGGGCGGTTTGAGGGAATCTACATAGGGAGAAGAACCGGGCGCACGAGGCTCCACCCACTCTCCTCCCGGGGGGGCGGTTCGAGAGACCTACGTAGGGAGAAGAGCCGGGCGCACGAGGCTCCGCCCATTCTCCACCTGAAGGGGGCGGTTCGAGAGACCTACATAGGGAGAAGAGCCGGGCGCACGAGGCTCCGCCCATTCTCCACCTGAAGGGGGCGGTTTGAGGGAACCTACATAGGGAGAAGAGCCGGGCGCACGAGGCTCTGCCTACTCTCCTCCCGGAGGGGCGGTTCGAGATCTACGTAGGGAGAAGAGCCGGGCGCACGAGGCTCCGCCTACTCTCCTCCCGGGGGGGCGGTTCGAGAGACCTACGTAGGTAGAAGAACCGGGCGCACGAGGCTCCACCCACTCTCCACCTGAAGGGGGCGGTTTGAGGGAACCTACATAGGGAGAAGAGCCGGGCGCACGAGGTTCCGCCCACTCCCCTCCCGAGGGGGGCGGTTTGAGGGAACCTGTAGAAGAGGCGGGCGCACGAGGCTCCGCCCACTCCTCCCGGGGGGAACGGTTCAAGAGACCTACGTAGGGAGAAGAGCCGAGCGCACGAGGCTCCGCCCATTCTCCACCTGAAGGGGGCGGTTTGAGGGAACCTACATAGGGAGAAGAGGCGGGCGCACGAGGCTCCGCCCACTCTCCTCCCGGGGGGGCGGTTTGAGGGCACCTACATAGGGAGAAGAGCCGGGCGCACGAGGCTCAGCACTTCTCCCAAGAAGCCATCCATCCCTCTCACCTTAGCCACGCTAGAGACCGCGGCGGCGGCGCGCGCGGGCGCGTTGGCCGGTTCGGGGGGGGGGTGCTTGGGGTGGCGCGCGCCAGGTGGCGGGGGGGGGTTTGGGCGTGGTGGCGGTTCAGTGCGGGGCACCAGGAGTTTGTGCCGGTGGCACGTGGGCGGGCGGCGCGGGCGGGCGTGCGGGGAGTGGGGGGTCGGTGGCGGCGGGCGGTTGCGCGGGCGGCGGCGGCGGGCGGGTTCGCGGTGAGCGGGGGGGAGCGGGAGGGCCTACGCGTGGGGGCCGGGCGGGGCTGTGCTCCGGGGGCGGGGGCGCGGGGATGGGGAGCGGGGGCCGCCGCGGAGGCGGATAGGCCAGGCGAGGGGCGCGGGGCTGGCGATGGGCGGGGGCCGGTGCGAGCTGCGGGCGGTGGGGCGGCGGGGGGGGCGGCGGCGGCGGTTCGCGGGGGGCGGTTCGAGATCTACGTAGGGAGAAGAGCCGGGCGCACGAGGCTCCGCCCACTCTCCTCCCGAGGGGGGCGGTTCGAGAGACCTATGTAGGGAGAAGAGCCGGGGGCACGAGGCTCCACCCACTCTCCTCCCGAGAGGGGCGGTTTGAGGGCACCTACATAGGGAGAAGAGGCGGGCGCACGAGGCTCCACCCACTCTCCGCCTGAAGGGGACGGTTTAAAGGAACCTACATAGGGAGAAGAGGCGGGCGCACGAGGCTCCGCCCACTCTCCTCCCGAGGGGGGCGGTTTGAGGGAATCTACATGGGGAGAAGAGCCGGGCGCACGAGGCTCCACCCACTCTCCTCCAGACGGGGGCGGTTTGAGGGAATCTACATAGGGAGAAGAGGCGGGCGCACGAGGCTCCGCCCATTCTCCTCCCGGGGGGGGCGGTTCGAGAAACCTACCTAGGGAGAAGAGGCGGGCGCACGAGGCTCCACCCACTCTCCTCCCGGGGGGGGCGGTTCGAGAGACCTATGTAGGGAGAAGAGCCGGGCGCACGAGGCTCCGCCCACGTAGGGAGAAGAGGCGGGCGCACGAGGCTCCGCCCACTCTCCGCCTGAAGGGGGCGGTTCGAGAGACCTACGTAGGAGAAGAGGCGGCCACACGAGGCTCCACCCACTCCTCCCGAGTGGGGCGGTTTGAGGGAACCTACGTAGGGAGAAGAGGCGGGCGCACGAGGCTCCGCCCACTCTCCTCCCGTGGGGCGGTTGGAGGCCCGCGAGCCTTTCGCCGAGAGGGCCGAGCGCGGTCGGGTCCTGCGGGCCGAGCTGAGCTTTCTTAGGCTGGCAAAGACGGCCCGCCGGGACTGGGCTCCGAGACCCCGGCCGGGGGATCGCCCAAGGCGACCTCAGCCGTCGCTGAGTAAACGGGGACCCCCAATTGTGGGAGTTCGAATCCCGGGGTCCAGCGCCTGCTGGACGGACCAGTGATGTACGTTAGCCTAGGCCAACGGACCTTGCGTTTGGTAGATAGGAAACACACGGACAACATGTTTCTTCAGGTTGATTCAGCATGCAAGAGCGCAGAAGGATCTGCGTGCCTCTCTTTTATTGGTACACTTACGTCACAGCAGGAGGTTGTAAAGGGTGGGTTTTGCCAGGAAATGAAACTTAAAAGGGTACCTTAACTTAACTCAGGAAATGGAAACTTAATAAGGCATAAACGAAACCTTTAACTTAACTCAGGAAATGGAAACTTAAAAGCATAAATGAAACCTTAAGCTATTGAAATGGTTGCAACATCTCCACTGTTTTTATTTTTTAAAGTTTAATCTCTATCCTACTCGTAGCCATCATCTGCATCCTCCGAAACAGAAGAGGGCAACTCCATAAGAATACGAGATTCTTGCTTGGGGGCAAGAGCCTCCATGGCTAAGTCTGATTCAGTATCGGAACAGTTGGAGTCCGTGTCAGACAGCGTCAGTAGGGCAACCTTTTCAAAGGGGTGGAATTTGGGTTTCAAGGGTTCATATATATTGTTTGAGGCAAGCATAACATTAATCTTAGAAAGATTAGAATCCAAACCATTCAAACGATCCTTGAGAAATTGCAAAAGGCGTGAAAAAACACATGGGCCAATCATACATAATATAAGCAAAATTATACAAGGTCCTAAAATAGCAGAAAGCAATGTGATAATCCAGGGAGAGAAATTAAACATGCTTTGATACCAGGATTGTTGGGAGAACCTTTCCTGTTCCCTGTCTTTTAATCGTTTGCGTAACTCATTCATAGAGTCGCGCACAATGCCAGATTGATCAGAATAAAAACAACATTCTTCTTTTAAGGCTACACACGTTCCACCTTCTTTTAAAAATAAAAGGTCGAGGGCACGCCTATTCTGCAAAACTACTTCAGCAAGAGACGACAAAGAAGTTTGAAGGGCAGAAATTGAAGTCTCAATGCGGGAAAGATCATTATCTATTTCTAGACTAAGTTTTTGTATTTGTTGTTGATTAACAACCAAAGTCGCAGCTCCAGTAGCTGCTCCTGCAGCACCTAATCCTAAAAGAACTGAAAGGGTTAGGGCTGTAACAAATTCACGTTTTGCACGTAGGTGGTATTCCGGTGGTTCCATAAGGGAAACAAAGTCAGAGGGGGAATAATAAGTGATTCTAGGGACTAAGCGTACCTGAATACAAAAGGCTTTTTGTTGTATAAGGACATCCCCTGACACACAGGCTGTGGCACCTGTAGAGCAAGCCCAGATGGAGTTGTTGCCGGGGATGAAGAATTGGCCCTTTAAGCTGGCAGAAATATTACCATTACCCAAGGTAAAAAGAGAGTTATAACCTGCCGTATTTACACTGCCCGATCTTTTCTGGGTGAGCCAAACATCACATTGGTATTTGCCAGTGGTGATATTAGCACAATATTGAGAATAATTTGCAGGAATGTTTCCCAAGCAACAACCATGTCCCATAATAGAAGTAATAGTGATGGATGTTGAGTTCCATCTGCAAGAGTCATCTTTTGTAGCATTCTTAATAGGTTCGATGGAGCCAACAGCGTCATAAAAGGGTGGAGTGGCTGATAAACAGAGCCAACAGTGGTCGGTTTGTGAAGAAGAATTAACAGCACTTTTTAGCAAAAAGGAAGAAGCATTGACAAGGTTAATCAAGGGATTAGGCATATTATGTACAACGGACTGTAAAAAAAAACAGGTTGAATGCTTTTGTTAGGACCTATAGGAGGGGAATGTGGTGACTGGATTATGAGACGAATGGAAAAAACTCCGCCGTCGTCTTCAGAACTGCTCCATTCTCTACCACCCCAAGAATATCCGACAGCCCATTGCTCTGTAGTCAAAGTCTGTCCTTGGGATGTAAAGGTAATGTTCATTGGATTTTTCCGCTCACCACAGCAATGCAAATTAGTAGGGCAGGAAGAAGAAGGGGGTTTGCCATTACTACGGTTAATGGCAATATAATCATTTGAGCGAGGGGCAGTCCAGGATATAGCGCCCGTAGAAACACAAGACCATGAGGCACAGTATTTATCCAAAAAAGTGCCACATTGATATTTTTCCTCAGGTGTCTTTGGTTCGGGACAAAAATACAGGTCCCACCATGTTGCTTCTAGTGGAGAAGGTGTGCACGAACCTTGTTTGTCCCATTTGTTAGTTTGGAGAAATTTTGAAGCAAATTTGTTGACCATTTCGGCAAAGTCAAAATGTAAGATAGGGAACCAGGGCCATATTGTGTATTTGGAGATTTGGAATAATACCTGATTTTCAAAGTCACGAACAGTCCATGTGTAGTTGAGAGGTCGATGAGGATTAGGATCAGGAGATCGCCGTCGTCGAGGATGAATGATGCGTTGGTGTGAGCGAGGTTGCTTTATGGAATGAAAGTGTTGTAAGTGAGGTGAGGTAAAAATACGGGCGGTCAGGTCTAGGAAGGAGCGGGGATGAGGGACAAAGTTGTAGGCAAGTAAACGAGGAGACAAAGGAGGTTTTGCATAGCTCGCCACTGATGCGAGTTCAAAAGAATGTGTAGTATAAGTACCATAGGATGAAAATCCAGACACATAATAGCGCCCCGTAGTCTCAGGGGTCACAAGAATAACAAGAGTTATGTGACAAGGGTAATGAGCATAGGTGAGGGAAATAGAGGGAGATGGTGGAAGAGGAATGCCACGATTAGGATACTGAAAAACACAAAGGGACAAAAGGATTGACCTCGGTCATAACAATGGAAAAGGGCAGTAGTATTGAGATCAAGAAAAGAAAAAAACAGGACCACAATATAGGCCTTTATGAAAATTTAGAGGAATTCTCAGGTGCTTTGTCATCATGGGAAGGTGCAGTGTGGACATCATGGGGAAGGAACTTGTCAAGAGTGTCATCAAAAGCAGGGTCCACATGATTGATGCAAAAGTGTTGGACCCCTGGACAATATGGGTGGTGCAATAGGCAGTTGTTACACCAATAACAGCACGTACATCCACACTCACAAAGGCAATGATGGCACATCCGATGGAGTTGGTGGGTTGTGTGGAGTGATGAAATATGGGCGAATACAACGAGCAGGGACCCACAAAACTCTGTCAGGTAGTTGAACTGCAGCGTAGCCTCTTCCCCAGGTGATGAGTTCGGCTGGACCTTTTCAAGTTGGATCCGGGAGCTGTCTGTAGTACACAAGTGGTCTTGAAGTTGGGACAACAGGTTTAGTAAAGTGTCGAGACGCAGCAGACAAAGAAGGAGTGCCAGTGAGATTTAGAAAATTGAGAGTATACAGACAAACATTTAACACGTTTTGCAGTGCCGGGAGGTTTGGGGGGCATAAGCCCTTGGACCCTATATAACGATCTAATGCATTTTTTTAAAGTTTGATTTGCTCGCTCAACAATAGCCTGCCCTTGGCTATTGAAAGGAATTCCAAATTTGTGGACAATGGACCAGTGATGACAAAACTGTGAAAATTGTGAGCTGACATAAACTGGGCCATTGTCTGTTTTTAATATTTTTGGACATCCCAGCACTGTAAAGGTACGAATACAGTGATTAATCACTTGTTTTGCAGCTTCCCCTTTTTGTGGGGTTGCCAAAATAAATCCGGAGAACGTATCTACTGTAACATGTAGATATTTCCACGGGGCAAATGGAGGATATTGAGTTACATCCATTTGCCAGGTATCACAGGCTTCAGTGCCTCTAGGGTTAACGCCCTGTGGGATACCTTTAGACTGTAAGCTACAGGTTGGGCATTGTTAAATTATGGCTGTAGCTTCAGCCATAGTGATTCCAAATTGTTTCATTAGTGCTTTTTTATTTTGATGAAAATAAGCATGACTGTCCCAAGGAGAGACAGGAGAAAGAGACATGAGGCAGGTAGCAGAGGCCGCAGCGTCTGCAATATCATTTCCCTTTTGCAAGAAGCCAGGAAAAGGTTGGTGGCTTCTTATGTGTGTGACAAAGTAAAGATGTTTCCTGTTGGATATTACAGTTTGTAGGGTGGAAAATAAAGAAGTTAAATCAGGGTCCAGGGATGGAGAGAGGTATGATTGAAAAATAGTGGTGACAATTTGAGTGACATAGAGACTGTCAAGAATGAGATTTATAGGTTGAGTGGAAAATGTTTGAAAAGCTAGAATGGCAGTGGCTAGTTCCGCACGCTGAGCAGACCGTTGGGGTGGCATTATTTTTGTGTGCCATTGGTCATGAATATACCAGGCACAAGCACCAAATTGTTTACTGCCATCTACAAAGAGTGTGACAGCATGTGGGATGGGAAAGCGTTGTAATTGGGTATCCCATGAAACATGGATATTTTATAGGAGCTGAATGCGAGGATCAGCAGGAGGGTGGCAGGATATCTTTCCAGGCCACTCAGTGAGAGCAAGCTGCAAGGCTTCAGAGTTAGAATAGATGGTTTCCCATGTAGTGAGAGAACATGATACATATAGGACAGAAGATTCTATTCCTGCAAGGGCTTTTGCTCGAAGGCGAGCCTTAGAGATGAGAGAGGCAAATTGAAAAGGTTTTTGACTAATTGTGTTTCTAGGAGTGTGAGGGAGATGAAGCCATTCTAGAATCAGCAAGGAGGGAATAGTTTGGACAATAGCACATGTAGGTAAAGAAATAGTATTACACAATAAAAGAGAAAAGGGAATGTTTGGGGTCATTCGGTCAACCCACTGAATTTGTAGGGTTTGGTTGACCAATTGAATCACTTTTAAATGACTGTCCTGCAGTGAAATAACATCTGCAGGATGTTTGCCTTTGGGTAAGGCTGAAAAAAGAGGTGATAATTGAAAAGTGGTGAGACCTATATAAGGTCAAATCCAATTAATAGCACCTAAATATTGCTGTAATTAAAATAAAGTTGGTTGGTGTGGTAATTTTAATAAGGGAAAAAGTGGTGCAGCATGGGAGGCCAATAATTTATGGCCCAAATATTGAAAAGGAAGGGAGGTTTGGACCTTGTCAGGAGCAATGTGCAAACCTCCTTTTTGCAAAATTGTTGTGAGGGTTGGCAAAGTTGCAAAAACAGTACCCTTTGGGCCTGGTGCTGCGACCAAAATATCATCCATGTAATGGTAAACCAAAAAAGAGGGATGAAGGTCCCGATATGGTTGCAAAACATGGAAAACAAAAAACTGACACATTGTAGGGTTATTTAGCATGCCCTGTGGTAAAACCTTCCATTGGTAGCGCTGAGTTGGTTGAAAATTATTCAACTCAGGCACTGTAAAAACAAATAAATGTTTATCCTGTTGATGCAAAAGAATGAAAAAAACAAAAACAAAAAACAATCCTTTAAGTCAATTATCATTAAATCAAAATCTTTTGGAATTAAATTTGGGTTTGGGAGGCCGTATTACAATGCTCCCATAGGTTGTAAAACAGCATTCACTGTACATAAATCATGGAGGAAACGCCATTTGCCTGATTTCTTGTTTATAACAAAAACTGGAACAGAATAAGATTGCAACATTTTATGCCCTAAATAAAGATAAAGTGTAACTGTATCTTTTCCAAGGCAACTTGCAAGCCATAGATACTTGAATCATTTTGTATTTCAAAAAGCCAATTAAATTGTATTTTTGGGGTTCCAATATAATCAAATTCCATTCAGATGAAACAAATTTTCATGAAATAGAAAAAACATTTACAAATCTAAGCAAAGCAATTCAGTCATTTCTTTTGGTTGATGGATGTATATGTCTAACTAAACAATTTAAAACTCAAAAATTTGCAAAAGAATTGCCCAACAATTACTGCCTCCTCTTTCGAGTAAAAAAATAACAAGCTGAAACTGCAAGAGTGGGCATCAAATTTCACATCCACCCCCCTTCCTCAACCCAAACTTCTAAACAAAGGAAAAAAAAGTTAAAACGAACAGCTGCCCCCCCTCCTCTATCTGCCCTTCCTTTGCTCTTAAAACAATACAGCCAGCGAAAAACGAAAGAGGCAGGAGGGGGGGGGGAGAAAAAGAAACTTTGCAAAAATCTCACCACCAAAAAAATTCACATGCAGTCACATGTATAAATTCTTTTATACCTCTTCCATAAAACTTTGCACATGCAAACTCATACCATTGCGTTCCCATGTTACAACAATAAAAACTACAATGTTACTATTCCTTTCACAGCGTGGGATGGGTGGAGGGGTGAGGGCTAACACACACATTTACACCAGCAAATTAACTCATTCACTTCCATTCTGTTTACTTACACCATTCCATATACAAATATTTCATTTCATATGTTTTTCAAGCAAAACTTTTTATTTTTAATTAAGGCCTTTTTGTTTGTTGTTATCAAAGAGGGTTTTGACCCTTTTCCAAATCTTGGAAATAACACAAAACAACACAGACAGACATATATACACAAATACCATTAAAACAACATTTATTTAGACATATGGCTTGTCCTGCAAGAAGCGAGAAAATCATGAGATGATTCCAACCAAACATGTGGTTTTTATAGGGCCCTTTAACCATCTCCTATTTTTCTCACCATTCCAAGTCCAAACGTAACGTTCTAGGAGTTAAACATATATAAAACAAAACACACACATCAACACAAAGCACCACCAGACATTGTCTGACAGGGTTCAAACTTAACAGATTACAAAAGAGTTTCAAAACATTCCAATTGTTCAAAACGCATTGCAGATAAGTGCAGTTTGAGTTAATTTATGTCTCTAAATTGTTCTGAAAATTTATTGTTTGGTAGTTTGATGAAACGGAAGCATTGAGTGCAGTTGCAAAACTCTGCAGAACAGAATACAGGGTTGCCTGTTTCTGTTTTGGAGGAGAGAGAGAAGGATAGAGCGAAGAGGGGTTTTTTTTTTGGCTGTGCCGGCTTTGGAACGTCTTCCGTAGTAGGCACAGGTTGAAAGGAAGGGTCTGGGGATAGACAGTTGTTCCGTTAACTTTTTGCAAACAATTTGCCTTTCTGGCTAAAGAGGAAAGTTCATCCACATGCTTGGACAAAACCTTGGAAAGTGAGGACCCATACTTACGTTTGCAAGCCTTTACCAGGTGGGTAGGTACAGGAGCCAGAGCAGCGCTTCCCTAGACAGAGAACACGCCGTGGAGTGAATCACGTCATAAAGTGAATCACGTCGGGGTCACCAGTTGTGGGAATTAGATCCCGGGGTCCAGCGCCTGCTGGACGGACCAGTGATGTACGTTAGCCTAGGCCAACGGACCTTGCGTTTGGTAGATAGGAAACACACGGACAACATGTTTCTTCAGGTTGATTCAGCATGCAAGAGCGCAGAAGGATCTGCGTGCCTCTCTTTTATTGGTACACTTACGTCACAGCAGGAGGTTGTAAAGGGTGGGTTTTGCCAGGAAATGAAACTTAAAAGGGTACCTTAACTTAACTCAGGAAATGGAAACTTAATAAGACATAAACAAAACCTTTAACTTAACTCAGGAAATGGAAACTTAAAAGCATAAATGAAACCTTAAGCTATTGAAATGGTTGCAACACCCAATCTACAGTGCGGTCCCCGTGGCTGCTCCAAGAAGACCCCTCCCCTCCTCCGATTCAGGTGTCCCTGAGGAGTCCCAGAAAAAAAAACCCCAAGTCGCCCCAACGGCTCCCGGAGGCTGTTAAGACCAGTTGGCGGCATAGAAAGCACAATCTTTCCATCCCTCCCCCTCCCCATCCTGCCTCCCCCCCCCAACGAATCTCAACTGTCAATAACTGACCTTCTCTCCCGCAGCATCCAATACAACCGAGGAAGCTTCTAGGAAAAGAAGCAAAAACGTCATCATCGTCTTCCTCAAAAAATCAGTCCGGTTGCCTTTTCAAAATTAAAAACCACTTTTGATACTCCCAGAATTTATAGACGATCATCAGAACCACCATCGCTCAATCAAGAACGATGTCAGATGCCCTTCGTTGCACAACAACGTGCTTGAATTAATTTAGTTGGCCTGTTTTTCTTAAACCTTTTCTTCCTTAACTAAATCATAAAAGATATTTAAATAACAATAATAATTTAATATTAGATGGATTCCAAACATGATACAGAAGAACCCAGATGGAGGCAATCAGTGTTTGGATACTTGGAGGCTGCCAAAAGTCAGCAGATCAAGGACTTGTGCAAAGGAAAACGACCTGGATGAAGGGAGAGCGTACTGGGTGTTCATTAGATAACCCGGACACGGTTTCTATTGTTGGTCCCCTTTTCCTTTGATGGACTTCTCTACGGAGCAAAGGACGCCATAAAGGCTTGTGCAGATCAAGTCTTGGTTGATACAAGAAGAGACATTTCTGTAGATGAGCAAGCACTTGGTTTCTTCACTTGAGTTTGGCCTTGGAGGGGAACCACCAACCACTAAAACCAGAAAGTTTCTCTTCTTTCTCCACCCCTTTTCTCTTTCAGAAATGGAACACCATGAATGTGTGTGGCCATCCAGTGCCAACTTAAAAAAATGTCTTGGGCACCAAGGGATTACCACCTTGGTAGTCTTTAGGTAGTCTACGTGCTGGTTGGCCTTTGCGTTTTTCTGCACCAGTGCAGGTAAGTTGCTCCTGCTCATTCCCAAGAGAGTGGCATCACCATGACCCAGGAAACCCTAGGTTGTAGGGTTTGACTATCACCAACCAAGCCAGTCATTCCCTCTTTAAAGGAATGGATTGAGCAATTAAAAAATACCTGGCTGGTGGTTAGGAAAGCACTAGATGAAGCCAGACAAGTGTACAAAACACAGGCAGACAAGAAAAGAATCGAGCCAAAGCCATTCACTATAGGGGAAATGGTCTATCTGTCAACCAAATACCTAAAGTCACTACAACCATCAAAACCATCAAAAGCATGGGTAATATTGAAGCAAAATGGATAACTTCGGTGATTACCAGTGTGACCTGTATGTGTGACCTGCAATGTTTAATATTGGTGTTCAACTGGAGATTCTCCTCCTGAAATGCTGGGAATATGAGTAGGTAGATCTTGTACTTTTTCACACCCAACCGACTTTTAGGTACTTCACTTGATGTTCACAACCATGTTCACAGCAGAAGCTCAGAGATCTGACACAGCTAAATTAGTTATTTTATTGTAGACAAGAAAGAAGCCATATATATGTAGAAGATTTGCCTACTGCAGAAGACAAAAAGTCAATTATTTCTCCATATTCCTTACTTTACATAGTTTAAATTCTAGTCCCTTTCCAACACTGTGGAAATTTGGTTATTTTCTTTTCAGAAATGAGACATATCTGCTCTAGGTTTGCAAAATGGTTCTGTCCAACCTGAGAATCACTCATTTCTGTCTCACTAGATCCAGCTCTTACAAGAATGAAACCTGAACTTCTGTAGTCTTTTGAACCCCAAGTTTTTTTTTTTGGCATTCTCCAACTACTATTGCTACAAACGGGCGACAGCCCCTTGGCCCTCCGAGTTGTTGTTATTGGTGGGGATGAGGGATTGGAGAGATTTAATATTGTTAGCTTCTGGTCTTTCGTCCTCTTCTCATCTATATTCCCAAAGGACATCAGACTTCCCATCCCATTTCTGAATTTGTCCTGGGAAGACAGAAGTAGGGAAGAGGGAGATATTCTGCCCCAATGACATTTGCAGAGGGTGGTGGTTAAGTAAATGAACTTACAACAGTTCATTTAGTGACCACAGTTACAACAGCACTGGAAAAAAGTGTCTTATGACCATTTTTCACACGACCGTTGCAGCATCCCCATGGTCACATGATCAAAATTCAGACATTTGGCAACTGGCCTGAATTTATGATGGGGTCACATGATCCCCTTTTGCGACCTTCTGACAAGCAAAGTCAGATGCCCTTAACAATTGTGTTACCAACTTAACAACTGTGGCAAGAAAGGTCATAAAGTAGGGCAAAATTCACTTAACTGTCTTTGTTTACCAACAGAAATTTGGGGCTCAGTTGTCATAAGTCGAGGACAACCAGGTCACTTCAAATGTATCACAATACCTTTTTTTTTTTTTAACTATCCACACACCCACCTCTTCATAAACTATCTTGCACGTTGGGATTCTTGTTAAAAAGCACAGGAGAAAGTTTGAAATGGTAGAAATGTTGTCATGAGGGCTTCGTTTGGAACAGGAAGAGAAGATACTTCAATTCCAATCCCTTCAAGAGGCAGCTTTCCTGTTGGAAAGACTTCAAAACTCAGACTCATAAACTTTTTCCTCATAAACAACTTCTTCATAAACCTCCTCATAAACCGAGATGGACAAAATTGATCTCGGTTCATGAATGGGAGGGCTGTAGAAACAGCAAACACTGGGGCCAAATCACAGATTGCCAAGGGTATAAATGCCCTCATTTTGCAACCTGACTGGGATTATTCCCTCCAAAAGCTCCATGGAGGGTAGGAAGGAGGCATCACTGCTCACAACGACCATGTGTGAGCTTTGGCTTCCACGTCAAACGAAGTACGAAGCTAGAACAGAAGCTAAGCCAAATTGAATCAAAACTGCATTAGAATTCATACAATCATTCCCCAATGCAAATTCCCCTTCTGCTGTATTAAAAAAAAAATGCAGTAAAACCACAGCTTTTTTAGGATTCTGGAGGCTGCAGTCATGGATGGGGAGGGCTGGGTGCCATTACGGAGCCCCAGACAATGCACCACAGCTGTAGTAGGTGGTGGGTTTACTCATTTTGCTGGTTCCTTTGACCCCCACAATTGCAAAAAATTCTACCCTGTTTCTGCCAAAGAGTCCTTCCAGCACCTGGGGTTGGCCTTCTGATTTAAAAAAAAAAACACCCTGTTTTGTCGCCAAAGGAAGTGCCATCAGCATGTCCAAGCGAAGATGGCTGAAAAATGTAAAATAAAAGCAATGCCAGTGATAGGTTTACAAGCAACAAAGCAGGGAAGGAAGTTGGCACCTGGAAAGTCCCCAATCCATTTAGGCAAAAATAAAGAGAGATAGGAATCAAGGCTTGGAAAAGATGCTGTGAATCTTCCAAGATCCATAACCTCCTTTTGGAAAAGCCCGTAGACCCTCAAGGGCGGTGCAAATAATAGTCTGATGTTAGCAGACACGTGACTTGGAGGGATTTTGCATTTTGAGTTTCAATGTGTTCCTTCAGGAGAGACGAAACTGGGCAAAGGGATTCCGGAGACAAACATGGGTGGGTCCAACTGCTGCTTTCTCCTTGGAAGTGCACCATCATCTCTATCAACAGTGGTCTGGATCCGTGGCAGTAGAAGTGCATTTTCCAGGGCCTCACAACAGACTTGAGCGCTAGAAACCCGTTGCAAGAAAACATACCCAAGAATTCAAATTCCAGGTCAAACTTTAAAACCCGAAACCAATCATTTCGCCTTTGCTAGGTCAAAGGAAATGGCTGGGGACATCAAAGGCATGTCCAGATTTTTTTTAGTCAGAAGCAGTTTGTGCTGGAGGATGAGCATGATCAATATTAAAAAAAGAAGAAGCACTTAATGAATTCCATCTTTCCTATTAGTGAAAATATATATAATATGTATATACATATATATTTATGATCTTAAATAAACTATTCTCCGATTCTGGGGAGGTATTTGGCTTCTCTCAGTGCAAGGTGGGATTCGGCTACTTGAAGTCTGCCAGAATATCGCTGAAGATGTTCAGGAAAAGATGCGCGTGGTGGTCTCGGAAGACCAGAGTGGGTCGGAAACGGATCGATCGGTTCCCACTGCCGCCTAATACCACACCTGAGGGTAGAGAAAAAAAGAAGGAAGTTGCAGATTCAGCTCTCTTTAATCACCCAGGACATAATGAGGGCTTTTGATCCCAAGATCTCCTAGATACTGGCAGGGCATTATGTTATAAGCAGCTAACTAAATAAGAAATCAATCAGAAAAAGAGTTGGAAGGGACCTTGGACGCCTTCTAGTCCAGCCCCCTGCTCAAGCAGAAGACCTTCTACCATTCTGGGAAAATGGCCCTCCAATCTCTTCTTAAAAACCTCCAGTGATGTTCTGAAGGCAAGCCGTTCCACTGCTTACTTTAGTTAATCTCTACCAAATCTTTTTGGCAAAAGTGGGCTTAGGTGACCGATACCAAGAGTCAAAACAAGGCAACTAAGATGCTGGAGGTATCAGCTTGGAGGAAATAGGTTGCATCCCTCATCCCCAAGAATAAGGTGGCAAGCCCCACATAGATGGAGAAGATCATGGAAGCAAGATAATCAGATTTCAGGAATGCTTTAAAGCTACAGTGGGACAAATACAGAACAATTTCCCAGCCTCCTTCATACGGAATTCATTTGCCTGAAATGAAATGTTTCTTTACAGGTTTTTCCCCCACCGGAGTTGAGTTGCTATTGATGAGATGAGCTGCTGATAGACTCACCTTCTATCTCTTGATGCCTTCCCTTCCCTTCCTTTCCTGGCCTCCCCACAATCCTCGTGGGTGTGGGGTGGGGGAACCAGAGACTTCTCGAAGACCATCTAAGAGGGCAGCCTTAGAGCTAAGTACAGGTAATCTTTGCCTTACAGCCACAACTGAGCCCAAAATTAGCAGTTGTTGAGTTGAGTTTTGCCCCATTTTGACTTTTCTTGCCACAGTTTAGTAACGCAGCTGTTAACTGAATCTGGCTTTGCCTATTGACTTTGTTGGAAACTGCCTGGGAAGTGATCACATGACCCCGGGACATGCAACCATCATGAATACAGGCCAATTGCCAAGCATCCAAATGTATCCGTGGGGATGCTACAATGGTTCTAAAGTGTGAAAAACGGTCCTAAGTCATTTTGTTTCAGTGACGTCGTAACTTCAAACAGTCACTGAATGAATGGTTGTAAATCAAGGACTACCTGTACGTGGAATTCATTGGAACAGGAAAATATTGGGGATTTGGAGGCGTAATGGAGAAAGGACTTGAGTTAGAAAATCAAAGGCGCTGCCTGTGGCTGAGGTGGCAGGCGACACTTGGCTTCCGAATTTGACCCACAAGGGGAAATTTTCATCTGCTCTCATGAATGGTGAGAATCTCAGATAAGCAGGACAAACGAGGAGAAAAAACTTAGAAGGCTCTACCACCCAGCGTCTCGGCTTTCACTAGATGCCACTCCTAAGATTTTCAATGAAAGCTGGAAATGGAATAGGCAGATCTATTTCTTCTTGTCCCTGTGATTTTTATATCTCATTACCCAATGAGTGCCCAATGATGTTACCTAGTTTGGTAATGAAATGTCTGCAAGAAAACAGCCAAACTCAGAAAGCACCAAGGACTCTGCCGTCACCCTTGGGCTACAGATCTTTTCTTCTGTTTGAACCCACGATTTGTAAAATACCAATTTTTCATGAAAGCATGGCTTTTTTTTTCTTGTTTCCCTCCCTCCTTCATTCAAAATGGAGTCTCTTACCATTTTATTATTAAAATTACATATGTAATATGCAAGCAGTTGTATAATATAGACCAGGGGTAGGCAACCTTGGCTCTTTTATAACTCGTGGACTTCAACTCCCAGAATTCCTGAGCCAGCCATGCTGAGGGGAAAGGGAGAGGTTTCCAAGCTGAGCCATGCTGGCTCAGGAATTCTGGGAGTTGAAGTCCACGAGTCATAAAAGAGCCAAGGTTGCCTACCCCTGATATAGACTGTGAAGTTAAAAAAGGTCCCTAAAGAAAGCAGTAGCAAATTGCTGTCCTATTTTTGCCCACCCCAACTTGAGGTTAAACTCAACTTGGAGGTAGTTTTATTTTTTAAAACACTAAACATACATTAGATACTCCCCAGCCTTTGAGATCCAGGTGTAGGATATAGAGATTCAGCCCTGGTTCAAAGCACAATGCCTCACCTTTGTTTCTTGCTATTTCAATGAGCTTGTTCCGAATTGTGTCATTTGGAGTGTCAAAGGAGCAGAACGTCCCTCGTCCCCGGGCTCGGCTGATGAGATGGGGGTAGCGACTCTACAAAAAAGGGAATGATTAATCACAGTTTGTCATTTTCTTGGAAAACCAGGCAAGGCATGCTGAAACACCCCCCCCTAAAAAACATAAAGGAAACATCTAGGAAACATAATTAAAAAGAGTGCCTAGTTTTCCCAGCTGGCAGAAAACATAAAAAAAATCACAACCACGTGACTGCGGCAGATTGCAGCAGTGCCATAACAGCCATAAATTAATTCGTAGTAAAAGTAACAGAAGATAATAGCAGAGTTTGCACCCAGAATTAGCCTGTAATACACTGAATCACAGACTGGGATACCCACTATGGCAAATCGTGCAGAAAGCAATTAAACTATGTTTACCAGAACTGGGCTGTAAAAGGGGGGGGGGCGGATATATTATTTGTAAAAATCTTAACTACTGCATGTCATCCGTGTATATCGAATCCACAATATAAATCAAAGGGATATTGTATGTATATCGAATTTATATTGTATGCATATCGAATCCACAGTGGAAACCAAATTTATTTCGTGAATCCCAATTAAATCCCAATTGAACAGAAGGGCAAGTATTAAAACGGCACCGCATCCTGAGATTGCACTTCACATCAGACAGCAAGAACCACTTTCACCACTTGTCATTTAAGGTGACTTTACCTGTAATTCCAGCAGCCCCATCAATAGGACCTTCCCGGCATGGGTGACGTTCCTCAGGAGGTCCTCCCTTTTGATGACGTTAATGACCTCTGCTAGCAGGAGATTCTTGGAAGGGTCCCCAAGCCATGTGTTAAATATCCGATATGGCTGCAGGGTGGACAAACCAAAGGAGAGGAAAGAAGGGGGGGAAAAAACCCCAAGGAAGAATTAGTCTCTTTTGCTTTGACTTACAACCATTCATTTTGCGATATGAAAAAGTGACTCATGACTGGTCCTCACACTTACGACCAGCACAGCATTCCCACGATCACATATTAAAATTGGGGCGTTTTGACAACCGGCATGTACAGGCAGTCCTCCAGTAAACAGTTTGTTTAGTGACCGTTCAAAGTTACGACGTCACTGAAAAAAGTGACTTATGACCACTTTCCACACTTAACGACCGTTGCAGCCTTCCCGTGGTCGTGTGATCAAAATTCAGATGCTTGGCAATTGATTCATATTTAGGACCGTTGTTATTTCCCAAGGTCAGGTGATCCCTTTTTATAACCTCCTGACAAGTCTATGGGGAAGCGAAATTCACTTAACAACCAGATTACTAACTTATCAGCTGCGGTGATTCACTTAACAACTGTGGCAAGAAAGATCGTAAAATGGTCCAAAACCTGCTGAACAAATGTCTCACTTAACAAGAGAAATTTGGGGCTCAATTGTGGTCGTAAGTCAAGGCCTTCCGGTATTTATGAGCCCAGAGTTATGTGACTGCCATTTGCCACTTTCCCAGCCAGCTTCCAACATGCAAAGAGTCAAAGTGGGAAACTGGATGGAAAATTGTGGAATAGAATAAGGATAGGAATAAAATAGAATAGAATAAGGATAGGAATAGAATAAGGATAGGAATAGAATAAGGATAGGAATAGCATAAGGATAGGAATAGAATAAGGATAGGATAGGATAGAACAGAATAAGAAATAGAATGGAGTGGAGTGAAATGGAATAGAATAGAATAGAAATAGAAAGGAATGGAATTAATGGAATAGAATGGAATAGAATAGAAATAGAATGGAATGGAATGGAATGGAATAAATGGAATGGAATGGAATAGAATAAGAATAGAAATAGAATAGAATAGAATAGAATAGAATAGAATAGAATAGAATAGAATAGAATAGAATAGAATAGAACAAAATAGAATAAGGATAGGAATAGAATAAGGATAGGGATAGGCAGTGCTTTTTTTCTAAAAAAAAAAAAGGTGCCGGAACTCACACATCTCATACAACACACTTTGCCTACCCTACAAGGTTCCATCCAAAAAAGGTGCCGGAACTCCGTTCTGAGTGTTCTATGAGAAAAAAAGCCCTGGGGATAGGATAGGATAGAATAGAATAAGAAATAGAATGGAATAGAGTGGAGTGGAGTGAAATAGAATAGAATAGAATAGAATACAATAGAATAGAAATAGAAAGGAATGGAATAGAATAGAATGGAATAAATGGAATGCAATGCAATGCATTGGAATGGAACAGATGGAATGGAATGGAATTAATGGAATGGAATGGAATGGAATAGAAATAGGAATGGAATAGAATAGAATAGAATCTTGGAATGGAATGGAATAAGAATAGAAAATGGAATGGAATGGAATGGAATGGAATGGAATGGAATGGAATGGAATGGAATAGAATAGAATAGAATAGAATAGAATAGAATAGAATAGAATAGAATAGAATAGAATAGAATAGAATAGAGCTGGAAGGGATCTTGGAGGCAGGAGAACCTATCCTCAGACAAGTAACTGTCCGGTCTTTTCTTAAAAATCTGCAGTCATGAAGTGCCCACGAATTCTGAAGGCAAGCCGTTCTACAGGTTAATTGTCCTCACTGTTACGAAGCTTCTCCTTAATACCAGGATTTGCTAAATGACTCTGTGATTTGTTTGCCAATCCCAGCAAAAAGGTTCTAAAACTGGGTGCGACTTTCATGCCAGCCACATTGCTTAGCAGTGGAAGTCTCGGTTGCAATTGTGGTCGTAAGCCGGGGAGTGCCGGTATGGCACCGTGACGACCACGCACATTCTACAGCTTTCAAAATGGAACTTACCGCATTCGCCCGGAATTCATCCTTGTGGAAAAACCCTCCGGTCATCATCTTCTTGCTGAAAGTCAGGACGTCCGCTGGGTCCTCGAGACCCCAGTGTTCGTGGGCCCAGAACGTGCCAGTACATCCACCTCCCGTTTGTACCTCGTCTATCAAGAAACCGCAGCCGTGCTGTTGAGAAAGCACACCTGAAGTCAGTCCCTTTAAGAAAGGGGCTGGGACCAATTTAAGGAGGAGGCAAAAATAACTCTGCTTGCTTGCTTGAAGGCAGGGGGTCTCCAACCTTGGCAACTTTTAAGACTTGCAGACTTCAACTCCCAGAATTCCCCAACCAGCACAGCTCGCTGACGAATTCTGGGAATTGAAGTCCACAAGTCTTAAAAGTTGCCAAGGTTGGAGACCCCCTCTTTAAGGAATACATGAGCAGATAATTTAAGAAGAGGCTAGACCGTCACTTATCTGAAATGGTATAGGTTCTCCTGCTTCAGCAAAGGGCTGGACTAGAAGACCTCCAAGGTCCCTTCCAGCTCTATTCTATTCTAATTGTCAGAGGTAGAGACCTCAAGGATCTGAAGAGTTCAGTTACCCCACTGGTCTCACCTTAGGAAAGTCACTCCACACCTTCACTAAGCCTTCTTTTGTATTAATTTGTTTAAATTGGGCAGCAGGTTAATTAAATTAAATTTAATTGAATGGCCAGTCATCTTAAACCAAACCCTGGGCAACTCACAACTGAAAGTTAAGCCACGCTTCTGCAAACAGAGAAGTCGTCTAGATTTATGGATCTACAGAATTCCCCAGCCAGCAAAACCATGGTTGATTACTGGAAACCAGGAAATCACTCTGGTTGTGTAAAGTTGTGTTATGCCACAAGCTCTATGTTGCAAGTGACCATGTTTGGGGTGGTTCATTGTGCAAGCTGAAACTGTGCAAGTCATGCTACAATTCAGCATGGAGCGTGGAGCCAGACAGTTCGTTCGACCTGAGATATAATAAAACACATTTTCTATCAGATCCAGATCCCAGAGTCTAAAACAGGGGTCTTCAAACTTGGCAACTTTAAGACTTGTGGACTTCAATTCCCAGAATTCCTCAGCCAGCCAGGGCTGGCTGAGGAATTCTGGGAGTTGAAGTCCACAAGTCTTAAAAGTTGCCACTTTTGATGACCCCTGGTCTAAAAGGCAACAAATGGAAATTAGTGGGAAAATATTTTCATCTCCCAAATCCATCCACTGCTCATCTGAACGTGTACAATCTCACAGAATAAAAAAGGACCAAAAAAGCCTTAAATAGCAGGTCCAGCACAGTCCTATTGAATTTGAAATTACCAAAACATCTGGTTCTTGCTCCTCATGCCTAAATTACAAATATTTTGCTTTCATACAGAATAGCATGGCGGAATGTAGTATATCTATAGTTGTGCAGATAGTTCCTTGAGTCTGGCAAGATTCTGTCTGCAGGCAAATAACAATAAAGGAACTCTTCAGAAGTGATTCCATGTGTCGTTCCTGACGTCAACCTTGCCAGACTCAAGCAACTATTTGTGTAACTATAGATCTATTCTGAGAGCTGCGAGGCAGGGGCTGTGTTAGCTGTCTTCCTGCCTACCAGACAGTCCAAGATCTTTGCCCTCTGGGAGGTAAAATCTCCCTCCTGGGAATCCAGTGTACATTCCATGACAATTGGAACTAAATCCAGATGTTCAGTTTCATAGGACTCCTGTTGGGCTTCCCCAGATCATCTTGGAAGCGACTACTCGAAGATTAGATAGACTTATTGCTCAGGAGACAAAGCTTATGCTTAGAGAATGGGCCATTTTATATCAAAGCTCACCTTTCTTGCGATGTTTCTCAATTTCCTAAAAAAGTCATCTGATGCGTGATTGTCGCCCCCTTCGGACTGAATGGGTTCCACAATAATTCCTGCAACAACTTTATTCTTTTTCCTGTATTTAACAATCAAATCTTCCACCTGCATGTTAGAACATAGCAAGATTTTTTTTTAAAAAGGAACAAATCCCTAATATGCATGTTATCTTGTTCGATTTCATTGCGACAATTTATTAAATTTCAGGGAGCAATCAAGAAGGATTGGTGATGTTTTTGCACCATTGAACAACCTTCTTCAAAGGAGAAACCTCCAGATGAATTAAATCTTTTCCATTTGGGCTGGCAATTATGGGAGTTGGGATCCCACCCATCCGGAAGGGATCCCAGGCTAGAGAATGATGAGCCATGGGCCAATTTGTTAATAAAATCTGCTATAATCTGGTGTTAAACAAAAGAATCCCATTGAAGAGACCTGCTGCTTAAACTTAATGACACAGAGTACATGAATTAAACAAATTAAGAAGAAATGCAGTTGACGTTAATAAAGGGCAAACACGTGATTATGAGTAGTGTTTTATCCAAAGCAACTGCTCCAGAAACAGAAACCAAACTAATCCTAACTGAGAAATGCCCATTTTTTGGTAGACCTCCCCCAAATTTTAATCTGACCGATTCATTCCTTCTTTAAAAGAGTATTAACTGTAGTGCATTTTGAAAAGATTATCTTCAGCTTGAGTTCCAGCTTCCAATCCAATGGAAGAATCTCTCCAGTCTCCACACAGCTCTGAAAAATCAAGTCCTACTTGGAGGAGGACTCAAATCCCTCAAAAACCTGGAGGGCTAACCTGGAGAATTAGGACACCACATCAACGTGGCCTTTCAGCAGCTGCAAAGTGTTTATGGTGTTTCTGTAACCTTGTTTTCCATTCTTTGATGAGCTTCCTATGCTACTCTGCTAAGTTTTGCCCTAAACCCAAACCACATCAAAATCAAGAAGGTCCATAATCTAGTTTCTCTAATTTAGCCTCCGCAAGAAGGTGGCTTCTTACAGTGGTCTGTGATGTCCATTTTAATGCATTCAAAACTAAACTTAGCTTAGCATAGTTGGTGAACCCAATCACTGCCTCCAATTGGCAGGGCCTGTAGTAGTTCCATCTGAAATCCTGAAGGGCTTCAGAGCAGATGTCCATGATGCATCTAGAATTTAGAAGACTAAACCTCTGGTCCCAGTGACCGACCCAAATTGGATCTGGCAACATTATCCTGGGACACATATATTTGCTTTCATTCGTGAGGCTGATTAAAATTAACTTGGTTTGCTCAGGGCTGCATGTCTATGGGATGAACAGTTTACGATGAGCATCCTTCGAATGGGGCAGGAGTATGAACGGATTTCCAGAAAACATTGCAGATTACAAGAACCATTTGCACTTCAATTTGAGATGCAGACCACACAGACTCATCCCCAACAGCCTGCGCCTGTCTTCAGCAGTGAAGGGACCCAGGGCAGAAAACACCCTGCAGCCAAGAAGGCTCCACACCCATTTGCACCACTCAGGGGACCCTGGCAAAACAGATAAACCTCCAAGTGGCCTCAACGACTCTCTGAAAGGATGCAAACGACCAGCTGTCTGCAAGGAATATAAATGCTTCCATTCCCCACCGTCCAGTCAGAGGTGAAGAAGCTTCTTGGAGGAGAAGCGAAACGTCTTCAAAGAAGAAACAAAGAAAGTCCAGTGGCCTCCTGAAAAAGCCTTTGGGATGCTCAGGGCTGAACTAAGTCAGGAGGAAGATGTTTTGCGAGCCTCATTCTCTCTTCCTGGAAAGACAAAGGCTGGATGTCCCTTGCGGTCCTTGTCCTCCATCTTATGCTTGATCTTTCTGTGCTGGGTTAATTGAGCGAAAGAAACGGCGCTTTCCCTGAGCCCAACCTCTGCCGCCCGGGGCACCTTCTGCACTCTGAAGCTGGGCTGTCCTCACCTCCTCTAAGCAGCGCGCTTCCTCTTGCTGGTTTTCTCGCACAAAGTCTTCCAAGGGGTACTGCAGCCTTGGGAAGGGAGCGATGGGCCAGTCAAAAGACGGGATGTCCAGCTTGTGAATGGCCTTGGAGTGCGTCGTGGCCAAGCAGCCTTAAACAATGGAAGAACATTTTTAGAATGTTTAGTAGAGTGCTTTTCTTAAAAACGCCGGAGGTTTCTAAGAAGAGACTGGACAGTCGCTTGTCTGAAATGACTCTAGGGCAGGGGTAGGCAACTTTGGTTCTTTTATGACTCGTGGACTTCAACTCCCAGAATTCCTGAGCCAGCCATGCTGAGGGGAAAGGGAGAGGTTTCCAAGCTGAGCCATGCTGGCTCAGGAATTCTGGGAGTTGAAGTCCACGAGTCATAAAAGAGCCAAGGTTGCCTACCCCTGCTCTAGGGCCTCCTCAGTGGTGGGATTCAAATAGGGGAACAACCGGTTCTCTGTGTGGATGCCGCTTCCGGAAGTCCATTCTGGGCCTGGGCAACAAAAGATTAGCTACCGGTTCTGCCGAACTGGTACGAATCGGCTGAATCCCACCACTGGGTCTCCTGCTGGAGCAGGAGGTTGGATAGAAGACCTCCAAGGTCCCTTCCGGCTCTATTCTGATCGGAAACCATGAAAACCAGACAAAGCCTTCAAAGAGAGCGCCTCCTCCTGGCCAGATAATATCCTGCAGAAAAATGCTTGCTCAGGTTGTGGGAAGTTGCTTTCACTCAAATCAAATCCTACTTTTTATAGTTGGATGATTGAAGCTGCAGATCTATCTCCTTTCTGTACAAAATTTCTTTGGCAGACTTCTGTCTGTATGTTAATTATCCCCAGTACCTACAGCACAGCATCATGGATCATCTAAATCAGGGCTGTCAAACTGCTGGTCTGCAGGCCGGATGCGTCATGGAGAAACCGCACCCACCCCATTGCCGGCAATGGAAAAAAAGTCGCGATATGTCACAACACGTCACGTGACGTTGCGAGTTTGACACCCCTGATCTAAATGGTGCTGAGCTAAGGATGAAAGCTCTTGAAAGATTAGGCTTTATTTGACGCCAATCTGATGGCCTGTAATCCATCAAGCCATCTCACCGACCTTTGCATATAATGCTATTCCCAACCAAAACCAGTAACTCTTTCTTACCCATGGTTCTTCCGTGAAATGCACCCATGAAGGAAAGCATACTGTATTCTGGGCAACCTGGGGGCTGAAAGGCAAAGAGAAAATTTATGCTTATTAATTAGTTAACTAACATTTCAATTTAGCCACTAGGTAATAGCCTCTTCCCCACTGCAATGCTAGCTGGAATGACCAACTGAATGATAGCAGGGTGGAGGATAACTTATTTTATTTTTCCAATTCTGCTGTGTTATTAGGAGAAAGCCCTCCTCTATTATGAATATTAATTCAGAGGGCTGGCTTTCAAACCCAAGCAAAGCAGATTTTAAAAACCAAAAAAAGTTATCCATCAAGATGCAGTCTTATTTTTTTTTCCTCTTCTTGAAGTGTTATCCTTACAGACACCATCTTGTGTTAGGCTAGTTGGGTTACTGGTCCAAAGTCTCCAGAGGACTTTATGGCTGAGCAAAAGACGAGATGAGTCCTAGGTTGACCTTGATCATTAGCCCTTTTGATGTCACCAGCCAAGAAAAACCAAATATGCAGAGATAGATTAGGTGAAACTTGGCTCAATAGCAGGAACTGTGAAACGGATCTTGGAATCCTAGTGGACAACTGCTTAAATATGAGCCAACATTGTATGGCAGCAGCCAAAAAAGCCAATGCAATCCTAGGCTGCATCAACAGAGGGAAAGAATCAACATCCCGCAAAGTTCTAGTATCGCTCTACAAAGCCTTGGTAAGACCACACTTGGAATATTGCATCCAGTTTTGGTCACCCCAATATAAAAAGGATGTTGAGACTCTGGAAAGAGTAAGAAGAGAAGAGCGATAAAGCTCTTTAGGGGACTGGAGGCTAAAACATATATAGAAATTGGTTTTGTCTAGTCTAGTGAAAAGAAGGACTAGGGGTGACAGGATAGCAGTGTTCCAGCATTTGAAGGGCTGCCACAAAGAAGAGAGGGGTCAACCTATTTTCCAAAGCACCAGAAAGCAAGAAAAGAAACAACGGATGGAAACTAATCAAGAAGAGAAGCAACCTAGAACTAAGGAGAAACTTCCTAACGGTAAGAACAATAAACCAGTGGAACGGCTTGCCTCCAGGAGGTGCTCCATCACTGGAGGTTTTTAAGAAGAGATTGGACAACTATTTGTCTGAAATATTATAGGGTCTTCAGTCCATGGTGGTGCACTGGCTAGAATGCAGAATTGCAGAGTAACTCTGCCCACAGCAAGGAGTTTGATCTTGACTGGCTCAGGGTTGACTCAGCCTTCCATCCTTCCAAGGTCAGTAAAATGAGGACCCAGATTGTTGGGGGCAACAGGCTGACTCTGTAAACCACTGAGAGAGGGCTGTAAAAGCACAGTGGAGCAGTACACAAGTCTAAATGCTGTTGCTATTTGTAAAACACTGTGGGGGGGGGAATGGGCGTTACTTGCGTAAGCAGCGAAACACCGAGTGGCAGTATTTACTATCATTTTGCAAAACTGATTTAAAGGATTATGAAACGGACTGCATCAGATTCTATGATGAAACTGAGTTGTGAAAGAGACTAGAGAATGAACAAAGTCCCAAGAGAATGATGTAAAGAAAAGGTTTGTTGGATTAAAAAAGGGTTCATTTTTAAAATAAGTGATATCCAATCCACAGGAGTGTAGGAGTGAGGGTTGGAATACAGAACATGTTTATAGTCGGAAAATTAGAGTAAAAACAACAAAACGTGCCAAGCATTGTGCTAACTACTGCTCAGTACCCATTGCCCTTTTAGCTTCCAGTTCTCTGCCATTGCAAAGTGTGTGCCCACTTTCTAACTTCAGTACACAGAGTCCCCAACTTATGACCACAATTTATGAGCCCAAAATGTATGTTGCTAAGTGAGAAATTTGTGAGTTTTGCCCCACTTTACGACTTTTCTTGCCACATTTGTTAAGTGAATCGCTGCAGTTGTTAAATTAGCAACATGGTTGTTAAGTGAATCTGACTTCCCCATTGACTTTGCTGGTCAGAAGTTCGCAAACGGGGATCACATGACCCCGGGACACTGCGACCGTCATAAATATGAGTCAGTTGCCAAGCATCCAAACGTAAATCCCATGGCCGTGGGGATGCTGCAATGGTCAAAAGTGTGAAAGATGGTCCCAAGTCACTTTTTTTCAGTGCCGTTGTAACTTCGAGCAGTCACTAAGTGAGCTCTTGTTTAAGTTGAGGACTACCTGTAGGTCTTATGCTGTCTTGCTGGTCAGGTGAACACTGAAGCAAGGATCAAGAATGCAGATTTGGCCTGGGTTTTTGCTCTGCTGAATGAAGGAATGGACCTTACCTGGTTAATCATGCAGGTCTCCAACTCTTCTTTGGTAACACTGTTGTCGCCCCGTTCTTTGTTCTGGAAAAGAAAGAGGTTTCCCATCATCTTCCCAGCCAAGAGTTGCCCTTCAGCCCATCTGCATGGACCTCATTTGGGGACGATGACAGTATATCAATGGCTATGGCATTCAAGGGTCTCCCAATGGCAATATCCCCAGGGGAACAGGAACTAGAGGAAAACGAGAGATACTCAGCTCCATCCCAGCTGACAGGTTTACATAGTTTAAATACTTAATACATCTGAGAAGACCGAGACTGGGTTCTTCTCCTTGATCTGCTTCTAGGAGACGATCATTCTCCAGGATTACTGGCGATGGGAAGCATGACTAAAAAGGAGCTTCCAAGACTGAAAAATCCAGACCATCTCAACCATCCCCTCATGGGATTTTATGACTATTCTCCGCTTGGCAGCAATTCTGAAGGCTTCTTCTATGACCTTCTCAGTTCTCTGAAATTGAGAGCCTTTTAATTCTGGAATGGAGACATTTCTTTCCTTTTGGGGCCCTCGTCCCACAGAATCAATCGAGGGTCCATGGATGAGAACGGGCAAGATCTAATCCTAAAGTGACGGAACCCTAAATGAGGATTAGTAGTAGGGTTCCAATTCAGAGATGGGGAGGGGGATAAGAATCCCCTCCAGGTTTCTGCACCTTCCTTTCCCTTGTCTGCTCAGCAGATCAGTCAAGCAGATCAAGTCAACAAACTGATGGTTGATGAAAGGCTTAGGTGCTGACTTACTGTCAGGCACAAAGGATCAGGACCATACATTAAGTTGATGAACAGAGGATTTACTCAAGCCTATGCAAAAGAATCTAACGGTCAGCACTAAATTGGTGCTAGATAAGGGTCAAAGAAATCCGGGGGGGGGGAGACTTGGATCATTTGTAGCAACTTAAGGATTCTAAGCTTATGAAATGTTTAACTCCACCCTCCAGCTCTGCCTGCTCTTCTCCTACATCTACAAATTTAACTTGAGGCCCCCTCACCCCCTATCCCACTTTGAGCAGACAGCCCTCCCTGTTTTCCTGAGCATCTGGAGAGCATCTGTACAAGGCAGAGCATCCATATCATAGCTTTTACTCACCCTGTACCACATAAATATGGTTTTAAAGGCATTTTCATTGGAGCAAGATCCACAGGACATGGTTATGACTTGAGAGAGACCTTTAGGAGCAACCTGGCAGGGGAGAAGAGACACGGACCTTTCAATCCAAAGAGTTTGTAAGGAATACTTTCATCATAACTGAGCATCACAACAAAATGATGCTTATTTTAACCCACCCACCCCGCAAATTTTTAAAATTAGTCTCTATTGCCTAAGGATAAAATTATGGAAACTTAGGGTTGGAAGTGCCATTTAGCCCATGGACTGCAACTTGCTACCCAAGGCAAGAATTCAAAATAAAGACTCTTCAACTGAATAGAATAGAATAGAATAGAATAGAATAGAATAGAATAGAATAGAATAGAATAGAATAGAATAGAATAGAATAGAATGGAATGGAATGGAATGGAATGGAAATGGAAATGGAGAATAGGAATAGAAATATAGAATAGAATAGAATAGAATAGAATAGAATAGAATAGAATAGAATAGAATAGAATAGAATAGAATAGAATAGAATAGGATTTTGGAGGTCTTCTAGTCCAGCCCCCTGCTCAAGCAGGAGAACCTATACTATCTCTGACCAGTGACTGTCTAGTCTCTTCTTAGAAACCTCCAGTGATGGAGCGCCCACGATTTCTGAAGGCAAGCAGTTCCACTGGTTAATTGTCCACACTGTCAGGAAGTTTCTCCTTAATTCCAGGTTGCTTCTCTCTTTGATCAGTTTCCAACCATTGTTTCTTGTCCTGCCTTCAGGTGCTTTGGAGAATAATTTGATCCCCTCTTCTGTGTGGCAGCTTCTCAAATACTGGAATACTGTTATCATGTCACCCGTTTCTTTTTTTCTTTAGACTAGCCAAACCCAAGTCCTGCAGCCGTTCTTCCGTCTCCAGTTGACTGACATCAACTGATGTCAATCCAACTTCTCTTTGATCCTGAGAACAACAGTCCATCATCTCAAAGGTCATTGCTGAAGTGCTCTCATTATTAAGAAACTTTTCTTATTCTAAAACTTAAATCCATTATCCCATATCCTGCAATCTGAGATAATAGAGAACTCATAATGATCTTCTTCTGGGTGGCATCTTTTCAGGTGTCTGAAAGAGTGCTATCATTCCCCTGTCCCCATTGTCCTTTTTAAAGGCTAGCCTCTCCTTGTAGTTGCCAGTCCTGGAATTCTTGGCAAGACGGAGACCTGCCAATGCTGGATGTCAGTTTCATTGCTTCTTCGGTGTTAGATTAAACTTACCGAAAGCAAAGATTCCTTTAGCTTTTCAGCAAAATTTTCTGGCGGCAAAATTCCTAGGGCGGGCCTGTTGACAAAAGCACTCTGAGAAAAAAGAAAAAAAGAAAAGAAAAGGACTTTATCATAAAGGGAATACAAACTTGTTATCTAAGAGTCAACCCCAAACAGTGCATGGGTTGACCTTGATTGCCTTAAACAAAGGACACCCCCAATTTGGACACTTGCATCCGCCCTTCCCCCAAGCTTGTAAGCCAACCAAGCTGTTTCTGGTATCAGAACTTAAGCTGGAGTGGAAAGTATTTGGGAGAATCTGCCGATGGGAAATGCTACTGATTACTGAGATGTCTTGGTATCCTTTAGATTTTGAGCAGATTTCTTTTCTTGGTGCCCTCTAGATTAGTGTTTCTCGACCTTGGCAGCTTGGAGATGTGTGGACTTCAACTCCCAGATTCCCCAGCCAGCCAAAGCTGAGAAGCACTGCTCTAAAACATTGCTTAGGTTTAACTTATGTCTAAAAATCTAAGCAAATTACCAGGTTTTGCTGGGCCAGGGGTGGGGAACCTTGGCTCTTTTATGACTCGTGGACTTCAACTCCCAGAATTCCTGAGCCAGCCATGCTGAGGGGAAAGGGAGAGGTTTCCAAGCTGAGCCATGCTGGCTCAGGAATTCTGGGAGTTGAAGTCCACGAGTCATAAAAGAGCCGAGGCTGCCTACCCCTGGGCTAGACAGTCACTTGTCTGAGATGGCATAGGTCAGGGGTAGGCAACCTTGGCTCTTTTATGACTCGTGGACTTCAACTCCCAGAATTCCTGAGCCAGCATGGCTCAGCTTGGAAACCTCTCCCTTTCCCTCAGCATGGTTGGCTCAGGAATTCTGGGACTTGAAGTCCACGAGTCATAAAAGAGCCAACGTTGCCTACCCCTGTGCTGGGCCTTCAAAACTATTCCTTTGGATCCATCCATGCCTCATTGGTCGAGAAAGATCCATCTTGCCATGGACATCCAGAGAAGCTTATAAGAGGTCCAAGCCCTCTTTGATACACGTATGAGGAGTTCACATAACATGCTGAAACCATTCAGGTTAAAAACATAACAGTTTCTGTGTCCAGAGGGCATGTGGTTTGGCTCACATTACATGCCAGACCAGCACTTGGGGTTCCCCAAACATTGAACTACAAGCTACCAACCCCTTTTTAGCCTAGTCTAGCATGCTGCGAGCGTCCTTCCTCCATTTCTGATGCCTTGTGGGAAGCTTTGTCCTACACACACATTAGCTTTGCAGTGAAGAGGAGTTGTGATTACACAGAGAATTTGAAAGATGATGGAGATTAGCAGCCTCAGCCAATCTTGGGGTAACTCTTCAAACCTGTTCTTTCTCTCCCCTTCAGTTGCCTACCAAAAGAGGCCTGAGGTGATAACCAACCCAGGATCAATCAGGAAATAAGTTCCTTTGGGCTCTCTTTGCTCAAGACAATTAAAATGGTCCATGACCAGCTCCTGTAATTCTCAGCCATTCCCCTGGAAATGGCTTATTTTGAAGACTCACCCCCAAGCAGTTGGGGAGGCTCCTGGTTCCAGCCTCAGAGACCCTGAGCAGTGGGTAAGCAGCCCTGGGAAAGGACAGGTGGCATCTTGGGGAGAAGAAGGGAAGCTTCACAAACAGGCAATTTATGCACCGTTTTGGCAATTTGGTACCTTACGCAAAAAGTCACTTACCAGATTCTGGGGCTGTTGCAACACTTTGATCAGAGATGGGTGGCTGTAGCCTAGAACGAAACACAGGGACCTTTATCATCTGCTTTTAAGACATTTCAGACGCTTTCAAATTAAATTGTCCCAATGATGCTTTTTTTTTTTAAAAAGGCAACTGGATTTTGTTTTTAATAATAATAATAATAATAATAAAGTTGGAAGGGACCTTGGAGGTCATCAAGTCCAACCCCCTGCTCAGGCAGGTAACCCTATACCATTTCGGACAAATGGCTGTCCAGTTTCTTCTTAAAAACTTCCAGTGTTGGGAGCATTCACCGCTTCTGGAGGCAGGTTGTTCCACTGGTTAATTGTTCTAACTGTCAGGAAGTTTCTCCTTAGTTCTAGGTTGCTTCTCTCCTTGATTAGTTTCCATCCATTGCTTCTTGTCCTGCCTTCAGGCGCTTTGGAGAATAGCTTGACTCCCTCTTCTTTGTGGCAGCCCCTGAGATATTGGAACACTGCTATCACGTCCCCCCTGGTCCTTCTCTTCATTAAACTAGACATACCCAATTCCATCAACCTTCCTTGAAGACGTTTCGCTTCTCATCCAAGAAGCTTCTGAATGGTGGACAATGGAAGGATTTATATTCCTTGAAGTCACCTGGTCATTAGTACTCTTTCTGAGAGTCGTTGAGGACACCTAGAGTTTCCTTTGTGCCCTCAGGGTCACCTGAATAGTGCAAATGGGTATGGAACTTCCTTGGAACTACTGCAAGAGCTGTGTTGTAAACAGGAGACAGGTGGGGTCGTATCCCTCCCCCTCTGTTGAGAGAGGGGGGGTTCAGTTTTAATGTAGATGGCCTCTTTGATCCCTCTTTCAAATCGATGATCCTCTCTTCAAAGGAGTGACCTTTGTCTTTCAAATGCACATTTCAAATTAAATACGGTAACCTTTTTAAAGCACTGCTCAGAAGCAGCCCCTTCTGAATTCTGAGTTTGTTTTAAGAATGTAAAGGGAATTCTTTTTCTACGGAAAGAGAACTGGGAAAAATATTTGGAACTCTGATTTAATATATGGTGACGGCAGCAAGACTGCTCCAGGCACAAAAGTGGAAGGAGGCCTCGATTCCTACCATAAACAAATGGTTACAAAAACTGATCGAATGAGCAGAGATGGTCACATTGACTGTGCTGATAAAAGAAAAGAACACAAGTTCTTTTGTTTCTCCTTGGAAACCGCTTCTGGACTTTGTGCTTGAGGTGGGAAAAAAAATGATATCATGATTTTGGGTTTTACCGATTAGACTGATTTGCCGATACAAAAATGGCTAATGCATACGACAATAGAAATGTAAAAAGTTGAGATTTGATTTTAATGTCTGATTTTACTGCAACAGAGAGAGTCGGAAGTCAGTGCCTTTTGTTTCTCCCCCCCCCCTTTCTTCACACCTTTTTTGTTTTTTTCCTTTTTCTACTGTTGTTATTTGCTTTCGTATTTTCACATTTTATATATAAACGAATAAAACTAATAAAAAAAAGAAGAGAATGCAAACGAAATAAGGAGGATCTCCGCTACCTAGGATGCATTTGGCTCTATAGCCTAACCAAAAGTTTTAGCAGGTGATACCACTTGGCTATCTGAGCAAGATCAGTTCTGGTTAAGAGGAGTCCAACAATCACCTTGAAAGAAGGCCATACAGGAGGTCCCTGACTTACAACCATTTGCCTAGAGCCCCATTTTATGACCTTTTTGGATACGGTTGGTAAGCGGATCCGCAATTTTTAAGTGACACACGATTAAGTGAATTCGGGTTCCCCTGTTGAATTTATTAGTCAGAAGCCAGCTGGAAAGGTTGCAAAGGACGATCATATGATCCCGGATGCTGTAAAAATATGCTGGTTGCTAAGCGCCCACATTTTGATCATGTGTCCGTGGAGATACCGCAATGGTCCTAAGAGCGAGGACCAGTCATGAGTTAATTTTTCAGTGCCGTTGTAGCTTTGAGTGATCATCATATAAATGGCCATAACTTGAGGACTATCTGTAGTTATTTGATTTCTATCCTGCTGCTCTATCCACTGTCCTTTTAGTCTGAGATAAGATAAGATAGATAAGATAACCTTTATTGTCATTTTTTTACTGTGGGCACAACGGCACACATCAAAAATGAAATTTAGTTGCCCGCTCTCAAAGTGAAACACATACATGACACACATCTAAAACTTACTATATACAACGTATGTATAGACCCACACCCCTACATATTCATAACAAATAAATATTAAATACTGTCCATCTTGAATATATAATGGAAGGAGGAAGCTTGAGAGTTCACAAGATGTTTGAATGTGTTGAACATGATGTCAAATCACTGCACAGTGGCAAAACAATAGCAATAGCAACAGCACTTAGACTTATATAACGCCTCACAGTGTTTTACAGCCCTCTCTAAGTGGTTTAAAGAGTCAGCATATGAGCCCCCAACAATCTGGGTCCTCATTTTACGACCTCGGAAGGATGGAAGACTGAGTGAACCTTGAGCCAGTCAGGATCGAACTTCCTGGCAGTGGGCAGAGTCAGCCTGCAATACTGCATTCCATCCACTGCCCATCATGGCAATAGAATAGAATAGAATAGAATAGAATAGAATAGAATAGAATAGAATAGAATAGAATAGAATAGAATAGAAATAAAGAACAGAACAGAACAATAGAATAGAATAGAAATAAAGAACAGAACAGAACAATAGAATAGACTAGAATAGAAATAAAGAACAGAACAGAACAATAGAATAGAATAGAATAGAAATACAGAACAGAACAATAGAATAGAATAGAATAGAATAGAATAGAATAGAATAGAATAGAATAGAATAGAATAGAATAGAATAGAATAGAATAGAATAGAAATAAAGAACAGAACAGAACACTAGAATAGAATAGAATAGAAAATATGGAATGGAATGGAAGGGAAGAGAAGAGAAGAGAAGAGAAAATAGAATAGAATAGAATAGAATAATAGAAAGAATAGAATAATAATAGAATAGAATAGAATAGAATAATAAAAGAATAGAATAGAATAATAATAGAATAGAATAGAATAGAATAGAATAGAATAGAATAGAATAGAATAGAATAGAATAGAATAGAATAGAATAGAATAGAATAGAATAGAAAATATGGAATGGAGTGGAATGGAATAGAATAGAATAGAATAGAACAAGAATAGAATAGAATAGAATAGAATAATAATAATAGAACAGAACAGAACAGAACAGAACAGAACAGAACAGAATAGAATAGAATAGAATAGAATAGAAAATATGGAATGGAGTGGAATGGAATAGAATAGAACAGAACAGAATAGAATAAGAATAGAATAGAATAGAATAGAATAGAATAGAATAGAATAGAATAGAACAGAACAGAATAATAATAGAATAGAATAGAATAATAATAAATAGAATAGAATAATAGAATAGAATAATAATAGAATAGAATAGAATAGAAATAAAGAACAGAACAGAATAGAATAGAATAGAATAGCAATAAGACTTATATTACAGCTTCACAGTGCTTTACAGCCCTAAGTGGTTTACAGAGTCAGCATTATTGCCCCCAACAATCTGGGTCCTCATTTTACTGACTTCGGAAGGATGGAAGGCTGAGTCAACCTGGAGCCGGTCAGGATCGAACTCCTGGCTGTGGGCAGAGTCAACCTGCAATGCTGCATTCCAAGCACTGCGCCACCAGGGCTCTTCGGTTCTGTAAAGTCGAATTTGCTCCAGCTGCGATCTGAACTCTTGCAAAGCCTCAAAAAAATTCTTACCAATCGGGATGGATGAAATCTGAGAGTAGAGATCTAACATCCGGTTCCCATCAACATCCACGAGATAATTTCCTCGGCTTTCTTCGTAGTTGCAGAAAAAGTGGACCGCTTCTGCGTTCTGAGAGAAACAGACGAAAGAAGCTGAGATTTCCTGGCACGATGAAGTAGTTGAGAATCAAACCAAATGAGGCACGATTTAGGCTGAACACGAATTAATATAGGAAACTCTGGTTTCCCATTTCTGTAAATCATTTTTCATACCCCTATAGACATGCTTGTCTTGGAAAGGTAAGGGAATTCTGACGGTTTGGGGATTAAAAAGGGGGAAACAGTCTGGGGAAAACTTTTACGATAACAACTACTCAACAGAAAGAATGTCTCCGCTTTCTGTTTTTTTTCAAGTTCTCTCTTGTTTTTCTGTGTCTTAGTTTTTATCGTGGTTTTTGTTTGTTTTGTATATTTTATTGTAACGAAAAATTATACAGGAAAGGGGATTCCAGGTTTGCCTTATTGTTATGGGAGCCTCATTTGCAGAATTTTTAAAGAGGTTTGAACAAAGCAAGCCTTTTCACTTTTGAAGTCCTCTTGAGCTCCTCCCATCATTTCTTCAGTCTTTGCTGAAGGGAGAAAAACCCACTAAGGAGAAACACCTAGTAACATTTTGCCTTTTCACCAACAGTGTTGGGAAGAGCCCAGTTGACAGAAAAAAAGGCTATGTTAGAACAAAGCAATTGGAAAGGAGTCCCAGAAGAACAACTTTCCGGTCATACAATTGCGTGCGCAATTAAAGCATCCCATTTTTGTTCTGTTCAGTTTCAGGAGAGTGGCCTTGCTGTTACAAAACAGGCATATACATAAGTCGATAGGCAGTCTGCCATTCATGCAATTTTGCGACTCGGCGGCCGATATTTGAAGGGTAGAAGACCTGGGACCGTTTTCAAGTGGAATTTGGAGAAATTACCTGAATTCCGTTCAACTGTTTCATTAGTTCCTAAAAGAAAAAGAAGAAAGGAAAGGATATGATACAGATCGAGCAGTCGAAAACTCAGGAGATGTTAACGTTCCTGTGCTAAAGACAGAAGATTCATCTCCAGCCTGGGTTAAGAAAGGTGCCCGTGAAACCTGCTGCCAAAAGAGTCCAGACACTGAATTTTTGGGAAAGCCTTCAGGCCCCAGGTGTGCATTGGACCAAACAGAGAAGGGATCATGATGGTGTCTGCATGGGCAGCTTTGTTCTTTCAGATGAAACGGAGAAGTGGCAGCTCCAGAGGACACCCAACATCCTCATTTTCTTAGACCAACCTATTTCCTATTTGAACCTGAGTTCATTGTCTGAGGCCACCTGGATGAAATCTAGTGATCTGGAGCTGTTTGCGAGTCTTTGGGGGCTGCCATTCAATTACGGCTTTCATTTTGGTCAGGTCCATTTCAATGCCCTCGCTGGAAATTCTGTAGCCAAGATAATCTAGTCGGGTCTGGTAAAACTCACACTTCGATAGCTTAACATAAAGTTTGGCGTTCAACAGTTTCTTTAGCACTTCTCTCACTAGTTTTACGTGGTCAGCCATATTTGTGCTGTATATCAGGATGTCATCAAGGTACACCAAAACCCCTTTGTATAAATGGTTCATTCATTCATTCATTCGGTCAAAGCAAGAACATCAACCAACTGATATAGCCACCCAGCTGAAATATTATGACATTTGGGCTTTATTCTCAAGTTTTGTCTGAGGTTGTGCTTAGGCTTACTGGCATCTCTGAAATCTAAAATTGCATTCACACATGATATTAAGTTAGCATTTTTTAAATAAGTCCTGCTTGTGTGACTCACACATAATGCTCTTCTGTAATAGCTGGGGCTGTGTGTCCCATTAAGCCAAAGGCCCAATACAGCTTAGTAAAGTGTTTCTCAACCTTGGCCACTTTAAGATGTCTGGACTTCAACTCCCAGAATTCCCCAGCCAGCACAGCATATATTATAGAGCAGGGGTCCTCAACCTTGGTAACTTTAAGACTTGTGGACTTCAACTCCCAGAATTCCCCAGCCAGCACAGCATATATTATAGAGCAGGGGTCTTCAACCTTGGCTTGTGGACTTGTGGACTTCAACTCCTATCGTGATGACCAAAACTGGATGCAGTATTCCAAGTGTGGCCTTACCACGGCATTGTAAAGTGGTATTAACACTTCACATGATCTTGATTCTCTCCCTCTGTTAATGCAGCCTAGCACTGTGTTGGCTTTTTTTGCTTGTACCCATCTTGACCTTTTTGATCGTCCCCATCTTGACTTACCCTGGATCTTGGCCCAGGGACTTCGGTCTTCATCAGTGGCCCATCATAGTCAAATTCCATGTCAATTTTAGCTGCCACTTGGCTGATTCCTCGGAATCCTACAAAAAACAAAAACAAAAACGAATTAAAGAAGTGACTCTAGGAAGTATATTCAAGAAGGGACATCCATACGTACAGTATATGGAGAGTACAGCATTGCAAGGTAAATATTTGATGAATAGTATACAAATATCTTCAGATATTAACAAATTCCCCCCAAACTAGTTGTTTTGAAATGCTTCTGATATTTAAGACATGACTACAATTTGAAGCCCAATTTGTTCCCTTTTTTCCAAATAATTTTATGAAGAATTATACATGAAAATAAAAGCTAATACAGGCCACAAAAATAAGAAAAATACAAAAGAAAACAAAGAAAAAAGAAAAGAGAAAAATTAAAAAAGAAGTAATTTCTCCATTCATCCCAGGAAGTATAAACTATTTTAACAGTATTTTAATATCATGATTTCTAAAGACAACATAGTCTCTCTTCTCCCCAAAACTCATCTGTTGTCTAAAAAAACCGTCCAAATGCTTTATCAATCATTTTTGTTAGCAAAAGTCTAGTGAGGGCAATCAGGTATAACTATTTTCTTTGTTTAGCCCTGATCGAATAAGCCAATCTTATATTCCTTTCCTGAGTTTTCAAAAAATATTCTTTAATCCTCTCAAAAAGGGTCCCAGACCTAATTTTCTGTTCATCTGTTTCAAGGTAAAAAATCTTTCAACGCTTTTAACAGATTTATTTTGTAAATCCAGTAAGTTTATTCTTTGGCTTGTGACTTCTAATACAGTCCTTCAAAACCTTAACAAAGCTCTTTTGTATATTCAGTAAAAAAATAATAATAATAAACCAATCAGTTTCTTGGCTGAGTATCTGTACACCTTCTTAAGTCAGCCATCAGTTCCATTTGTGTTACATTTCAGAGTTATTTCATAAACATCCGTTGCAACTTCTTCTTCTTTTTTTTTTTTTTTTAACTTCGTTGCAACATGCTGTGTGGGAAGTCAGGAAGTTTACCCATCCTAACAAGAAGCTTAGTTAAAAAAAAATTGAAAAAATTGTATTGTAGATTTTTGCTCTGCTTACTTTATCATCTAGCTTGTTCTTCTTCATCCAAGATCTCCTTGTCGCAAAAGTACCAAAACAATTGTCACTTCCCCATGAGAAAATTTATTCTAATTAACTCAAAGCTGTAATTCTAAATCCTGCTGGTCCCTTAATCCAGAGGTCTTCAAACTTGGCCCTTTTATGACTTGTGGACTTCAACTCCCAGAATTCCTCAGCCAGCGTGCCTGACTGAGGAATTCTGGGAGTTGAAGTCCACAAGTCATAAAAGGGCCATGTTTGAAGACCCCTGCCTTAATCTGTTAACTTTCCAAAGTCGATGTATATACTCAGCACGATTTGGCTGCACAGTCCAAAGAAATAATGTATTTTCAATATCCCAAAGATGCTTTTTCACGAGGCAACTGGACAAGAAAGCCTCTTTGGGATAACTGTGACCTGGATGACTGAGAATCTCCATAGACAGATATTTTCAGTACTTTTAAGATCAAATTTATACCATCGTCCTCTATTAGCAGAAGACTCACACGATTAATATAATAAGACTCTTGCTAGTCAAAAGAGTTTTAATCATTTCAAAATGCAAATAATAATAATAATAATCCAAAAGTGTGATCAAGAAATGAGCCATTGTTGAGCTTAAATGTCCATAAAAGTCTGCTTTGTGAGGGCAGACTTGATGAAATTACCAATTCCCAGCCATTCCACCCCTAAGCTGACTGCAAAATAATGGTTTCTGTGGTCTACTCCTGAGAGGCAGCTGTCCAGAGTCACAAGGACAATCTCAATCATGTCTCCAGATCCCGCATCCAATTACTATACTACCCACAAACACTGTCCTGCTGGCCAGCAGGATGTCAGCTCGCCAGTGGTGCTCCTAGGAAGACCCCAAATCCATTTTGTTCCCAAAGCAAAACGGTGCTTAACGAGCGTGGCACTCCAACCAGTTTTCCCCTTTGATCGATCGATGACATTTTAATTAATTCATCTCGGATTAAAGCCTTTAAGCACCAACTTGTGACCCTGCCAGCAATGAAGCCAGTAAATTGGCATGGAATGTTTGCAAACATTGCAATTATTTGCGGAACAGGGAGTGATCGCAACTCAACCTATAACCCCCTGCCCCCCCAAAAAAAAATATAAAAAGTGAGGTCATTTGCCTCCAAGGAATATTCTGAATATTTTTATGTGTTATTAATGAAGAGCACTGGGTTTTTTTTTAATTAGATCTCTCTCTCAGCCTAAAGCCTTATAGTGAGATCAAAGAAGACATTCTATGGTGCCACACAAAGTTCTTGAACAAAGGATGCTATAATTTAATTATGTCTAGTAACATGCAATTAGATACAATAATTTATTGTAATGTATAGGTAGTCCTCGACTTACAACAGTTCATTTAGTGACCGTTCAAAGTCACAACAGCACTGGGAAAAGTGATTTATGACCATTTTTCATACTTATGACCATTGCAGCATTTTCATGGACACGTGATCAAAATTCAGAGGCTTGGCAACGGACTCGTATTTATGACGGTTGTCACGTGATCCCCTTTTGCAACCCTCGGACAAGCAGAATCAATGGGGGAAGCCAGATTCACTTGACAACCATGTTATTAACTTAACAATTGTAGTGTGATTCACTTAACTGTAGCAAGAAAGGTCGTAAAAGGGGGCAAAACTCAACAAACGTTTCACTTAGCGACGGAAATTTTGGGTTGGTTGTGGTCATAAGTCGAGGACTACCTATAGATAAGTTTTTTTTTTTAATATTACGTACACAATTCTTTTGTATACATTTTATGGATATCCAATGGAATACCCTTAAAATACTGTAAGAGAAGGTGAAATGTGCCCTTCCCCCACGGGAAAATAGAGAAGGGGAGAAAAGTTGTGGACTTTTCCAGGAAATCGCAATCCTCAGCCAAAAGTGCTTGGCTACTTGTGTCATTTGAACAGCTAAAAGAGCAACAAACGGTCAGGAGCCTCTCCGCAAGTAAACAGCCCTTAACACGCAGCCCGGGAATGTGGGCTTTATTTATAAAATGCTTCCAGGATAACGTCAGATGTGACTGAGGACAAACTGGGTGCAGGAGCTTGTGCCCACTCAGAGTTATGCTTTCCCTAGCATGGGGATACTAATACCAAAATAATAATAATTATCTAAGCTGTGCAGCGAACCATCATCATCCCATGGGGACCGAACCAAGGCTGCTTACACAATGCCGCACGCATTCTTTGGGCGCAAGGCGGAAAAGCTACAGGAGCTGAAGGAAGATCCTGCATCACAAGAGAGAAGCTACCAAATAACTCAGAGGTGCAGAGAAGAGTAAACTGGGGTTGGGTCTCCTTGAAGGATTTTCAAATGCAAAAGGATCTGGGGCAGGCAAGGGCATGTTTTTGGGGAATCACCTAAAAGAAATAACACAATGATTGTTATATCTTCTGCAGTTTCTGTTAGAAAGATCAGAACTGGGCTCAAAAAGTTTGTCTGAAGGCCCCTAAAGGAGGCAGACAATGCATGTACAGAAAGCGTATTTCATAATCTACAATTTTTGAATTGTTAAGCAGCCCAGACAAGATAGATAGATAGATAGATAGATAGATAGACAGACAGATAGACAGACAGACAGATAGACAGATAAGGATAGAGATAGATAGATGATAGATGATAGAGATAGATAGATGATAGAGATAGATAGATAGATAGATAGATAGATAGATAGATAGATAGATAGATAGATAGATAGATAGATAGATAGACAGACAGATAGACAGACAGACAGATAGACAGATAAGGATAGAGATAGATAGATGATAGATGATAGATGATAGAGATAGATAGATGATAGAGATAGATAGATAGATAGATAGATAGATAGATAGATATAGATAGATAGATAGATAGATAGATAGACAGACAGATAGACAGACAGACAGATAGACAGATAAGGATAGAGATAGATAGATGATAGATGATAGAGATAGATAGATGATAGAGATAGATAGATAGATAGATAGATAGATAGATAGATAGATAGATAGATAGATAGATAGATAGACAGACAGATAGACAGACAGACAGATAGACAGATAAGGATAGAGATAGATAGATGATAGATGATAGATGATAGAGATAGATAGATGATAGAGATAGATAGATAGATAGATAGATAGATAGATAGATAGATATAGATAGATAGATAGATAGATAGATAGATAGACAGACAGATAGACAGACAGACAGATAGACAGATAAGGATAGAGATAGATAGATGATAGATGATAGATAGATGATAGAGATAGATAGATAGATAGATAGATAGATAGATAGATAGATAGATAGATAGATAGATAGATAGATAGATAGATAGATAGATAGATAGATAGATAGGGAGAGATAGAGATAGAGATAGAGTTAGAGATAGAGATAGATGATAGATAGATAGAGAGATAGATAGATAGATAGATAATGATAGATAGATAATGATAAGTAGGTAGGTAGGTAGGTAGGTAGGTAGGTAGGTAGATAGATAGATAGATAGATAGATAGATAGATAGATAGATAGATAGATAGATAGACAGACAGACAGACAGACAGACAGACAGACAGACAGACAGATAGGCAGACAATCTTTCCAAAGCACCAGAAGGTAAGACAAGAAGCAATGGATGGTAACTAACCAAGGAGAGAAGCAACCTAGAACTGAGGAGAAAATTCCTGACAGTGGGAACAATCAACCCACAGAGCAGTTTACCTTCAGAAGTTCTGAGTGCTCCATCACTGAAGGTTTTCAAGAAGAGACTGGACAATCATTTGTCCAGAATGGGATAGGGTCTCCTGTTTGAGCAGGGGGTTGGACTAGTAGACCTCCAAGGTCCCTTCCAACTCTGTTATTCTGTTTTTTATCTATCTCACCTGGAATCTCCCAAAATATTATCTGTGCATATACTTTTATTTTCATTCTGTATTTGAATCATTTTGATGCCAGATGGTTTTATTGCTGATTGTGTCAGGTTTTTATGGAAAATTATGTGCAGGGCTTCTTTGAGTGGTATAAAAACAAATTAAGCTGATTGATTTTCATTTCATTCTGGGGATCTGAAGGCACTGTGGGTGTTCCATGGACTCCAGTATTTCTAGCTGCTGCTATGTGCTTCTTAGGACCACATGTGATAATTTCTCTTCATGACCCACGAATTGCAACATCAAAGGGTTTTTATTTCATGTTGACCTCAATACTCTGCCAATATAGCTACTCATATAGTCAGAGTCCAGATGTCCCACTGTGATTTAGAGCCTAAGGCAGTCTTTCCCAATCTTGGCAACTTTTAAGATATATGGACTTCAACTCCTAGAATTCCTTAGCCAGCATGTGTTAAAGTCCACACATTTTCAAGTTACTAAGGTTAAGAAACATTAGTCTATAATAAGGGGGTAAACAACTAAAGGTCTAAATCAACCCCCGATGCTCTCTTCTTCAGAGCTGAAGAAGCTTCTTGGATGAGGAGCGAAATGTCTTCAAGGAAAAAACAAAGTGAAAAAGCGCTTTTGGGTCACTGAATAGAAAAAAATAATAATCATCCAATTCTTTCATTCATGCAAGGTTTCGTCTAATAGCTTTCTTCTTAAGGAACCCCAAGGTCTTTTCTTTAGAAAATAGTGTAATTGGCTATGAAACCTTTAAAAATGTATATATATATATATATATATATATTGTGTGTGTGTGTGTGTATACGGCTTGCCTTCAGAAGTTGTGGGTGCTCCATCACTGGAGGCTTTTAAGAAGAGACTGGACAGCCACTTGTCTGAAATGGTATAGGGTTCTCCTGCTTGAGCGGGGGGTTGGACTAGAAGATCTCCAAGGTCCCTTCCAGCTCTAGTCTGGTTGATTATATGTTTTTGTGTCCTTTTTTAATGCACATTTTTAAATGTCTTGTTTCGGTTTATTTTGCTTATTTTTGTATTGCACACCAGAACAACAGTTTTTTCCCCAATGCCGTTACTCTGCTTAACAACTTATTCCAACAACAGCGTCAAACTACTTAGTAAAGCTGTATTACTATTCTCATCTTTCCTATTACCTATCCTTATCTTCTTATGACTATAACTTTGTTGCTTGTATCTTACGATTTATATTGTTTTATTTAGTACCCTAGTAGTATGATTGATGTTGTTTGGTTAGGAGTATCCTATGACTATCACTAAGTGTTGCATCTTATGATTTATGATGAATGTAATTTTATGTTGTTTATGATCATGATTTATCACTATTACTGAGAGCTTCTGCACCGGAGACAAATTCCTTGTGTGTCCAACCACACTTGGCCAATATTCTATTCTAGTCTGCTCTTTTGCGACTTTCTGACAAAGTCCATGGGGAAGCCAGATTCACTTAACAACCGTGTTACTAACAACTGCAGTGATTCACTTAACAACTGTGGCAAGAAAGGTTATAAAATGGGGCAAAACTCACTTAATAACTGTCTCACTTAACAACAGAAATTTTGGACCTGTGAGTGGAGGACTACCTGGATTGATATATAGCAGTGATGGCGAACCTTTTAGAGACCAAGTGCCCAAACTGCAACCCAAAACCCACTTATGTATGATCGGGTGCCAGGTGGGCGTGGCCCATTGGATGGGTGTGGCCAATTGGATGGGTGTGGCCCATTGGATGGGTGTGGCCCATTGGGTGGGCGTGGCTGCGGTGATAACGGCAGACTGGGTGGGACTAAAAGTTCAATCAATCAATTCCAACTTAGCAAGATCTTTTTTTTTCCCCGCGAGAAGTTGAAATTGATTGATTGAACCTTTTTTTTCTTCGCACATGGCGGTGGAGGCCTAAAGCGAAAAGGTTTTATAAAACCCAGCTGAAGGCCTAGGACTGGGGCAATGGCGCGCATGCCGACAAAGAGGGCTCTGCGCGCCACTGGTGGCACGCGTGCCATAGGTTCGCCACCACGGATATATAGGTATATAAACTTTTTTTCTGTTCCACTTACCTACTGCCAATATCCTGGAACTCTGTTGCAGTGACCATGTTACGTGCCGATTGAGCAGCATCAGGGCCATTTTATTCAATGGGATTTTTCCTCAGCCGCAAAATGAATTTCTCTTCTTGCCTCCTGCTAACAACCTGTAAAGAGAATTAGGCAAAATTACCACTGGAAACCTCCCCAATAATTTTACCATGGCAGACCAGAAAAACAGGACTCTTCTCTTAAAAAAACCAGGAAGCTTCTATCTAGATCTTAAGAGTCTGGTTTGCAAAACCCACAAATAAGCAAACGGTGCATTTGTGGCCAAATACCTCTCAGGTTGGATTCCTAAGCTTCATCTGGTAATTGAAATGTTTCTGGGTTTGGCCATTACCTTGAACTACAAATTAATCAACCCAGAAGATTAATGTATCACAGTAAACCACATAAAACCTACCCAAAAACTGATCCTGAGCTTAGCCTGCTTTGCCGTGTGAACAAGTTACTCTCTACTTGGCTTTCACTCAACATTTGAGTAACCTCAATCACTAATGTTTGTAAACCATGTTTTTTTTTTTAATTTTTTCTCTGTGGGCTGTGGGTTGTGATTTACGGGTAGTCCTTGACTTATGACATATGGAGGCTAGAATTACAGTCATTAAGTCATTGTGGCAGTTAATTGGGTCACCATGGGGCCACGCCTGACTTTACGATTTTTGCAGCGATCGTTAAAGAGAACCCCACAGTCGTTAAACGAATCCATTTTATCCAATCGGCGTTATTATTATTTTTGAGGGTTGGAAGCCGGAAGTAAACACTGGAAATTGTCAAGAAAATATTGAAAATCGTGGTCATGTGACTGTGAGATTCTGCAAATGGTTTAAAAGTGACTCGGTTGCCAAGCGCCCAAAATGTGATCAGGTGACTGTGGGGGGGCTAGCATCGGAACTTTGAACTCAGGTTGTAAGTACCTTTTGGGGAGGTGTCATTAAGTGAGGATCACCTGTATTTGTTCAAAACATTAAACCACTGCAATAGGAAACCTGTGACTCAAATATAGAGACGGTTGGCCATAATGATCACCATGCATCAAACTGAGACAAAATGTAGGTCTAACCAAAAGATTTATTCTGTTATCTTCCACCCACTGTGTCTTGTTTTCCAGTCAAATTGATTTTTTTGATCTGGTCTCCCTGTCGGGGCTGACACTGATGCAAATGTACGCCTTTCAATACAATTTTGAGTCACAAAAGGTGCTATCAGGCTCTCTCTAAGTTTTGGCTACTGGAGACTAACTCAGTTTTTCTCTTCCAATGCCTATCATGCTATCTGGTTGAGCATTATACAGGTCGTCCATTCCTCCTTTGCAAAAACAAATAAAAAAACAAATACATCCTTCCTCCCCCTCCAACCCCTCCCCACTCTGTCGGTTTAGCACCATGTTTTTGGTTGCTTGAAAAACAAATATTTTGATTTTTTTTTCTCTCGGAGGCATTTTTGAGGCTGACTTTCCAATGTGCTGGAAGTGACACATGGCTGATTTGTGCGATAAGCTTTCTATTACTGTCTTCCGAAGTCTCTCCCCCTCTCCAAATTTTAAAAAATTCCTCAAAGAGTTCCTGGGATTGATCTTCCCCTGGGATTGAATGGAAGATGGAAAGCCAGGAGTCTAAGATGGTTGCTGAGAAGACCCTGCCTCAACAGCTTCTTGACCACCAAGTGCGGAAATGCCATACGACCCTAAGTTGAACTTCCCGAAATCCTTTTCTCATTGCAAATATGTTTTCAAAACTAACTCATCCGGCTGAATGAGAATGAACAGAAGCAATGGAAAATATTCAGCACAGCAGGACCATTTATCTCCTGACTTAATTCTCCAAAATGCAGAGGGAAGGACAAAAAGCACTGGGTGGAAGATAATAGAGAAAGAAAGAAAGAAAGAAAGAAAGAAAGAAAGAAAGAAAGAAAGAAAGAAAGAAAGAAAGAAAGAAAGAAAGGAAGGAAGGAAGGAAGAAAGAGAGAGAGAGAGAGAGAGAAAGAAAGAAAGAAAGAGAAAGAAAGAAAGAAAGAAAGAAAGAAAGAAAGAAAGAAAGAAAGAAAGAAAGAAAGAAAGAAAGAAAGAAAAAGAAAGAAAGAAAGAAAGAAAAAAAGAAAGATTTCCTGACAGTTAGAACAATTAATCAGTGGAACAACCTGCCTCCAGAAGTTGTGAGTGTTCCAACACTGGAAGTTTTTAAAAAGAGATTGGACAACCACTTGTCTGAAATTGTATAGGGTCTTCTGCCTGAGCAGGGGGTTGGACTAGAAGACCTCCAAGGTCCTTTTCAACTCTGCTGTTCTGTTCTGTTCTGTTCTGTTCTGTCCTGTCCTGTCCTATCCAATCAAGAACTAAAGAAAAAGAATTTCTGACTGTGAGAACAATTAATCAATGGGACAGCTTGCTTCCTGGAGTTGCGGGTGCTCCATCACTGGAGGTTTTCAAGAACAGGCTGGACAACCATTTGACTGGGATGGTATAAGGTCTCCAGCCTTGAGCAGGTGGCTGGACTCGAAGATCTCTGAAGTTCCTTCTATCCCTATGATTCTATGTTCTGTGTTCAAACAACTGTCCCGGGGATTCTTGGAAGAAAATGCAACCAAAATAAATACACAGCACAAATAAGCAAAGGGAGATCCTGAATTGGTTGGTCAAGAATCTCCAGGATGAGACAATGCAAAAGGATTTCAAACCCAACTTTCCAGCAGGGAGCTTCTGGTGTTCTTAATGTTGTTTTTATGATTCTACTTTGCTAGAGTCTTTATGCAGAGTTTAGATGGTAGGCAATTTTAACTTCCAGCTGCAACGTGTTCTCAAAATCCCTGAATTTAAATCCGTTGCTCAGATACAGGCAATTTTCATCATTTGTAAATCCTTTGGCTGCTGCTGTTTAAAGCCACTCAGGCTTGGATGAACATCAATACAAAGCAGCGAATTTAAAACCCTTAATTAAAATGCTGGAAACATCCCCTGGTGTTCCTCTCTGCCCGTTTCCTTTTTTAAAAAGCAACCACAGGCAAAATTTAGTCAACAAGCCCAGATCCAGATTCAAAACCCTCCCCATGGACTCTCTTGACAGATAAGCAAGTTCAAAACATCTTCTTTAAATAAAAACTAGTGGTTTTTTTTTGGGGGGGGGGTTGCAGCTGGTCAGGTTAATTTTACAAACGAGCACACAAATTTAAATGCTAGTTTTGGTTGTTTCTTTGCTTTTTGTCTTCTGCGAAAATGTAGCTTCCTTCGAACGGTTACAGCTATATTGGAAACCCAATACGTTCAAAGCACAGTTTCTGGTTAAAGAACTGCAGCAGCATCATAAACCACAGTCCTGTGCTGAAGATCTTCCTGCCCTCTCTAACAAATCTTGAAAAACCAGAGTCTCTCTGGTTTGCAAGCAGCATGCATTTATTTTTACCATATCCCTTTTCTTGCCTCGTCAGAGGCAGTTCAACTTGCAAGTCAGAGGCAGTTCAACTGCTGGAAATCAGAATTTCACACATGCTGACTCACAGACTCAACTGGCTGATGCGACCACGATGGTCACCACGATGTAAAAAAGATGCCGAGACTCTAGAAAGAATACAGAGGAGAGCAACAAAGATGATTAGGGGACTGGAGGCTAAAGCATATAAGGAACGGCTGCCGGAATTGGGTATGTCCAGTTTAATGAAGAGAAGGACGAGGGGGGACATGATAGCAATGTTCCAATATCTCAGGGGCTGCCCCAAAGAAGAGGGAGTCAAGCTATTCTCCAAGGCGCCTGAAGGCAGGACAAGAAGCAACGGATGGAAACTAATCAAGGAGAGAAGCAACCTAAAACTAAGGAGAAACTTCCTGACAGTTAGAACAATTAACCAGTGGAACAACCTGCCTCCAGAAGCGGTGAATGCTCCAACACTGGAAGTTTTCAAGAAGAGACTGGACAGCCATTTGTCCGAAATGGTATAGGGTTTCCTGCCTGAGCAGGGGGTTGGACTAGATGACCTCCAAGGTCCCATCCAACTTTATTATTATTATTAATTATTATTATTATTATTATTATTATTATTATTATTATTATTATTACATCCTTGGGATTCTTCCTCGGGGTTAATTCCAGCAGGGTGACCCAATACAGGTAAGTCCTCAAGTTATGACCGTAATGGAGCCCAACATTTATGTTGTTAAGTGAAACATTTGTTAAGTGAATTTTGCCCCATTTTATGACTTTTCTTGCCGCAGCTAATTGAATCACTGCATTTCTTAAGTCAACAACATGGTTGTTAAATCAATCTGGATTCCTCATTGACTTTGCTTGACAGAAAGTCACAAAAGCCGACCCCAGGACACTGCAACCGTCATAAATATGAACCAGTGGCCAAGCATCTGAACTTTGATCACGTGACCATGGGAATGCTGCAACGGTCGTTAAGTGTGAAAAATGGTCATAAGTTACTTTTTTCAGTGCCATTGCAACTTTGAACGGTTAGGTTAGGTTTCTGGGTTGGCGGCCTGGGGGAGAGGGGGGAAGAGGGGATGGCATGCGCATGAGCACCCGTGGCTCGCACGATTGAGGCCAAGAACACCCGCGACCAGTGGTGGGATTCAGCCGGTTCACACCGGTTTGGTAGAACCGGTAGCTAAATTTTGCTGCATTCGGAGAACCGGCTGGCTTCCAGAAGTCTAGTTTAGGCCTCGGAGGCCTCCCAGGTCTAGAACGGCCCGCCAGAAGTGCGTGGATGCCATTTCCGGAAGTCCGTTCTAGGCCTCGGAGGCCCAGGCCTGCATCGAATAAGAGAACCGGTTATTCGGGTATTTGTATTCCACCACTTCCCACGACGCTCGCGTGAGTGGGGCTCCGAGTGCTCGCAATGCTCGCGTGAATGGAGCTGTGCACGCGTACACACACGCACGCACCAGCCAGCCACTCACACGGCCCGGTTGCGAATAGGCCATGGACCGGTAGTGGGCCGTGGCCCACAGGTTGGGGACCCCTCGACTAGATACTCCAATTTCCAGTTTCTCAGCTCAGAAAGTCAGGACTTTTTTTGGGGGGGGGAATTGGGGAGGGTGATTGGATTACAACCTTTGGGTCTGATTTCACTGTCACCAAACATTGAAGAGAAGTTGTTCCTCACAGCAGGATTGCATAACTTTGGTCAGGTCAACAAATGCATTAGCCTTCTTTCCCCCCTTCCGTCCAATCATGTCCAATTCTTAGAAACCAACGGGACAAGCCCCTGCGGCCTTTGGGGCAAGATTTTCAGAAGTGTTTTGCCACCTTCTCCCTAGGCTGAAAGTGACTGGCTCAAGATCACCCAGCTGGCTTCATGCCCAAGGTGAGACTACAACTTCTAGCCTCAACCACTACACCCAAGTGGCTCAGTTGGCTAATGTTCAATGTTAGCTTGTTAACGTTTATAGCCTGACACAGCCTCCAGTAATGATTGCCCCTCCAAACAACACAGACCTCAGCCATTGTCTTTATTTATTTTTATGTTAGGGAGCTGTAGATGAGAAGGAAGAGATTCAGGCTTAATCCCAGCCTGACATTAGACTAGTTCAAGGTTCAGAAATCCATTGAGACCCAGTGAATTTCCATTTCTGGTTTTGGATAAAGCTGCACTCCCCCCGCCCCAGATCAAATAGTTCATAACTTGAGGGTCCTCCTGGATTCACAGCTGCTGCTTGAGAAGTTATCCCCAGGGATTTAAAAGGGCCTTTGCCCTATTGTTGTGGGGGAAATAGGGGGGAGGAAGGTGTGTTGGGAAATCGGAGAAGCCAAAGAGTCTACAAAGCCCAAAGGGGGAAATTTCCAGTAAGAAAAGGAATATTCCCACAGGCTAAGTTAGTGCAAGGACAGAGCATCCCATCCAGGAGAATTTCTCAGCAAACCTGTTCCTTTTTTGGGGGGGGAGAAATTGCAAAAGGAATGCCTTTTTTTTTTTCTTCCACCAAAGGAAAGCAGATCCTGCAGGGAAAGAAAATGTAAGGGGATTTTCCCACTTGGCACCAACGTGGATCCTGAAAACAGCCAGGCAGAAAGAGGCAGAGTCTACGCTAGTCCTTCTCTTACCCACCGTTTCTCTGGTCTCCTTCCGAGGCTTGTCTTTTAAATTTCAAAATGAACTGACAGGAAAGAGGTCAAGCCATGGATGTCCTGTCACATCTGGTTTGAATCGCCCCCAAAGCTGGCTTGGCACACAGATGAATCCTGATTTAACCCCAAATCTCAGGCATTCTGAGATGAAGCTGGCTTCTCAAGAGTTCGCCCTTCATTTGTGACACAACTATTCTATTCCATTCCATTCCACTCCATATTTTCTATTCTATTCTATTCTATTCTATTCTATTCTATTCTATTCTATTCTATTCTATTCTATTCTATTCTATTCTATTCTATTCTATTCTATTCTATTCTATTCTATTCTATTCTATTCTATTCTGTTCTGTTCTGTTCTATTCTGTTCTATTCTATTCTATTCCAGTCCAAGATTCTATTCTATTCTATTCTGTTCTATTGTATTGTATTGTATTGTATTGTATTGTATTGTATTGTATTGTATTCTATTCTATTCTATTTCTATTCTATTCTATTCTATTCTCTTCTCTTCCAGTCCAGACCAAGATTCTATTCTATTCTATTCTATTCTATTCTATTCTATTCTATTCTATTCTATTCTATTCTATTCTATTCTATTCTATTATTCTATTCTATTCTATTCTATTCTATTCTATTCTATTCTATTCTATTCTATTCTATTCTATTCTATTCTATTCTATTCTACTATTCTATTCCATTCCATTCCAAGATTCTATTCTATTCTATTCTATTCTATTCTATTCTATTCTATTCTATTCTATTCCATTCCATTAAGATTCTATTCCATTCCATATTTTCCATTCCATTCCAAGATTCTATTCTATTCTATTCTATTCTATTCTATTCTATTCTATTCTATTCTATTCTATTCTATTCTATTCTATTCTATTCTATTCTATTCTATTCTACTATTCCATTCCATTCCATTCCATTCCAAGATTCTATTCTATTCTATTCTATTCTATTCTATTCTATTCTATTCTATTCTATTCTATTCTATTCTGTTCTATTCCATTCCATTAAGATTCTATTCCATTCCATATTTTCCATTCCATTCCAAGATTCTATTCTATTCTATTCTATTCTATTCTATTCTATTCTATTCTATTCTATTCTATTCTATTCTATTCTACTATTCTATTCCATTCCATTCCAAGATTCTATTCTATTCTATTCTATTCTATTCTATTCTATTCTATTCTATTCTATTCTATTCTATTCTATTCTGTTCTATTCCATTCCATTAAGATTCTATTCCATTCCATATTTTCCATTCCATTCCAAGATTCTATTCTATTCTATTCTATTCTATTCTATTCTACTATTCCATTCCATTCCATTCCATTCCAAGATTCTATTCTATTCTATTCTATTTCTATTCTATTCTATTCTCTTCTCTTCCAGTCCAGTCCAGTCCAGACCAAGATTCTATTCTATTCTATTCTATTCTATTCTATTCTATTCTATTCTATTCTATTCTGTTCTGTTCTGTTCTGTTCTATTCTATTCTATTCTATTCTATTCTATTCTATTCTATTCTATTCTATTCTATTCTATTCTATTCTATTCTATTCTAATTAATTATCAGTGAATTGGTCATTGTATGCTACATTTTGGCAAACATGGGAAACATTTTCCAGACTGAATGGGTACAACCCTTTGAAAAACTTCCATCAAATAAGATGAGAATTGGTTGGGTGAAATTCAGTGGGAGATAAAATAATGAAGCATTGCCCCATTTCTGAGCAGGGGAGACATCCTGGAGGTGCTTGTGGTAAGAACGCCCCACCCCAATCCTTTCTACTATGCCCCCCCCCCCCGAAATCATAAAAATAAAGCTCAGGAAAAGAAATATAGAAACAATGCTTTACTCATAAAACCCCTTGCTACTGCGAAGAGTGGAAACATTGAATCAAGCCTTTTGATTCACAAAGACAGTTCAATGGAGGTAATAGACAGACTAAAGATAACAGGATAAAATTAATTACATTTGTCTGACAGGATTAAAACCCAAGGAAGCCAGTGTTTTAAACCCATTGCTAGCCTTTGCGAAACAAGCTAAACAAATCTAGTAACAAAATCACACAAAGCAAGCCTCCAAATTACAAAATGCTGTAAAACTATATAAAAATCCTTGAACTCATCAAATCAATTTGTCAGCTGTCCCAGAACTGCATGCTGTTGCTGGTTCTGCTCATCAATAAACCTTCTTTCTTAAGCAACCTCCCTTTTATTCCCGGCTTGGAACTGGACCTGATTTTTCTTTCAACATGCTAATCCATTATATTTTAAGATACCCTTTTTAAAATATCCATTAGAGGGAGAGGCCCATTTTTTCTTCTTCTTTGTAAAGCTTTCTAACTTGGTTATGGTTTTCATCTGTCCTCTCCTGTCCATTTTTTTCCCTTGATCCTTTTAAATATCACTCCAATACATAGTTATCGTCTCTATCAAAGTCCATTGCGGGGTGCTTTCTAAACAATCGTTTCCTTGCGGGATTAGATCAATGCACAGCCTCACAGCCAACCCTCTGGATGCATCAGCGCTCATGAAAATCGGGGGGAAAAAACAATCATTTGTGGAAAACTGTCCAGTATGGGAGATGAATTTGGCCATATTTTACAGATCATTTTCGTATTGATGACAGTGAACAAAGAAACATTAAATACATTTTAAATGTTGCCCTTCACTTTTTTTGGGTGTCATTGTTGTTACTGCATGTGGGTCTGTTGTGCAAACACACTCAACGCAGCAAAATATGGCTGAGCAACATGATGACACTGCTGAAACTGTGCCTGGCTGAATGCAGGTGGGTGATCCGACCATCAGAGCTGGCTTTCTTGGAACATATTTTTTTCCAAACAAGAGAAATGACTCTGAGATTGTTTGTCACCAATGCGCCAATGGAGGTTGTGGTCAGTTCAGGGACCCAGCTGGAAATCCGGATGGAAAACCCCTTTTCTTTGCACAAACATTCCGCATACACAGCCACATTGGGTGCAAACCTTTGTACACAGAATGCCAGCCTCTGCAGCGCCTCTCTCCCCCCCCTTCCTTCCATACCGGGAGCCCGGCTTATTCCAAGTGGGTTGCCATGGCACCCATAATGGGACATGAATGGGAGCAAGGGGTGGGGGTAGAAGCAATGAAGGGGAAGGGAAGGGGGGGGCTGTGCACCATCAATCTCCTGGCAACTGCTTCATCTCGGCAATTACCCGGTTGCTGTAGTAACCACCCAGAAGAAAGTCAGGCAGGATATTTGCAATTCTTACTTCTAAGATAACGGTGGAGGGAAATGAATGGGGCAAAACAGAATTTGGAGATGGCTAAAATTAGACCTTCTGCAGCGTTGCAGTGAAGTATTTCTGAAAGGGAGAAACAGAACCAATTTTGGTCACCGTACTACCAAAACGATGTTGAGACTTTGGAAAAAGTTCAGAGAAGAGCAACTAAAATGATGAAATGCCTGAAGACTAAAACATATGAAGAACGGCTGCAAGACTTGGGTTTGGCTAGTCTAAAGAATTGAAGAAATAGGGGAGACATGATAGCAGTGTTCTGGTATTTGAGGGGCTGCCACAAAGAAGAAGGGGGTTACGTTATTCTCCAAAGTACCTGAAGGCAGGACAAGAAACAATGGATGGAAACTAGTCAAGGAGAGAAACAACCTGGAATTAAGGAGAAACTTCCTAACAGGGAGGACAATTAACAAGTGGAACAGCTTACCCCCAGAAATCGTGGGCACTCCATCACTGGAGGTCTTTAAGAAGAGACTAGACAGTCACTTGTCTGAAATGGTATAGGAACTCCTGCTTGAGCAGAGGGCTGGACTAGAAGACCTCCAAGGTCCCTTCCAGATTCTATTCTATTCTATTCTATTCTATTCTATTCTATTCTATTCTATTCTATTCTATTCTATTCTATTCTATTCTATTCCATTCCATTCCATTCCATTCCATTCCATCCCATCCCATCCCATCCGGCTGAAGTTTGCTATGTAAAAAGATGACTATTACTACTGATATTATAGTAACAACTTGATTTCCCAATTTTGCACTGTTACTTCTCCAATTTCTCATGTCCTCTAGGGAGTCCTCGACTTACGACCACAATAGAGCCCAAAATTTCTGTTGCTGAGTGAGACATTTGTTAAGTGAGTTTTGCCCCATTTTACGACCTTTCGTGCCACAATTGTTAAAAGAATCACTGCAGTTGTTAACTTAGCAAACCCGGTTGTGAAGTGAATCTGGCTTCCCCCATTGACTTTGCTTCTTCAGAAGGTCCCAAAAAGAAATCAGGTGACACCCCCCCCCCGGGACGCTACAACCATCATAAATATGAATCAGTCGCCAAGCGTCCGAATTTTGATCACATGATCGTGGGGATGCTGCAACGGTCCTAAGTGTGAAAAACCGTCATAAGTCACGTTTGTCAATGCCGTTGTAACTTTGAACAGTCACTAAATGAATCATTGCAAGTCGAGGACTGTCTGTACTCGGTTTCGATGCAAACAATGGCTTCAATTCCCTCCTCGCTGCTTCCTCTCTTCGTGGCTGGCATTGAGACGGTACCTTTTTAGCTGATTTATTTTCTATTTGTATCCGGCCTTTATTGTTTTTAGAAAGAATTCAAAGTGGAGAACTTATCCACCACATCTTCCTCCTCCTCCTCCTATTTTTCTCCACAACAACCTTATGAGGTGGACTGGACTGAGAGAAAGTGACTTGGCCCAAAGTCACCCAGACGGCTTTCGTGGCTAACGCAGGACTTGAACTCACAATCTGCTGCTTTGCAGCCCGGTGCCTTAATCCCTTTTTCCCCAGGGAAACTTAACTGCTTCCTTCCGGTTTCATGCAACAGCCTTTTGAGTGTCAGAGCAGCTTCCGCTATTAGATGGGGACCTGCAGTTGTGTCTCCCCTTTTCAACTCTTCCTTATTGTTGTACCAGGCCTTTTTTAAAAAAAATCTTTTTTAATGTTCAAGAAATGCTCCTCCTTCACCTTTCAAACTCGATCAGTTATATTGCAACAGAACAGACGAAATGGCCCACGACAATATTCAACCGTTCAACCTTAAATTATTTTTAAGTTAAATTGTTAACAGTTGTAAGAGCAACTAAAATCCTCTATTAGCACCAATTCTTAGACATGCCTCTGTCAAGCAAGGGGGCTGTAGAGTTTACTTTCCTTTTAAAAATGACTCATTAATTATGTTGTTTGTGTGATACTTGCTTTGTTTACAGTTGCCACAGAAAACTGCCAAACCAGGCAACTAAATAGCTGAGGCGCTAACGGGTTCTCTAAATAGCTATATAAGCTCACCGGCTCAGTAAATTTTTAAAAAGCCCAACTCAACATTAGTTATCTAGCCTTTATCTTACTCTAAATACAGCTAGACCTCAATTTACAACCATTTGTTTAGTGAACATTCAAAGTTATAACAGCACTAAAAAAAGTTCTTGTTAATTTTTATCTTCCATCTTGAAATTTTAGTAAAGTTTATATATATGTGTGTGTGTGTGTACATATATATGAGTATATATGTACTGTTATGTATATAGAGAGATTAGATATAGATATATAAAGTGATATAAATATTTAAAAGTTCAACCAATTCTTTTGCCTTACTTGCTCACTAAAAGTAAGTCAACATATAGGTATCATAAATCAATTTATTTAGGGCCACACAATTTTCTTTACAGTTGCACCAAAACTCTCAGCCAAAATGATCCAAAGTGTGATGATGTTAGTTTTCAATCTGATGACTGAAGAACGCATCCTTTTTTATCAGATGTTGAGAAACACTGAATTAAAAGCTGCTGTAGAGGTAGCATTCTCTAGAGTGACTAGTCTCTTCTTCCTGGTATGTTGAACTACAATTCCCATTATCCCCAGATGGTATGAACATTGGGCATTTTGCCAGAGTAAGGAGCTTTCCCACGGAAGAAGGGTTGATCTTCCTTAACTGCATTTGGTGGGAAAGTCAGAGCAAAAGTATTGTGGGTGTTAAACTATTAATGGAGGTAGTTAGGAGGCCGAATTCAAGAAGTTACTTCTTCTTTCCTGCTCTAAAACTTGCAGAGATAGTGAACCAATCAGAGGCTAAAGCATTATGGGATGCTTACAGACCCTGATTCCACAATCCCCCAGTTCAACTGAATAATTGAATCAAGAAAAACCATTGACTTTTGTCCAGACTTAAATCAGACACTATCTCCCTGCTTTTATTACAAGAAATGGAGTCCAAGGCTTGCCTTCACAAGATAACATGAAGTTCTAGTACCACTTTAGAATGCCTTGGTAAGATCACATTTGGCATACTGCATCCAGCTTTGATCGCCATGATATAAAAAAGATGTTGGGACTCTGGAAAGAGTGCAGAGAAGAGCAACAAGGATGATTAGGAGGCTGGAGGCTAAAACGTAGGAAGAACAACTGCAGGAATTGGGTATGTCTAGTAGTCTAATGAAAAGAAGGACTAGGGGAGGTAAGATAGCAGTGTTCCAGTATTTGAGGGAGAGGGGTTCAACCTATTTTCCAAAGCACCAGAAAGCAAGACAAGGAACAATGGATGGAAACTGATCAAGGAGAGAAGCAACCTAGAACTAAGAAGAAATTACCTGACAGTGAGGACAATTAACCATTGAAACAGCTTGCCTTCAGAAGTTGTGGGTGCCCCATCACTGGAGGTTTTTAAGAAGAGATTGGACAGTCATTTGTCCAGAAAGATATAGTGTCTCTTGCCTTGGGGGTTCCAGAGAACAGAGGCCACAACAGGGAGGCAGAACAAGAAGCAACGAATGGAAACTAATCAAGGAGAGAACCAACCTAGAACTAAGGAGGAATTTCCTGACAGGGGGAACAATGGAACGACTCGCCTCCAGAAGTTGTGGGTGCTCCATCACTGGAGGTTTTTAAGAATAAATTGGACGGCCATTTGTCTGAATTGGTCTAGGGTCTCCTGCTTGAGCAGGGAGTTGGACTAGACGACCTTCAAGGTCCTTTCCAACTCTATTATTCTGTTAAATAATGAAATACCAAACCAAACCACACTTTGACCAAGAAAGATAGGACCAGGTCTTCTACTATCACTGGACCAGTATTTCTCTTGCTCTGTTTTAAAAATGTCCCTCCTTTGGTGAAAGCAACGCTGTGATTCTTCTCTAATCTTAGGAGGCTTGAGAATGTGTCTTGAATACTCTTCCTGGCAGCGTGTACAAATTTATTCGCTGCTTGGAGTTGGAGAGAGATTTCTGCCACTGTTCTGCTTTTCACCCTGTAATTTTTCCTGCTGCACAAACTGAAAAAATTCCTCTCAATGTTCCCCTTAGGATTTCCTGGCAGGCTGAAGAAGCTACTTGAGACAGCTGATCACCAAAGATTGCACAACGAAGGACATTTGCATTCACCAAGAAATACAGGCAGAAACATCACGCTCCATCTGCAAGTACATCGTCCAATCATCTTCCCCTCGAGACCTACTCTGAATGCTACAATAACTCTGTTTCATTAAAAGAAATAAAAAGAGGCAGGGGAGAAAAAATATATGTGGGATCATTTTTCTGCACCAGACCTGTTCAAGCTGCAGTGGACAATTATGGAAAAAGGATTTCTCTCCCTTCCATTTTGCATGATGCTTAAATTTCAGGACGTTCATGGGAATTGACAGGCAGAAACACAAAAGGAGCTATTTCTGCATCATTTGGTACCCTCAGCTACCAGGATTCAGAAGGGAACAAATGCGTATTGTACACATTTTGTTTTTGCATCTCTTTCATTCAAGGCTAATTTAGATAACTGCCTTCGCTGTGTTTGTGAAAAGGACAGATATGTAGTGCAAGAAAAAAAGACAAATAGCTAAATAAAGAGATCTTGTGGGAGAAATGCAGGAACCATTGCATGAGCAAAAGGAGCTGAAGCATTTTTAGTCCAGAACTAGATAAATTCGGAAGTGACTCTTTAATTTACTAAATTATTAAGAATGGGGAGCTGGTGCAGCACAATTAGATTTGCAAGTTTCTGTCATTATAGCCAGCCTCAATCAAAGTAGCTTAAGAATCCCCTAGCCAGTATTCTTTGAGATATGTGGATTTCAACTCCCAGAATTCCTCAGCAAGCTGGCTGGGCAATTCTGGGAGTTGAAGTCCACAGTTCTTGAAATTGCAAAGTTTGAAAAACACTGTTCTAAGGCAAACCGAGTCCAGCTCTTTATCAAGCCAGGCTCTTTGTTATGCTTTGCGCCAAGGCAGATCTTGAAGACTAGGGATGAGGTAGGTCAGGATGGTGTGTCTGCTTTTCCTGACTCGACACACGTTTGAGACCACTACAAGCTGATTATTTATTAAATTTATATGGCGCCCATCTCACTGCTGAAGCAACTCTGGGCAGCTTACAAAATGATCACTTTTTTGGGTAAGTTTAAAGCACTAACAAAGGAGAATATTTGTAGCTCAGGCTTGAAATGTGGGGGTCCTTGGTGCTCCCCGAGCTTGGTTTTCTTGCAGACTTTTCATGACCTAACTAGGTAACATCATCAGTGCTAGAAGGGAGTAGGATTTGCAGAGTGAAAGGAGAGGAGGAGGAGGAGGAGGAAGAGAACTGTGGGGTCCTTGGTGCTCTCCGAGTTTGGTTGTTTTCTTGCAGACATTTCATTACCTAACTAGGTAACATCATCAGGGCTAGCAACCAAGCTCAGAAAGCATTCTCACTTAAAAGCATCTTTTGCAAAAAGATTGCTTTAGTACTGTACTTACAGATTTTACCAACGTTATTTTCTGGCACTTAATTCTATTCTTTTTCTATACCTATGAAGTTCCTTGCTATCCTTTTTTGCTGCCTGCTATAATGCGAGGCATAGAGGAAAGAGGTCCAGCAAGGCGCGAGCATATAAATGACCTTGACAGGCCGCAAAAAAAGCTAAATAGGATTAGCAAAATACCTGTTTCCTGACAAGGGGAAACTTCTTGGCATTGTTGCCAAGGTAACAAGGTAAAGATGTTGAACTCAGCTGTTCAACATGATTTTAAAGAGAAAGATGCTTTGTTGTGATTGAGAATCTCTGCAGAGACTCAGGCAAGAATTTCCCCCAGCCTTTCCTGTTAATGCACTAGTGACTAGTGATTCACCTCTGTATAAAAGCGGGGTGGATAATTTTGTGTTTTCTACTATGCTGCAACCTGGGAATTGCTTCCCAAGTTATATCCAAAACCAGTCGGCCTCCTCTAGTTCTAAGCTATGCACATATTCTGGGCTTGTGTTCAAACAAAAAAAAAATATTTGTAATAAAACCCACAATACAAGACAAAGTCTAGCTAGTCAGCATGCTTCAAAGTTATCCTTGATCCTGCAAGAAAAAAAATCAACCCCCATTTTCTCCATCAACTCTGCCCCAAAACTGATAGGATCTGCTGTGTATTTCTGCAGCTTCTGCCTTCCAAAGTTCTGGGTAATTCATCCATGGAGGTTTTTAAGGAGAGATTGGACAGCTATCTGTCTGAAATGGTATAGGGTCTCCTGCTTTAGCAGTGAGGTGGACTAGAGCAGGGCTTTTCAACCTTTTCACCCACTGTACCACTTTTAGGATATGGCAATATTCGAGTACCACCTAGCAAGGTGTCAAAAACTTGATGACCAAAAAAAAAAACCCTGTTCAAAGTTGCAATTGCACTGAAATGACTTATGACCATTTTCACACTTATGACCACTGCAGCATGCCCAGGGTCATGTGATTTATATTTGGATGCTTGGCAACTGATTCATATTTATGATGGTCACAGTGTCCCAGGGTCATGTGATCCCCTTTTGCAACCTTTTGACAAGTAAAGTCAATGGCAGGGCTGCTGGTGGTCAAGTGCTAAGGCGGGACTTCCCTCCCTCCCTCCTTCCCTGCCTCCCTCTTTCTCATGCCCACCTCCTTCTGAAGGAAGAATTTGAAAAAAAAAACCCATATTTTTTCTCTTCCATATATTCATCAAACAAGGAAAAGCCTCCAGAAACAGAAAAGACAAGCTGCTGAGTGAACTAGCTTAAAAAGGCACATTTCCCTTTAAGAATTAGCTACTGGCTAGAAAGGAAAGTAAGGAAGAAAAAAAAATGTAGTAGGTATTGGCTGCCGGCTAAGGCAGCCTCCCCAAATGGCTCCATTCATAAGTAAAGGAATCTACAGGCAAAATCCATTCAGGAGAAAAATACTTCAAAATCCCTTGCAGCAAAACTTACAGCTAACAATAGCAGAGCAATAGAAGCTAACAGGAGACATCAGCCATCAGCCAAATAGAAATTGCCAAACACTCCTTAAGAACACAAAGCCCACATTGCACAAATCCCAGAACTTCAAAGTCACAAAAGCACATAAGAATCCTCCCACTCTCCATCTCCTCCCTCTTTCTCATGGGGGAGGGTGAGCCAGAACTGAGCCTGGGCCCTTTGTCTCTCCCCAGCCACTGCAGCTCCAGAGGACTCTCTCACTGTAAGTCCTTGCCTGCGCTGGCTCTTTCCCTCCCCCACTACACTTGGCTAGGCAGGGCTGCGTACCACCTGCCACTTGTTAATGTACCACAAGTGGTACGCGTACCACAGGTTGAAAAGCCCTGGACTAGAAGACCTCCAAGGTCCCTTCCAACTCTTATTCTATTCTATTCTGTTCTGGTTCTGGTTCCTATTCCTACACCAGTTGTTCTCAATCTGTGGTTTGCGGACCCCTGGGGGGATCACAATGTCATCACAGGAGATCCACAAAGGCTTGAAGAAATGTTATGATCTAAACCTTGAGTTAAGTCTTGGAGGTCTGTGACCATGGTCCGTGGCCACAAAAGGTATTTCAGGGGGTCTCTGGTGAAGAAAAGAGAGCCACTGCTCTACTCTATTCTACTCTATTCCATTCCATTCCATAATGTTCCATTCCATCCGCTCTGGCCCAAAACGGAGAGAATCCACTCTGTATCTTTGCAGCTTCTGACTGAACCCTGCAGTCAGAGCAGTGAAAGGGCAGAACCTCTGCGTGCCTGTCAGAGTCCTGAGATTTAATTGTTGGCAACTCTGCTCAAAAGGCTGGGATAAAAGGCCAGCAGTCCTCAGGGCAGCACCTGTCAATCAAGAGAGGGAGGGGGTGCTTCCCCAGTTCGCACTCCTCCACTCTCTCGCTGATACTTCTCAGGTGGCCCAATGGGATCCCCCCCCCCAGGGAAGAGCCACGCTCGAGGCAAGCGTGGGGGTTTATGCAAGCAGTCCCCCTTTCTACCATTAGCACGACGAGGGGCATTTCTCTATTATACGATTTCAGGCAGTTTTCATCCTTCCGCCGTCTTAAATTTCCTCAAACACAGCCTGGGGTTTGGGTCTTTGAGGGACTGCCTGTCTCCTGCAACATCTGCCCAGCTGAGGCTGGCGCTTTCCAGGTTCCTTCCATTAAACAATGTCATCGACCGGGATCCCTTCCCCGAGATCTAGATAGCCCACCCTCTCTGCTGTTGCTTAGCAGAGCCACGAAGACCTGGACTTTCATCCAAGCCTTTGGCAAGGGAGGAGGGAGGGAGGGAGGGAGGGAGGGAGAGAGAGAGAGAGAGAGAGAGAGAGAGAGAGACCCTGGCTCACTGCATGGGCCACCTTTTATCTTTATTGCCTTATTGATTATTGTAATATTAGGGGTGACCTGATAGCAGTGTTCCATTATTTGAGGGGCTGCCACAAAGAAGAGGGGAGTCAAGCTCTTCTCCAAAGCACCAGAAAAGAAGGACAAGAAGCAACAGATGGAAACTAATCAAGGAGAGAAGCAACCTGGAATTAAGGAGAAACTTCCTGACCGTTAGAACAATTAACCAGTGGAAAAAAATTGCCTTCAGAAGTTGTGGGTGCTTCACCACTGGAGGCTTTTAAGAAAAGACTGGACAGCCATTTGCCTGGGATGGTTTAGGCCGGGTCTCCTGCTTGAGCAGGGGGTTGGACTAGAAGACCTCCAAGGTCCCTTCCAGCTCTGTTCTGTAACATAAGTATAACATAATTTCTGGGCTGTTGTTGAGTTGTTGAAAGTTAGGCAGCGTACAAGTTTAATAAATTATTGCTGGTACTCTTTGACTTACAACCGTTTGTTTAGCAATCGTACAGCGCTTCAAACGGCAATAAGACAAAGTGACTTACAACCAGTTCTTGATTTACAACCATTACAGCGTCCCCCCCCAGTCATGTGATCGAGATCTGGGCGCTTGGCCGCTGGCTCGCATTTATGACAGTCGCAGCATCCCAGGGTCACATGATCACCACCTGCAACTGTCCCAGCTGCCTTCCGGGATGCAAAGCCAGTGGGGAAGCCAGCAGGAAAGGTTGCAGATCACAACTCTGTGATGTCTCACTTAGCAACCGTGGCAAAAAATGTCATAAAATTGGGTGTGGTCATGCGACGCCTCCCACCCCATTTAATGATTCATTTTCCGGTCTCCATTGTGGCCACAAGGTGAGGACTTGCCTGTATGCTTATTAAATTTGCTATCCAGGATCTCAAGACCCAGCATACTGTATAAACCTAGCAATGCAATTCTAGCCTGCAGGCAATCCTGGCCTCTCATTGCTTCCCCAGGAAGACCCTTGGCGGCCCCTCTGTTCCAGACTGCCTCCATTATCCTCGCATTACTGACCAGCACGCCAGGCTGTGGCCATCAACAAGAGTCGTGCAGGAATTTATGAGCCCTGTCACACGCTCCCTTATGAACTGTGGGATCATGCCAACAACAGCTTACATGGCTGGGGAAACAGTTGCCAAAAACAGCTTTCTGCTCTTTTTCATACTCCAGAAGAATCCAGCAGCTGTTGGCAACATAACATCTGCTTGGTAGAAAATCTACTTGGGGGCCGTTAGTTAACGTGGAGCACCCGGTGCTCAAGAGACTTCCTGGCTGTCACGGCGCTGCGGCTACAAAATTTGAGGGGAGCGGCTCGTTTCTCCCTGCTTTCCCCAATTGTGCTGTCAGATGTTGCGACCACAATGACCCAAATCCCTGCTATATCTGGACATGGAAGGCTGTAAAAAGTTGACTAAGAACTTGATCGCAAGGCAGAAGCACTGCCCGAACTCCGAAACCAGCCAATAATAATAAAAAAAATTCAATGCACAGTTCCTACTCTTGTGTCTTCACTGAGCATGGATGAGGCTTTGCCCCAAGAAATTTGGGCAAGGAACGAAGGAGAAAGCAGAACCAATCAGAGCTTGAAATATGAAATCACAGTTTTGCGCTGGCAAATATACCCATTTCAGGGGGGGGAATATGGAGGTTTAAGAATGGTTAGAGAAACACACACAAAAGATATTTGTTGCTCCAGACATCCATATCCCCAAATTAAAGATATGGCCGGGGGGGGGGGAGAAAGGCCAAAATTATAAGGAGGACATCATTTATCTGGTTCTTCCCCAATATTTGCCTCCACTATTCTCCAGGTTTTTGTCTACCAAAGGCCAAATGATAAGCCGCCTGGGAAAGCCAAGGGAAATCATCAAAACAATTAAAAAACGAAAGTTAGAATATTTCGGACATGTGATGCGACACCCAGAAAAATACGGCATACTCCATTTAATCCTCCAAGGAAAGATTGAAGGCAAACGAGGTCCAGGCAGAAGAAGAACATCATGGCTTCAAAATCTAAGGGACTGGTTTGGACAAAACTCAGCACTTTTTCGTGCGGCTGCTGATAAAACAGGATCGCCAACATGATCGCCAACGTCCGATAACGGATATGGCAGAAGAAGAAGAAGAAAGGCCAAATATCCCAAAGCAGACAAACCATTGCACACATACCATGCTCCTTTTCTGCCTTTTCTTTCTATTTTTTCTCCAAACCTCCTTTTTCCCCCTGTTGGATAATAGGAAGCAATGCCATTTTTATTTAGCAGGATTTTGTACAGCCTGATGGCATATTTGAGAACATGCCGGGTGCTTGATCTAAGGGTCCCGCCTTGCATTGTGCCAGCCTGCTGGTTGGGATCTTTCCATCTCTAAGTGTGTTCACCAGCCAGCTTGGTGGGCACCAGGGAAAGCTGTGTAGGTCAGGCACAACCCTTAGATATCACACTGTGGTTAAGAAGCTGGACTCTAGAGCAGGAAGCTTCAACCAAGCAGCCCACCGGCAACTCTGGGGTCAGTTGCAATCTCTCAGCCCAACTGACCTCAGAGGACTGTGGGTTGAGGTTAAGGTCTGAGACTCCTTGCCCACATTGCTTTATTCGCAGAAGGAAAGCTGTGTGGGAGCATGGATTAATTGATGATATCTGTTCACTGTTCTGACTTGCCGGCTTCCTCGCTTCCAGAGAAGACAGGCAGAAACAGGGCACACCTCAATAAAACCAGGAACAGAAGACGCCCAGAGGCTTCCTTTTCATCACCGCTGCCATTCTTGGCCAGTGCTGAATAACAGCGCCTACAGCAGTTGGCTTACAAGATCAAGAGCAAGGCCTAGGCTTTTGTGCAGAAACCGAAGCAACCAAGTCATGAGCAGAATTGGATTGCTGATTTAAGCCCCAAGTCTAAAATGAATTTCTCTCCCACTTGCTCCCAACGTTAACTGCAAGGGAAAAAAAAAAAGAAATCCATCTATTTGCCCTCACTCTGGTGGTGTCATGTTAGAATTGCCCCAAAGTCGTCTCCTGCAACATCCCGGAAATGATTAACATCACAGAAGGTATGTTGTTCCCCTTAATCGTGAAAAGATCCTTTACCTGGGCTAAGCAGAATTTCAACATGGTCTGCCCAGAAAGTAACTTCTATCTGTCCGTCTCCTCCAATTTCTCCCAAAAGCAGCGAGCTTCAAAATAACTTTGTCCCTTTAAAATGGACAGCCACAACATTCCGTTGCTCATCGTCACACACAGACGCAACCACTGATTCCTCTTTGATTGGATGGTACAGTCACCTAGCCTGTCCAGCTTTGATTTCTGGACACAAATGAGGATCAACAGAGATATACACTAGAGGTCCCCAACCTTTTGGACACCAGGGACCGGTTCTGTGGAGAAAGGTTTTTCCACGGACCGGAGAGTGCGTGGTTTTGTGTGCTGCCTACATCCCACAGATGGGACTTTGCTTGTTTGTGTGGACCGGTTGCTGGCATGCTGCGGCCTGGTACCGGTCCACGGACTGGGGGTTGGGGACCCCTGATATAGACAACCTACATGAGCCCTGGTGGCGCAGTGGTTAGAATGCAGCACTGCAGGCTACTTCTGCTGACTGCCGGCTGCCTGCAGTTCGGCAGTTTGAGTCTCACTAGCTCAAGGTTGACTCAGCCTTCCGTCCTTCTGAGGTCAATAAACTGAGGACCCAGATTAATGGGGGCAAGATGCTGACTCTGTAAACTGCTTAGAGAGGACTATAAAGCACTGTGAAGCGGTATATTAGTCTAAGTGCTATTGCTATTGCTATATACCATTTCTTCCTCCAATTTTATTCCCTAAGGAAGGCAATCTCTCATTGCCTAAGGTCACCCAGCCATTTTCTGTGGCTGACGATGGATGTCTCGAAGGTGCTCAATTGGGACTGTTTTTTTCCTCAAGGAAAACGTTTCGCTTCTCATCCAAAAAGCTTCATCAGTTCGGGTTTATTGTCACTGGGGAGATCCGGATTCCCGTCCATCGGTGGATGCGAACCCGGATCTCCCCAGTCTGAGCCCAACCTTTTCTGCTGCGGATTAGGCCTTGGACCCCAAAGCAGGTAGCCTGTCTTGCACAATGAGTTTATATACAGCTAGTCCTCAACGTACCACCACAATTGAGCCCAAAATTTCTGTGGCGAAGTTAGGACAGCTAAGTGAATTTTGCCTGATTTTACCACCTTTCTTACCACAGGCGTTAAGTGAATCGCTGCAGTTGTTAAGGTAGTAACACAATGGTTAAGCAAACCTGACTTCCCCACTGACTTTGCTCGTTAGAAAGTCACAAAAGGTGGCCACCTGACCCCGGGACACTGCAGCCATCACAAATACGAACTAGTTGCCACGCAGCCAAATTTTGATCATAGGGGTGCCATAATGGCCGTAAATGTGAAAAACGGTCGTAAGTCACTTTTTTCAGTGCCATTGTAACTTTGAATGGTCACTGAATGAGTGGTTGTAAATTGAGGACTACCTGTAATGGAAGTCAAGCTCCTCAAGCTGAGCATGAGCCAAGAAGCAAGTTGCGTGCAGTTCCATTGACCAGGTTTAAGGCTAAGAAATATACTTCCTTGGATGGAAACCCAGTAAACAAATCTCCTGCCCGCCTGTCTGCATAATTTCATTCGGGGGCGGTGGCAGGGGGTGGGTGTTTATGTGTTTTCGTGACTTCTCTTCTGCGAATGAAGCACTACCTGCTCTTATCAATCAATCAATCAATCAATCAATCAATCAATCAATCAGAATAGAACTAGAAGGGACCTTGGAGGTCTTCTAATCCAACCCCCTGCTCAAACAGGAGACCCTATATCATTTCAGACAAGGGACTGTCCAGTCTTTTCTTGAAAACCTCCAGTGATGGAGCGCCCACGATTTCTGGTGGCAAGCTGTTCCACTGGTGAATTGTCCTCACTGTTAGGAAGTTTCTCCTTAATTCCAGGTTGCTTCTCTCCTTGATTGGTTTCCGTCCATTGTTTCTTGTCTTGCCTTCTGGTGCTTTGGAGAATAATGTGACCCCCTCCTCTTTGTGGCAGCCCCTCAAATACTGGGATACTGCTATCCTGTCCCCCCCCCTAGTCCTTCTTTTCTCTAGACTAGCCAAACCCCAATCCTGCAGCTGTTCTTCATGTGTTTTTGTCTCCAGGCCATTCATCATCCTAGCTGCTCTTTTCTCTGCCCTTTTCCAGTGAAGCCCGAGACTACAACCTCGGTCGGCTCCTTTTCCTTCCCAGCCTCAGTGAGTCCTCCGACACCTGCCACAAACCAGTTGTGACCCCTGGCTTGGCTCATTCAGGAAGCTCAGACAGGGACAGATCCAGCTTCTCCCTCCCTCCCGGATTGCACCTGGTGCAATCGTTCTTGGCCAAGCCCCAGAATTGGTTCAGGCAGCAATTGCACAATCGTGACATCTTCGGCTTAATCATGACTAAGCAAAAAAAGAGCAAAGTTCATCATATTTCTTACATCATGGTACAGAGAGATCCGATGGAAGGCATTGCTTACCGTGCAAAAACCAGAGTCCTCCCTCCAACTAAGAAAAGGGGGAGGAGACGAACAGGGGTGTTTTTCGGTTCAAACCAGATAAAGGTGATTTAGCTGCAAGTGGGAGTAGTCCTCGGCTTACGACCGCCGATTGAATGACCCTTTGAAGTGAAGACGGCCCTGAACAAAGTTAAGAGTGGTCCTCGGACTTACGATGATTACAGGATCCCTGCAGTCCTGTGATCAAAATTGGGGAGCTCAGCAACCCGCATGTACAGGTAGAATCAGAATCAGAATCGAGCTGGAAGGGACCTTGGAGGTCTTCCAGTCCAGCCCCCTGCTCAAGTAGGGGACTTCAAACTTGGCCCTTTTATGACTTGTGGACCAACTCCCAGAATTCCTCAGCCAGGCACGCTCAATTCTGGGAGTGGAAGTCCACTAGTCATAAAAGGGCCAAGTTTGGCTGAGGAATTCTGGGAGTTGAAGTCCACAAGTCATAAAAGGGCCAAGTTTGGCTGAGGAATTCTGGGAGTTGAAGTCCACAAGTCATAAAAGGGCCAAGTTTGGCTGAGGAATTCTGGGAGTTGAAATCCACAAGTCATAAAAGGGCCACGTTTGGCTGAGGAATTCTGGGAGTTGAAGTCCAGAAGTCATAAAAGGGCCAAGTTTGGCTGAGGAATTCTGGGAGTTGAAGTCCACAAGTCATCAAAGGGCCAAGTTTGGCTGAGGAATTCTGGGAGTTGAAGTCCACAAGTCATAAAAGGGCCAAGTTTGGCTGAGGAATTCTGGGAGTGGAAGTCCACAAGTCATAAAAGAGCCAAGTTTGGCTGAGGAATTCTGGGAGTGGAAGTCCACAAGTCATAAAAGGGCCAAGTTTGGCTGAGGAATTCTGGGAGTGGAAGTCCACAAGTCATAAAAGGGCCAAGTTTGAAGACCCCTGCCCTGCACCATTCCCGACAACTGGTTGTCCAGTCTCTTCTTAAAAACCTCAAGTGATGGAGCACCCACAATGTCTGAAGGTAGTCCTCGACTAACGACCACAATTTATGTCACTGAATGAGACATTTGTTAAGTGAACCTTGCCCCATTTTTGCGACTTTTCTTGCCGCGGTTGTTAAGTGAATCGCTGCAGTTGATAAGTTAGTAACCTGGTTGTTAAGTGAATCTGGCTTCCCCAATGACTTTGCTTGTCAGAAGGTCGCAAAAGGGGATCACGTGACCCCGGGACTTCGCGACCGCCGTAAATATGAGTCAGTTGTCAAGAATCTCAATTTTCAGCACGTGAGCGTGGGGATGCTGCAACAGTCGTAGATGTGAAAAACAGTCATAAGTCGCCTTTGTCAATGCCGTTGTAACTTTGAACGGTCACTCAATGAACTGTTGTAAGTCGAGGAGTGCCTGTATTTACAACAGTTGCAGTGTTCCAGGGTTACATGATCGCCATTTGCAACCTACCCAGCTAGCTTTTGACAAGCAAAGTCAATGGGGGGGAAGTGAGATTCGCTTAACAACCCTGTGATTCACTTAACAACTGAGGCCTTAAAGGTTGTAAAACGGGTGTGACTCACTTAATGACAGCCTTGCTTAGCACCCAAAGTTCCATTCCCAACTGGGATAATCAATTGAGGACAACCTGTGATCTTTTCTGCATTCATCCACAAGATCAGCACATTCATAAGGTCCCGTGAACTTTCCCTCGTTCTTTCAATTTACTGGAAAGCACAAATTCCCCCTTTTAAAGCCCGGGAAAACCTTGCAGTGACAGCAGATTGACAGCTCCTTGTTGCAAACCTGGGAGGAAAACAGAGGCTGGGGAAGGGGAGATGGGGCGGGATGGGGGAATAACTCTACATAATTGCAGGGTGGAGAGGTCCAAAGAACCTGGGGCACCATTACCAAATGGGAGATTCCAGTGGAAAGAGGATGCGTGAATATAAGATTTATGGTAATGGAAACACACTATATCTTGAAAAGTAAAACCTTCTCATGTAAATGAGGTTTGGGGATTCAGCTAGAAAGTGCAGCTTCCTCACTTCCCATGCCGGTCATCCAGATCTTCCTGCCAAACAGAACTGTCTGTACACATTTGGTCCGGAAATGATAAAAGGAGTAGAGGATGTTGGATTGAAATTGAATGGATCTGGTTGTGTAACACTTCTGCAGGAGGAGGAAACACTCAGGGACGGAGGGATGTTTAAGTCTCTGCAATAGAAGTTGGCATCCCTTCTCTTTCCCTTAAGAAAGCTCCTAGTCCTCAAGATCACCAAGTTAGGTCTGAGAGAACACAGAACATACTGTAGAATCACAACCCTGGAAGGGTCTTCTAGTCCAAGCCCCTGCTTAAGGCTGGAGACTTTATACAATGGCAGGTCAAATGGGGGAATATAAACAGTTGAGCAGAAACGGTTGAGCACTTTTCTGGCCTTCCTGAAACTGATTGAAACAATCAGATTTGCATTATTTCTGTAAGTTTTTTGGGGAAAAAAACTGGGCGACATGGGATGACCCAGCAGAATCGTACAGCTCTATCATGCAGATACCATTCTAGGTAAAAAAAAAAAAAGTGAAGCTAATGTCTCCTTGACCTTTTGAGACATGCAGATGCCTTTCTCGACAACCCTTTTTTTCCCTGGGACTATTTTCAACTTCCCATCAGGCCATCAGTCCCAGATTTCTTAGTAATGCCTCATCTAAGCATTAGCCAAGCTTAGGTATACTTAGCTTTAAGCCCAGAGAAGACTGGCTATTGATTCCTCAAAGAAAGTGCCGTTCTGAATTGATTGGGAACTACAGTACTTTCCAGAATATCTTACTTTCTTATTTCTTTACCATCTCCAACAATGATAGAAGAACAGTGGTCCAATATTTGAGGGGCTGTCACAAAGAAGAGGGGGACAGCCTATTTTCCCAAGCACCAGAAGAAAAGACAAGAAACAACAAATGGAAACTAATCAAGGAGAGAAGCAACCTAGAACTAAGGAGAAATTTCCTGACCGTGAGAACAATTAATCAGTGCAATGGCTTGTCTACAGAAGTTGGGGGTGCTCCATCACTGGAGGCTTTCAAAAAGAGGTTGGACATCCACTTGACCAGGATGATATAAAGCTTCTGCCTTGAGCAGGGGGTTAGACTAGTAGACCTCCACGGTCCCTTCCAATCTACCCTTCCCTTCTGTTATTCTGTTATGGTACAAACTCTACCCAGTGCTGCCCAGTGAGTTTTTGGAATCAGATGGTGGATAGTTGCAGCTTGGGCAGAAAGAGATGACTCGGCCTTCCAACTCTCTGAAGCCCCAATCCATCTTATCTCTAATTTGATAAGAAGGACTTTCAGGACTTTTCAGATCATTGCTTAATGATGTGTAGGTTTGCACAAGAGATTTTATGATCTATTAACAGAACTGCCGAAAGTGCTTGTTATTTTGTTATCAGGTTGTTAATTATTATTGGGTGGAAAAGTCATCTTCAGTGGGAGGGCTAAGAAAACAAAACTGCCTTGAAGTAGGGAAGCCTTTAACTTTAAGCCCCAATTTATTAAAACCAACAGCTCTTAAAACACTTGTCTTCTCAACTTCCTCTTTTTTTCTCTGGGCTTAAAAGCTAAGTGGGCTTCTTGTCTTGTCTGTTTTGAATTTTTTTTGGGGGGTGGTAGTTTGAGTGGTTGGTTTTTTAGGACAAATTAAATGCACTGGAAATATAAAGAAATGATACATTTGTTTTTGGAGACTCCAGGAGCTTCTATTAGTTAATCAGATCAGATTGTAGCCAACGAAACTCCCCATGAAGCTGAAATATCAGTATCGCTTTAGAAAGCGCTACTAAGACCACAGTTAGAAGGCTGCATCCAGTTCAGGTCACCATATTATACAAAAAGATGTTGAGACTCTGGAAAGAGTGCAGAAAAGAGCAACAAAGAGGGCTGGAGGCTAAAACATATGAAGAACGGTTGCAGGAATTGAGCATGTCTAGTTTAATGAAGAGAAGGATGAGGGGGGACAGGATAGCAGTCTTCCAATATCTCAGGGGCTGCCACAAAGAAGAGGGGGGTCAACCTATTTTCCAAAGCCCCTGAAGGCAAGACAAGAAGCAACGGATGGAAACTAATCAAGGAGAGAAGCAACGTGGAACTAAGGAGAAATTCCCAGACAGTCAGAACAATTAATTAGTGGAATGGCTTGCGGGTGGAAAACGCACACAGAACTGAAGGATGGAGAAGCTCAGAATTATCCAGAGAAGATACTGGCCGTGTTCAGAGTTGGAAGACACCCCCCAAGTAAGCCTCTGGGCTGGAGAAAAGCACAGAGTGATGTTTGTCTGGAAGTAGGGGGTTGGACTGGAAGATCTCCAAAGTCCCTTCCAGCCCTATGATTCTAGGTTCTAGCTTCTCTTTTTTTAAAAAAATAAAAACCAGGGAAATAGACAAGCACACGGAATGGGAATCTCCCAGAGGGATCGGGTGAGCCGGAATTGATCAGATCCATCCAAAGGAGGGCACGGATGCACTAATCTACAACAACCTTGCAAGGTAGAGCAAGAGGAAATGAGGGCGATCCACGCAGAGGTTTTGAGGGATGTTCTCCCAGATGGACGGACACTAAAGCGGACTGGGGGGGGGAGGGGGTTGAAGTAGGCAGAGGGGGGGGGCTACGGGGGGGGCGGAGCCCAGGAGCGGCGTTGGAGCAAGACTGCCTCCCCTCTCTAGAAGAGGAGCGGGTGGGCTGGGAGGGGTTTTATGGAGCATGAGGACGAAGAAGCGAGCCAAGGGCTTTGATCTCCCACCTCCCAGAGGTGGGAGGGGGAGGGGGAAAAAAACCCTGGTTGGAATGAATGGAGGAGAGGGGGAGGGAAAGGGGGCTTCTCAGAAAGCCACTGGAGGAAGAAGGGGGCGGGGGGGGGAGAGAAGCAACTCTGAACTTCGCGTTGTCCGTTTCATTGATGGGTGGTCCACCAAAAGGAGGACGGGGGCAACCGCAGCCCCTCGCCCGCGCTCTGGCTCCGTCGGGGGGGGCGTGCAACTACCCCCCCCACACACACACTCACCACGTCCAGGCGACCGGCGTCCTCGGCTGCGACCGCTTTCGCCCCGGCGTCTCCCGGCGCCGCCACAGCCTCTTCCTTCCCTGCTGCAACTGGAGCGCCCCAGAGCGAAGCCAGCAGCTGGCTCGGCTCGCCGAACGCGCCGCAGCCAATCCGAGGGCAGAGCTCGCCGCCCTGCTACGGGCCGGGCCAATGGCAGGGGCCGCCCAGGACACACCCCCTCCTCCAAGGGAGGGGCGGGGGGCTGACGTCTTCTGCTTTCTCCGCCAGAGGTGTGCGGGACTGCAGCTCCCAGGGTTCCCAGCCGGGCAGCCAGAGGTGCGGGGCTTCTGCGGGAAGGTGGAAGGCTGGCTGAGGCTTTGAATTCGCTTGGTTCTGACTTGTGAAAGCCCCCCCCTCCCGCCTCTCCTGGAGCAATGCACTCCTCACTTGCTCAGAGGTACCTTGGCCTTCAGTGCAGCTCCTGGTGTTAAGGACTGGTGAGGGGGTGTTAAGAGTTGCACTTAAAATCCCAATCTCAAATAATTCCATTGCCACCAAGACGCATGCAAGATCACTTGGCATTCTCCAAAGGCCTGAAACCCCCCCACCCCCCCAACTCACCCCCAACTCAAGGTGACAATCCTAAGAGAAAGAGACTGGCTCAAAGTCACCCAGAGGGCTTTACATTCCCACTTAAGACTTCTATACCGCTTCACAGTGCTTTATACCCCTCTCCAAACAGTTTACAATGTCAGCCTCTTGCCCCCAAGAATCTAGGTCCTCATTTTACCGACCTCGGAAGGATGGAAGGCTGAGTCGACCTTGAGCCGGTCAGGATTGAACTCCTGGCAGTGGGCAGAATTAGCCTGCAATACTGCGTTCTAAGCACTGTGCCACCAGGGGTCTTTTTTCCTTCCTTCCTTCCTTCCTTCCTTCCTTCCTTCCTTCCTTCCTTCCTTCCTTCCTTCCTTCCTTCCTTCCTTCCTTCCTTCCAACTTAACAATAACACTTATATACCACTTTGCGATGCTTTACAGCCCTCTCTAAACAGTTTACAGAGTCAGCCTCTTGCTCCCCCAACAATCTGGGTCCTCATTTTACCGACCTCGGAAGGATGGAAGGCTGAGTCCACCTTGAGCCGGTCAGGATCGAACTTCTGACTGGGCAGAGTCAGCCTGTAATGCTGCATTCTAACTACTAGGGAGGGAGGGAGGGAGGGAGGGAGGGAGGGAGGGAGGAAGGAAGGAAGGAAGGAAGGAAGGAAGGAAGGAAGGAAGGAAGGAAGGAAGGGCAATAGCAATAGCACTTAGACCGCTTCACAGTGCTTTACACCCCTCTCCAAACAGCTTACAGATTCGGCACATCACCCCCAACAATCTGGGTCCTCATTTTACCGACCTCGGAAGGATGGAAGGCTGAGTCAACCTTGAGCGGGTCAGGAACGAACTCCTGGCAGTAAGCAGTGAATTAGCCTGCAATCCTGCTTTCTAACCACTGCGCCACCAGGGAGGACTAGAACTCAGGATCACCTGGTTTTATAGTTCCTTGCTTTAATCCCACCAACAAATGGAGTCTCAGGCAGCAACAAAATCTCTCTGGTTACTGGGAAGAAACGTCCAAATCCACCCACTTAATCCAGCTCAACTCCAGGGCTTTACTCACCATAGCCACAGCTTAACTACAACACACTGAACTACGTTCGCTCGAAGCATGACGCTGACTTCACCAACAGGCCTAATTGAGGGTAAACTCAGCCAATGGGATGGCCTTTCAGATAGACATTGTGGGATTATTTTTAGCATGCAGAGCCGTTTGTGAGCCAAGAGGCTGTCAGAACACCTTACAGAAGAACCAGAGGCTCCATAACTGGTCATTTTCACCATGACCGTTTCACGTAACAGATCCCTGCACGGCCTGGTAGTTGCCTTTGAGTAAACAAGGGAGCCCCAAGGCAGCCGATCTACCTGCGAGGACCCACCCCATCCTCTCTCTTTCGCAGCCCTTCAAGTACAGGCAGCCCTTGACTTACGACTACCATTGAGGTCTGGATTTCTGTGGCTAAGCTAGGCAGGTGTTCAGCGAGTTGCACCCGGTTTTACCAGCGTTTTTGCCACGGTTGCTAAGGAAATCACTGCAGTTGTTCAGTGAAGCACGCAGTTAAGCAAAGCCAGCTTCCCCCTTTGACTTTGCTTGTTTTGGAAGCCAGCTGGGAAGATCACAAATGGCGATCGATCGTGTGACCCCAGGATGCTGCAACTGTCATAAACGCCTGCCCATTGCCACGTGCCTGAATTTGGAACGTCTATGGAGATTCTCGGTCATCCAGGTCATAGTTATCCCAAAGATGATTTTTCATGAGCATAAGTCCTCCCGTTCCCCACCATCCAGACAGAGCTGAAGAAGCGAAACCAAAGAAAAACAAGAAAGTCCATTTGCCTGGTGAAAAAAAAGCACCTTTGGGACCGAATTTTGAACACGTGACCATTGGGGGTGGGGTGGGACTGTCATGGTCGTAAGTGTGAAGACTTGTCAGAAGTCCCTTTTTTCAGTGTGGTTGCAACTTTGAATGGCCGCTAAATGAAGGGTTGGGAAGTCGAGGAGGACCTGAATCTTGTAGCGTGATCTTTGGCATCACAAACATCTTCTCTGGCAGCCAACGTATTCCGATGTCCCTCGCTTGCTTTCTCTTAGGCCAGGGGTGGGGAACCTTGGCTCTTTTATGACTCGTGGACTTCAACTCCCAGAATTCCTGAGCCAGCCATGCTGAGGGGAAAGAGAGAGGTTTCCAAGCTGAGCCAAGCTGGCTCAGGAATTCTGGGAGTTGAAGTCCACGAGTCATAAAAGAGCCAAGGTTGCCTACCCCTGGTCTAGGCCTAGGCCAGAGGTAGGCAACCTTGGCTCTTTTATGACTCGCGGACTTCAACTCCCAGAATTCCTGAGCCAGCGTGGGGGAACTATGGCCCCCTCATGACTTGTGGACTTCAACTCCCAGAATTCCTGAGCCAGCCATGCCGAGGGGAAAGGGAGAGGTTTCCAAGCTGCCATGCTGGCTCAGGAATTCTGGGAGTTGAAGTCCACGAGTCATAAAAGAGCCAAGGTTGCCTACCCCTGGTCTAGGCCTAGGCCAGAGGTAGGCAACCTTGGCTCTTTTATGACTCGCGGACTTCAACTCCCAGAATTCCTGAGCCAGCGTGGGGGAACTATGGCCCCCTCATGACTTGTGGACTTCAACTCCCAGAATTCCTGAGCCAGCCATGCTGAGGGGAAAGGGAGAGGTTTCCAAACTGAGCCATGCTGGCTCAGGAATTCTGGGAGTTGAAGTCCACGAGTCATAAAAGAGCCAAGGTTGCCTACCCCTGTCCTTAGGCACTGTGTGTGGGGACATAGAGTGGAATGCACTTACCTAAGCAAAACTTTTGTAGCTAAAAATTAGCAGGAGATGTCATTTGGCCAAGTTTAGATCATAGTGACAGAGAGTTACAAGACTGATTGACTGAGATTTCTACAGACCAACATTTGCAACTGCCGACATACCCAGAGGATGATTTGAGAAAATACCCCCAGTTTATGTCTGGGGAGATTCTCAGTCATCCAGGTCATGGTTGTCCGAAAGGTGTTTTTTTCAAGAGGCAACTGGACTTTTTTTTTAATTTTCCCTTAAAGATGTTTTGCTTCTCACCCACGAAACTTCTACAGTTCAGTTTAGAAGAAGTTCAGAACTTCAGTTCAGAATTGAAGAAGCTTCTTGGATGAGAAGTGAAACGTCTTCAAGGAAAAACAAAGTCCAGTTGCTTTTTGAAAAAGCATCTTTGGGACATCCGCCAGTTTATGCTTAGAGCAAACTCAAATTTGCTTCAAGAAATACCTTCCAAATTCTCCTCTACGAATTCCAGTCTTCAATCTTCCCCCAATATTATTTAAACACACAAAATATCCACCAAGGACTCTCTTGTTATCCATGTTAATAGCTGGCATCTCATCATTTGACCTGTGCTAATGTTTAACAATTGGCATTCAATTGGTGACCGTAGCAGATTGTGTTATTAGGCCTGCCAAAGAAAATGTGAACATTTGGAGATAAAATGTTGGGTATAAACCTCAAAGGGAGGGGGGGGGAAGGAAAATTCAAAGAATTTGCAATGACTGCAAAGCAGTCAGTGGCTTTCAAGCTCTGAATAGATTTCATTTCTCAAATTCTTGAGTTGAAAACACTCTTACGCGATTCTGGAACTGCTTGAACTCCTCCTCAGCCCCATTTTAATATTGAGTAACAGCCTGCTTTGGCTCTTTTGACTGAGCAATTTCCCCCCCCCCCTCTCTAATTCCCTTCTCCTCCCTGTTATTATCTTTATTGTTCTAAAGTCGTCCTTCCAATCTCTCTGCTGAGTCATGAAAGCTCAAGGGAGTTGGCATTTTAATTACAGTACACCAAGGCAATCGGAGGCCAACAGGCAGTGGAGCAAAAGCTCTGGCAAAACGGCTTTTTTGGGCTAAGATTTTTCATGTGTCAAGTTTGAGAGGTACAAAGAGAAAGGGAAATGGTTAAGAAGCCTCTGGCCAGGAGCTGCAGAAAAAAAAAAAAGACTTGAGCATTTCTGAAGGATTTGAAGCAGCGCGCACTGATGGGGGAGAATTTAACAGCAGTGAGAAAAATGCAGGAATTGGGTATGTCTAGTCTAGTGAAAAGAAGGACCAGGGGCAACATGACAGCAGCGTTCCAATATTTGAAGGGCTGATGCAAAGAAGAGGGAGGTCAACCTATTATTATTATTTTTTTTACAAATATTTTTATTTTTTTAAAACAACAAAACATAACACACATAAAACACACAGTGTATACTCCCTTTTTTTTTTTAACAGCAATTTCGTAACGGTAATCTTCTATTATTTACATTTCCCCCCCTTATTCTTCTTTTAAATATATTTGTCCTTGTTGTCCCATTGTTTCTTGTTTCCATTTTTCTTCCTTCATACTAAAAATAATACATATTATTACTATGCATTATTATACACATTTTCCCTTTCTTGACCTTTCCACATTTATTATTTCTAATCTCCAACCAATCATGCCACTTATTCCATATTAGATAGTACTGTGTCTTCCTTTTCTTTTATCTCTTTTGTTAATTTGTCCATCTCCGCACAGTCTAAGATTTTCCTTATCACTTCTTCCTCTGATGGTATATTCTCATTTTTCCAGAACTGTGCGTAGACTATTCTTGCTGCCGTTGTTATATGTAGGATTAAGTACCGTGTTTCTTTACTATATTTTCTGTTTAAAATACCCAGCAGGAAGATCTCTGGTTTCCAGTCTACGGGTTGATCTATTATTTCTTCCATCCATCTTCTTATTTTAGTCCAGTATTTTTTTGCAACTGGGCATGTCCACCATAGATGATAATATGTTCCATGTACTTTTTTACATTTCCAACATGTCGGCGAGTTGTTCTGGAACATCTTGGTGGAAGATGCCATCTGTAAAACATCTTCAACTGGTTTTCCTTGAATGCCGCAGACATAGTCAATTTTATGTTTGTTTCCCATATTTTTTCCCATTTCTCCGATTCTGTTATATCCGAAATTTTTTGCCCATCTGATCATTGTGTCTTTGACAACCTCGTCTTCCATTTTATATCTCAGTAAGTAGTTATATATATATTGCTAATTAATTTTATTTCTGTTCCATGTATAATTTTATCCAATTCTTGTGGCTCCTTTTGTATTTCATATAATTTTTTGTCCTCTGTATATTTAGATTGGATTTGTGTAAATGCCCACCAGTCAATCTCTCTGCCTACATCTTGGTCAACCTATCTTTCAAAGCACCAGAAGGCAAGACAAGAAGCGATGGATGGAAACGAATCAAGGAGTGAACCAACCTGGAACTAAGGAGAAATTACCTGACAGTGAGAACAATCAACCAGTGGAACTGCCTGCCTTCAGGAGTTGTGGGTGCTCCATCCCTGGAGGCTTTTAAGAGACTGGGCAGCCATTTGTCTGGAATGAGTTAGGCTCTCCTGCTTGAGCAGAGGGTTGGGCTAGATTAGAAGACCTCCAAGGTCCCTTCCCACTCTGTTATTCTGCTCTTAAGACCTGCCTCCTTATCACAGTCCCTTGGGAGAGTTACATCCTCCCTCATTGGCAATGAGTGAGTGCAACGAGATTGTTACAAGGAAGGCAACAGGTTCAAATCAAAATGACAACCTCTTCTTAAAATTCTCTGGCCTGGTCTTTGAACGTCTGCAAGCCCTCCTCCACCCCACATTCTCCCTTAGTGCAGGTAGCCCTTGACTTACAATCTTTTGTTTAGTGACCGCTTGTAATTTACAACGGCGCTGATAAAATGACTTATGACTTAAGACGATCGCAGCATCCCCACGGTCACGTATTCAGAATTTGGGTGCTTGGCAACTGGCATGTATCCGTGATGGTTGCAGGGTCCCGGGCCCAGGTAATCACCATTTGTAACCTTCCCAGCCGGCTTCTGACAAGCAAAGTCAATGGGGGAAGCCAGATTAGTTTAAGGACTGTGTGATTCGCTTAACAACTATGGCCAAAGGTCGTAAATTGGGGTAAATTGACTCACTTAACAATTGTCATGCTTAGTTAACAGGAAATGTTGGGCTTGAGAGGTGATAAGTTGAGAATTACCTGCATTTTCTTTTCTAAGCTTGCCTTTAAATTTCTCAGCCCCCCCCCCCACTCCTGCCTCCCCCCCCAAAACAGGACCTCAACAGCAATTCAAAGTGTGTGGGAGGGTGATCACAAGATCACAAAGGGCTTTTTTATTGTATGGAGAACTTGCACAGACCTTTAACACGCATCTTACTAATTGGAAATGTGGAGAAACACCTGTCCTTGGACAGGTACTATGGCTAGCCTGTTAGCTTTTGTAGAGGAATTCCACCGAGTTTGGAGGGTGGATTATGAAGGGGGGGCGGGGGTGCAGAGCCTGAGATTTGGGGCAGATTTTGAGGGCTCAGACTGATGATACAAACAACTCCGTAGACGAAGGGAGCCAATCTTGTAAAGGACCACCGGTTGCAGACTCACAGCTGCTATAACAACCCTACCGACGTTAAATTCCTTAACTTCATTCGTGCTATTTCATGATCAACTTTCTCCATTTATTTTTAAAAGCAGAATCAAGAGTTCGTATCTGGATACCGCATGAAATAATTTCAATTTGCTTCCTGGAGGGGAAATTGTGCTGCCCATCACATGCACACACACACACACAAAATATCTAGAAAAAGGTGGAATGAAGTCCTGTAACTTTGTAAAGTTTGCTTGAATCCAGTGATAAGGCCAAACGCTCTTATGGAAAGTTCCAACTCGTTATTTTTATGGGATCTGCAACAACACGTTGCAGTGAGTCCGTAACTTAAGGGGGAGGCTTAGCTCTTCATTCCACCTGGCAATCCTCTTGAACACGATGGGGCAATTCAAGGGGAAGATGATGTCCTGAGGGACTCTTCAGATTTGGAGCCACAGTAGTTCTTGAAAAAAAGACCTTCCCCCTAAGGAACCACAGAATCATAACAACTGGAGGGGACAATAGAGGGCATCCAGTCCAACCCCCTCCTCAATGCTCGATCAAGGGAAAGAAAAAAAAAAGAGATGAACAGAAGGCCTTTACAAGACTTTCCAAATTTAACCAAGCCTCATTTGCACAGCTCTATTAGCAATTTTATTGAAATTAGGTATCACGTTCCTTGTTCTCACAAAGATCAATACTTGGTGTGAGAAGGAGGGAATGGTAAGTTCCATTCAATGGTGCACAATTACGAGCAAACAAATACACAGAACTTTTACTGATGAAGGGAAAAATAACTGGAGAAATGTTAAGATACTGATAAAAAGGTAAGGGAGAACTGTAGAGTCCAGGGGTTACCTGGGTGGAAGCTGTCTGTTTACAGTAGTGGCCAAAATTGTGGAAACCTTTGGGGAAAAGTGTACAGTAGAAATGCCACCTTTGGTTAAGTTTCCACCCATTTTTCTTCTAATTTCTTTATAACTGTAGCCTTGTTCACTTAATAATACTATTTTACATCGCTTTTTGGGCAACCAGTCAACTCTTTGCACCATTGCTTTAATTTTATTACCTTTTACAAGCTCACTAAATGAAAGAACACAAAAAACCCCCAACCAACTTGATAGCGATCCCATAACACACTGACCAATGTCCTCCTCTCAGCTTCAATACATGACATCAATAACTGAATCCTACTGTGATCTGATTGGCTCATGGCCAAAACAAGATGACACCCGATTGGCTCTCTAAACACTCCTGCTCATTGGCTACAATCAGATGAAGGAAAGCTACCTAAGGATATCAACCTAAGCAAGTTGTGCTTCCTTTTTCTGGTTATTTGGCTAGAACTTTTCATAGAATACAGTACAGATAATTGAACACACTTTGTTGCATTACATTCCTGATTAAATTATCTTTCCACTGATGTATAATTTTATGGTACTACTCCCCCCCCCCCAAAAAAGTGGTGTTATTAGCCATCAAACTTCAAAAAATACACTTTTCCCAAAAGGTTTCCACAATTTTGGCCACTACTGTATTCAAATAAAGTCATCACCAAGTCATAGCGACACCTAGTGGCAAAATCTGTTCATTTCTCTGAGCAGTTTTTTTTGCGGCTTCGGTTTGACATGCAGACAACACAGACTCATTCCCAACAGCCTGCACCTGTGTTCAACAGTAAAGGGACCCAGGGCAGAAAACATCCTGCAGCCTCAGCCACTCTCTAAAAGAAGGCAAAGGACCAGCTGTCTGCAAGGAGTATAAATCCTTCCATTCCCCACCATCCACCGTCAGAGCTGAAGAAGCGTCGTGGAGGAGAAGCGAAACGTCTTCAGAGAAAAACAAGAAAGTCCTGTTGCCTCTTGAAAAAGCACCTTTGAGACTTCTATATACTGTAGTGAAGAAATATTCTAAGGGTAGAGAAACACTGCTGTAAGGACCTCGTTGAAAAGTTAACCGTCACAAAAATCCCTGGAAGTATTTACTGTACAGGTATACTCCGTACGAAAAAATTTAAGAGATGATTAAATATTGTAAGAGCAGGCCATCGCCAACTTTTTCAAGCATCGGCAGAAAGGCCAGTGCTTCTAGGGGTGCCTCAAAGGTGCTTTCCTTCTTCCATGTGATATTTTATTTCTTCTATTAAATTTGCTTCTATGGATATTCCTGCCTTAACACTGGAGTTGAGGCTTGGTGATCTGACAGCAGAGAGATTGTGGTGAAGAGCCCAGCTGGCCAACGAATCTAAGCATGTGGCTTATTCTGCTTCTTGCCAGTAAGAATGAAGGAGAAAAGGTTTGAGAATCTGATCTGAGAAACTTAAAAAGTAATCTTAGGAAGACCTGGTTCAATCTACAGGAAGACTATCATACGTCCAAAGATCTGGATTCTCACAATGTTGAGAAGCCATTTCAGTACAGGAGAGAAATGAAATCAATCATTTTCAAGGAGGCTCCAGCAGCATAAACTGAATGGCTGAGGTGTCTTCAGCACTAGCAATAACAATATCACTTAGACTTATATACCGCTTCATACTGCTTTGCAGCCCTCTCTAAGCGGTTTACAGAGTCAGCCTGTTGCCCCCAACAATCCGGGTTCTCATTTTACTGACCTCGGAAGGATGGAAGGCTGAGTCAACCTTGAGCCGGTCAGGATCGAACTCCTGGCTGTGGGCAGAGTCAGCCTGTAATACTGCATTCTAACCACTGGGAAGGAAGGAAGGAAGGAAGGAAGGAAGGAAGGAAGGAAGGAAGGGCAATGGCAATAGCCCTTAGACTTATATACCGCTTCATACTGCTTTACAGCCCCCTCTAAGTGGTTTACAGAGTCAGCATTATTGCCCCCAACAATCTGGGTCCTCATTTTACTGACCACAAAAGGATGGAAGGCTGAGTCAACCTGGAGCCGGTCAGGATCGAACTCCTGGCTGTGGGCAGAATCAGCCTGCAATGCTGCATTCTAAGCACTGCGCCACCAGGGCTGTTAGTGTCTTAATAACAAGACAAGCTTATTCAGCCCCAAAGCCTTTGGAGACTACATCCGCTTGACCAGAAACTTGCCAAGAGTAATCCCTGATGGGCTGGGCTAGGTTTGAGTCACACCTGGAAGCCTGAACAGCAACGCCCTCCGAGAATACACTTTTCTGACCTGCCGATCTTTTGCGTTCCCACAACCAACACCGTTCTATAGCAGTCCCATAAAGGCTGATACCGCTTGCAAATCACAACCAACGTATTACAGCAATGGCCACGTATATATTTAATCTCTTTTTGACAGGGACCTGAATTCTATCTGCTTCCTTGTTTCGTTCAGAAACTCCTTTAGGTCATATACGTCAGCTGACACTGCCTCTGCGTCCTCCTTCAGTCTCTCGGGGGCTGAGGACGGGATCCATCGGGGGTCTTCTGAGCACTAAGCTTCCACAGCTCCTACCGAAGGAAAGATATTCAACATTCTTTAGGACTCTCATACAATTCAGGACTCTTACCATTATTTAGGAGGTTGGGAAAGCAGGAGGACACTCCCCCCTACTCCACTGCCATTTGTTAGGGGGCTGAAATACAACAGTACCCGCACGGAACAAGAAATGGTAGACCGGGTGTCAAGGCTGCTAACATCGAATGTTTTTGCCTGACATTATATGTGGATGCAGACATTCACTATTTAACCTGTGTATTACTTTAGGGCCACTATTAGATAGTATGGAGGGGGGGGGAGTGGAAGAATGTACTTGGGAACTAGTTAGCCATAACAATATTTCAGCAGAGCATCTTCAAAGCTGGATGAAATACGAGGAGATAAAATATGGCGCCTTATGGAACGGGAGGGAAAGTTCACACTTTAAACTAATTGGGGAATGTGATTAATGACTGTCAAACGAGGGAGGGGAATGTGCTCAGATACTGGGGGGTGAAGTAGGAGGGTTCAGATTTTGGCTTCCTTCATGTATGTGCCGAAGCTATGTTGCCATTAAAAGATTCTTAAAGGAAAACAATGCCTCAAGTTTCTTTGAAAAGCCTCTTCCTTCGGAACCATAACACCGGGTTTTGGTGCTGGTGGGCACTAATGGTCCTCGGGCACCTCCTAGTGTGCTTGCAGAATATCTGCTTTCCTCTAAAATTAAAAATAAAATAAAGGATTTTGGATAACACAAAAAAGAAAAGGGAGATAGCAAGGCAGTTAGGAAAAAGCTGAGGGGAACTCAGAAACAGTCACAGAGTTGGAAGGGACCTTGGAGGTCATCTACTCCAACCCTCTGCTTTCGCAGGAGACCTAGACTATTTCTGATAAATGGTTGTCCAGTCTCTTTTTGAAAGCCTCTAGTGATGGGGCACCCACAACTTCTAAAGGCAATTTTTTCCCCACTGGTTAATTGTTCTGTTGCTTCTCTCCTTGATTAGTTGCCATCCATTGCTTCCTGTCCTGCCTTCTGGCGCTTTGGAGAATAGCTTGACTCCCTCTTCTTTGGGGCAGCCCCTGAGATAGTGGAACATTGCTATCATGTCACCCCTCGTCCTTCTTTTCATTAAACTAGACATTCCCAATTCCTGCAATCGTTCTTAGTATGTTTTAACTTCTAGGCTAAAAAAAGGAGGATATCAGCTAGTAGGACATGGAGAGACGGCAATCGAACAGGAAGTCCTGAGGTTGGCATTTGAATGCAGACTGCAAGGGGATGGTTTTGAAAGGCAGCAAAATGAGCAACTGGGGTGATTGAGTTGCTGGCCATGGGAACTTGGGAGATAATGTGGAGGGAGGTTTTTCAATAACAGAAAGGGAATCCAGAGTGCAAAACATTCAAAAAATGTTTTGAATAAGAGTTAAAGGACTAGATGACTAGATGTATTAAATTGGAATATTTAAAGATTAAACATATTTTTAATTATGGTTAAAAAGAATAAGAAATCTTGGAAACAAATATATATTAGCTTAGGAGGGATATATATTTTAAGTAGTATGTTATTTTTAATGTTTCTTTACTCTTACTCTTTTTTTTTAAACTGTTTTATCTATTCCTTTAGAAATGTAAAAAGTGCTGAGATGGTTCATATGGAAAAAATAAGACTTAAAGTTTTAAATGTAATTAATTTTTGAGAAAATCTTAAACCAGTAAGAATACTTTGAATTTTGTGGGAGAAACAAATTTAAATAAGGATTGTTAACAGGATCTATGATGAGGCCACCAGAATGACTGGATAGAAAAGAAATATTATATTGATGTGATTATTATTTTTAGGAATATTGGGGAAAAATTATATATTTAATTGTTATCTATCAAAACAATAAGAATTTGTATTAACTCAATGTTTGCAAAAGAGGGGAAAAGAGGAAATCAACTAAAACCATGATGTGGATTATGGATTATAGAAATCAATTGTTAAGTCATTGTTTTACAAATGTAAACCCAGACAACACACTGTTCACCAATTATTAAGTGATTTGTGTTTTAAAAAAATCAATAAAATATATTACACACACACAAAAAAGTAAGGGTTGAAAGAAGCAGTTGTGTTCTGAGGCTTGGAATTCCCTAAATTATTTGGTTTAGCTTCTTTCGTCAGTTTACTTTTCTAGATGTTTTGAAGGTGGCTGTGCCCCCAAATAGCCCTTTTCCTCAAAGGCACTTTGTGATCTTCGCTTTGTGATCTCCAGAATGGCACAGAAGCTGCAAACCTTCCAAACACTTGGGTCCAACTGTTGGCTGGAGAGACAATCGTCCTTTTGGCGTCCTATAATTTCAGCTTTGCATTAATGTTGCAGACAGTGAAACGGCATCTGGGCTCAGCCCGTTTTCTTCTGAGCCAGATGCAATAGCAGCCAAGCTGCTCTAACCGATCAGCCCCCCCCCCCCCCCCAACTCCCCAGTCCTGAGATTAAATCAGAGGTGGGCTGCAGCGCTCCACACCACCCTGTGCCACGTTTTTCGGTTTTACAACAGGTGGAAAGAATTTTAAAAGCTTAATTCAGTGTCTTCCGTCTTTCTTTGTAGAGCTCAGAGCTTAAAAACAGGCTTCCAGCAGGGGAACATTTTGCAACTGTTCTTTGCTCAATCCAGGTGCTTTCAGACTGCTCTTACATCAAACTGACACAATAGCTCACAAACAGGAAACTGAAATATAAGGAGTGTGTTCTTTTTGTATGTATAAGGAACAAGTCTGGGGAGGCTGTACAAGCTGTTTTATCAATTCAGCCAAGCAACGAATTCTAAAACAATGTGGTGACTTACATAGAATAACAGAGTCGGAAGGGACCTTGGAGGTCTTCTAGTCCAACCCCCTGCTCGAGCGGGAGACCCTATACCAGTGTTTCTCAACCTCGGCCGCTTGAAGACTTCAACTCCACAGCTGGCTGGGGAATTCTGGGAGTTGAAGTCCACCCATCTTCAAGTGGCTAAGGTTGCCTACCCCTGCCCTATACCATTCCAGACAAGTGGCTGTCCAGTCTCTTCTTAAAAGCCTCCAGTGATGGAGCAGCCACAACTTCCAAAGGCAATTTGTTCCACTGACTGATTGTTCTCGCTGTCAGGAAATTTTCCCTTCGTTCTACGTTGCTTCTCTCCTTGGTTAGTTTCCATCCATTGTTTCTTGTCCTGCCTTCTGGTGCTTGTTCTACCATCCTGACTTTCTATCACTTGTATGATTACACCAGATAAGATAAGTTTGCCAACATTGATACCCACCAGTTGTGGAACTCGCTCGTAAACAATATGCTGCGGGAAAGACAGTTCGACAGGCTGAATGCTGTATTTCATCCTGCCCTCGCTGGTTTTCAGCAGCTCATTCAAAGTACTTCGGAAGTGATTATAGGCTTCACACACAACGTCCATTTGTCTTAAAGTGAAGTTGAACCTGGTCAAACACATCCAACAAAGTGTCTCAGAACAAGTTCAAAAGGATATTTTTTCTAAATGTGGCTGCATCTTCCCACAGAATGACAGCAAAGGGCTTCAGAAGATGAATCAACCTGACAGCAAATGCTGGTGGTGTTACCAAGAACCGGCAGATTGCCTGTAACTCAGATAACGCTGCCAAAGGAGAAAATGCTGTGTTGTTAGTGCCTATTGCTGTATGGAACTTTTTCATGTCAAACCCCTAGAATGAGAACGCTGCCAGTTTTATTCGGCTTCAAAAATTAGAACGAGATAAAGGCAAGACAATGGAGTCAAAGGGGAGGAGGAGAAAAAAAAGTAACTCTTTTTTGTAGAATTTATAACATGCTGAGTGCAGGAGCAGTCAGGCCAGAATACGAGATAGTCCTCAACTTACAACTATTTGTTTAGTAACCATTCAAAGCACAGCACCGAAAGAAGTGACGTAGGACTGGTGCTTGCACTTACAATCACCCAAGTCAGAGATCCCCAACCTTTTGGGCACCAGGGACCGGTTCCGTGGAGAGAGGTTTTTCCATGGATTGGAGGGTGTGTGGTTTTGTGTGCTGCCTGCATCCCGTGGATGGGGCTTTGCTTATTTGTGCGGACCGGTTGCTGGCATGCCGCGGCCCGGTACGTGTCCACGGACCGGGGGTTGGGGACCCCTGATCTAAGTAACCTCAGAGTCCACATGATCAAAATTTTGGTTTTTCGGCAACCAGCTTGCACTTAACAATAGTTGCAGCATCCTGGGAGATCATGTGATCATCATTTGTGACCTCCCAAGCCAGCTTCTGTTAAGCAAAGTCAATGGGTTAAAGAGGGATTGGCTTAAGGACTCTGCTTCACTTAACTGTGGCAAGAAATTGTAACACTGGGTGTGATCTTAACAAGCACCTTGTTTAGCAATGCAGATTCTGGACTCAATTGTGGGTCTAAATTGAGGACTATCTGTACACTAACTGGTCTAGAAGTAAAATTGTCTAAATAACTGGTTGATATTTTTGTACATTGATTGTGCTGGAAACTCAAGAGAAGCAAATATTGCCACGGTTGCAAGCTATGTTTTTGCTTGGTTTGTGACTCACAAGACACCCTGTTTATCTTATGGGGCGTTTTCCACTTAAGACACATCACCAACCTCTTTTCCATAGAGAAGAAGATGGTGCAATCATTCCTCAGGTTGCTAGCGATTCGGGACAGCGTTTTGAAAAAAGCATCTGTTAGGTCATCGTCATAAAATACTGCAATATGAAAGATAAAATGGTGAAGGTTTTCAAGGCTACCCAGAAGCATTATCTCCCATCTTAAAGCTGATTTATACAATCAATCACTGTTCAGGATGCACTGCATTACAGGATAATACAAGCAGTTAACTTCACATTTTACTAACTGGATCTCCGGGTGAACTACGGCCGTCAGGAAAAGGACATTTCGTAATTGCGAGAGACGGGCATGGCAACACTCACACACTGATCTGCAGTGTAGCTACACACTTGGTTTTTAATTTCACTGGGAGTCTTTTATAGAGGAAGAGGAAGGTGTGGTGGATACGTTCGCTCTCTCAATGTCTAGGGAGATTTTCAATCGTCCAGGCCATGGTTGTCCCAAAGGTTCATTTTTTTCCCCAAAAGGCAACCGGACTTTCGTGGTTTTTTTCTTTGAAAATATTTCGCTTCTCATCCAAGAAGCTTCTTCAAGTTCCAAACTTCAGTTCAGAACAGAAGAAGCTTCCTGGACGAGAAGCGAAACATTTCAAAGAAAAGAAAAAACAACCCAAGAAAGTCCAGTTGCCTTTTGGAAAAGCGTCTTTGGGTTTGCGGTTTTGAATTATTTGTAAATAAATAAATAAAATAAATTTGCTTAACGAACAGAGAGATTCTCAACTCTGCTCCTATTTTTCCCAAGGACTCTTTTTATAAGGAACACTCCAAATGGCAATTAATAATTTCCATTACTGAATAATAAAACCACTCCAGGCAGTGATGTTATCTTCCTTAGAACTAATATGAGCCTTTCTCACCACTACATTAAATTTTGGGGTTTTTTTTTTGTTTGTTTAATTTCAATATTGTTATCTGAAAAGTGGTTCCAGTTATAGTTTACTTACTTTAGAATGGTATCTGCTTTTTCATCGTTTCTCTCATTAGTTTTTTGGGATCACAAAATGGGTTATCGAATTTTTTAAACAATGATTCCATGTTATCTTATTTTACTGCACCAAAAGGAATCAGAAGTCAAAGCTTTTTTTTTCTCCCCCCACCTTTGTCTCTTCTCCTTTTCCTCCCTTATTTCCCCATTGTTTCATTTTTTTTCTTTGTATTTCTGTATTTTATATTTTGATAAACTAATAAAAAATTTGAAACATTTCATTAAAAAAATATACTGGGCAAGATTTGTTTAACATCTTCATATTTTAATGTTGTATTTTATATTTTAAGTTTAATGTTGTACGGTATGCCTCATCTTAATTGTGATGCTTTTTGAGATGACTAAACAAACATTTTTAAAAAATATAGGTTCGTATCACAGCTGCACAAATGTGTGGGTGCGATTTCGTAGCTATTCCTCCGATAATTCAAATTTCTGAACCGATCTGAAGCACAGAATGAAACTGGGTTTTGTCAGATTGGTTGGGAGCCAAGTCCAAGAACTGAAAGGTTTGTGCACATCCTTACCTGAAGCAACCGTCACTTGAATCACCTTTCCCTGAATCAACCTGATTCTGACATTCCAATCTCATGAAGGCTGATTAGAATAGAATAGAGCTGAAAGGGGCCTTGGAGGTCTTCTAGTCCAGCCCCCTGCTCAAGCAGGAGAACCTATACCATCTCAGACAAGTGACTGTCTAGTCCAGGGGTAGGCAACCTTGGCTCTTTTATGACTCGTGGTCTTCAACTCCCAGAATTCCTGAGGGAGCATGGCTCAGCTTAGAAACCTCTCCCTTTCCCCTCAGCATGGCTGGCTCAGGAATTCTGGGAGTTGAAGTCCACGAGTCATAAAAGAGCCAAGGTTGCCTACCCCTGGTCTAGTCTCTTCTTAAAAAAAACTCCAGTGATGGAGCGCCTACGATTTCTGGTGGAAAGCTGGTTAATTGTCCTCATTGTCAGGAAGTTTCTCCTTAATTCTAGGTTGCTTCTCTCTTTGATCAGTTTCCAACCATTGTTTCTCGTCCTGCCCTCTGGTGTTTTGGAGAATAATTTGACCCCCTCTTTTTTGTGGCAGCCCCTCAAATATTGGAAGACTGCTATCATGTCTCCCGTTTCTTTTCTTTAGACTAGCCAAACCCAAGTCCTGCAGCCTTTCTTTGTATGTTTTAGTCTCCAGGCCTTTGATCATCTTAGTTGCTCTTCTCTGAATTTTTTTTCCAAACTCTCAACATCTGTTTTGTGATATGGTGATCAAAACTCACTGCAGTATTCCAGGTGTGATCTCACTAGGGTTTTATAAAGCGGTACTAATATTTCATGCAATCTTGATTCTGTTTATACAACCCATACTCCTGTTTTACAGCCTCAATCCATTCCCAAACCTGTTTCCATACCATCAGCAGCCAGTATCACAGTGGTGAGATCATGCAGCTCAACAATCTCTTTTTCGGACCAGCTGAAGCAATCCTCAGGATCTACAGCAAAACGAATATATATATATATATACAAATACTTATTTACTGCATATCTCAAATTTTCCACGGGGATCTGAGAACTGAGTCAGGTTCTATCTGCAGGCCTACAATGTAAATTCCATGCTGTGCAAGGAAAAAGGTATTGATAGGAAGAAAACTAGCTAGATTTTGGGGTTATTCTATGCCTTGATATACACATGTAGTCCTCAGCTTACGACCACAATTGAGCCCAAAGTTTCTGTGGCTAAGCAAGGCATTTGTTAAGTGAATTTTGCCCCACTGTACTGTCTTTTTTTGCCACAGTTGCTAAGCGAATAACAGCAGTTGTTAAGTGAATCACATGGTCATTAAACGAATCTGGCTTCCCGCCCATTGACTTGGCTTGTGGGAAGTCGCAAATGGTGATCACATGATCCTGGGAAACGGCAACGGTTATAAACACAGGTCAGTTGCCAAGCACCCAAAGTTTGATCACCTGACCATGGGGAAGCTGCAAAAGGTTATAAGCGTGAAAAAATGGTGACGAGTCACTTTTTTCAGTGCCGTTGTAACTTCAGCCACTAAGCAAATGGTTATACGTTGAGGACTACCTGTGTTGGCCACCGAGGAGGCAATCTGGCACAGGTGGTCACAGCCCAGTGGGTGAAACCTGACCCTGTTTTCTTCTGTTGAAGCTAGTTAACAAGTAGGCAGCAATCCTGGGATGGCATCTACAGATCTGAGATTAAGGTTGATTTATCAAAAAAAAAAATGGCAGTTAGGGGTATATTGGAGTGCCCAAAGAATATAATTGAAGGATGGACATCAGATTTCCGATGCTGGAGATGTAAAAATTTGAAGGCCCACTGACCCAGGTGACATGAGCATGTAAATCATGTGGGCTGTTTGGGGGATAGTTATATTAATGTACTGTATACTGATGGATTTGCGTAAAAAGCTTTAAATGCTAAAACGCAGCAAGATGGGTGGTGTACAAGTTAAATAAATAAAATAAAATAAAATAAAATAAAATAAAATAAAATAAAATAAAATAAAATAAAATAAAATAAAATAATAAAATATTGAAGCGAATACCAGAGCTTTGGAATTTGACTGTTTATCAGGATTTGTGGCTGTACCAAGCATAGAGGATGGGGTGGAGATGGCAAAAAGAATTATGTTAAGAAACTGGAAAACTGATGATACTCCAGGGGCCAAATAGGAACTGCTGGAAAGTGTGGTATTCTCTACCAATCAAAAGATACAGTAATAGTTGCTACCATGGCAGATATTCGGTAATATCTTACAATAATACACTGCATTGCTCATACTATAGTAGTGCGTTCATTGTTAAACCCATGACTATAAGTATAAAAGATAATTTTTTTTCTGTTTATCCTCTTAGTTTGTACTTTTATTTTTTTTCTTCAGGAATAATGACTGCTTTCTTAAAAATAAAGTAAACAAATTGTAAGATATATTTAATCTGTTCTGGCCTTTGACCACAAGAAATGGAATAAATTTATTTAAAAGCAGCAGACATTTTGGGAGAAAACCCAATAGCAACTTCCAACACTCGCTCAGAGATTAAGGCTGATTTTCATTTCATAATTCTGCTTTTACACAGTAATCTGACCACCTCAAGACCGAGCCTGTTACACATCGGGTTTTATAGAAGAACCCACCCCTCTCTGTGAAGTTTTGGTTTAGCCCAGGGGTCTTCAAACTCGGCCCTTTTATGACTCACGGACTTCAACTCCCAGAATTCCTCAGCCAGTGTGCCTGGCTGAGGAATTCTGGGAGTTGAAGTCCACGAGTCATAAAAGGGCCGAGTTTGAAGACCCCTGTTTTAGCCTGTTCCCAGCCACATTTGCTTATATTTCGTCTCTTTTTCTTTCATCACTCGTACACTGACACTTCCATTTAAAATCCGTTCTGTTTTGCACCTCATTTATTTGAAGTGCCAGGGCCCTTCATGGCATGAAGTAATTCAAGCAAATTTTAGATTTTAAAAGGAAGCATCTTTTGTCCATCTCAATAAAAAAAAAAAAACCTGGATAGCCATTCTCTTCTTTAAATGACGCTTTTGGTTGTCTGTAACAAGCTGAATTCTACATTCTGTTCTTCGTGCCTTTGACACCCCCCCCCCCCAATTAAGCCAAGCAACACTATGGTTTACCCAATGAAATGCAAAAATGTATTTTGCACATGCTCGGAGGCAGCCTTTAGTTTCGTCATCTCAGATAAAATCCTGAGTTTTAAATTAGAGCTTGGAAAGGAAACATCAAAGGCTTACATACCAGTGCAGAAATTGTCTTGCTGCCAATCCAGCTTTTTAACTCTAATTTCACTTCCTAAAAAATCCGCAAAATAATAAGTGGCAAAAAAGGAAGACTATTAGGATACAAGTAGTGGGATTCAAATACCTTAACATCCGGTTCTCTGCGTGGATGCAGGCCTGGGCCTCCGAGGCCTAGAATGGACTTCCGGAAGTGACATCAGCACAACTTCCTGTGGGCCGTTCTAGGCCTGGGAGGCCTCCTTCAGGCCTCCAAGGTCTAGAACTGACTTCCGGAAGTGATATCAACGCACTTCTAGCGGGCCGTTCTAGGCCTGGGAGGCCTCCACCAGGCCTAGAACAGACTTCCGGAAGTGACATCAACACACTTCCGGCTGGCCAGTTCTAGGCTTGGGAGACCTCCTCCAGGCCTCCGAGGCCTAGAACGTACTTCCAGAAGCAGCATGGGTTCAGCCAGTTCTCCGAACTCAACAAAATTTAGCTACCGGTTCTACCGAACCGGTGCGAACCGGCTGAATCCCACCACTGGATACAAGCAATTCATAAAATAAACAAGAATATAGTGGCAATGCCGTTGCGATGTGTCTTGGGTTAATGTCATGGTTACGATAGATGAAGCCAATTAAAAGAACTTCAAGGCAAAGATTTGTTCCTTAAAGAAGATTTTATTCAGGAAACGAAGTATCGGCACTTACATAGTTGAACCCAAGACTAAAGTTCCCTCCCCCCTGATACAATGTAACAAGTTGCAATTCCCACCCCATAAAGGCTGTCATAAATCACATTCACCAATTAATCTAAAACGGGGGCTCTCCTCCCCACTTTACAGCCCGCCAAAACTTTATCTAGAATTGACCTTGAAGCGCACCCAGCTGCAATTGTTTAATAATTTTTTGTTCAAAATTTCTTGTTCTTCTATAGAACTTCTTACTGTATATCCAGATTAAAATGATAAAACATATTAGCCACTTGTCCAGAGGCAGCACTCAAGATCGTAAGTCATAAAATATACCAGAAGCAAGTATATGAAGTACATGCAGTACCCTGGTATTCAACTGCTTTGAAACTCATCGAATTTGGTACTCAACACATTTTGACAGGAAAATTTTTATCCCAGTACTCATCGTTTGTTTAGTACTTGACGCACAAGCTAGAACATGTCGTTGTCGGCTGCCTTGTGCCTCGCTATATTATTCCTTATGGGAAAAATCTGTTGGGTACTCATCGCGCGTCCCGGAACCAATCAAAGATAAACCACTGTATCACTCCATGCATCTCAAATTTGATGTTTGTTTTAGTTGCTGAACATGAAACAATTTTGAAAGCCCATTTCAACACAATCTCATGCGGGTTTGTTCAGCATCAGACCCCTCCCCCCCTATATTCAATGGAACTTACTCATCCTTTACCTGTTGGCTCAGTGATGTGGTTGTTTAAGGCTACATTTCGTTCACACATGCTCAGTAGGTCTTCACCAACATCTTTAAAAACAAAAAAGACGAGAGATATCAGAATCCCAAAGAGCCAGTTTGGGGAAGGTGCTGGCCTAGAAGCCAGGAGACGGTGAGTTTTAGTCCCGTCTTAGGCATGCAAACCAGCTGGATGACTTTGGGTCAATCACCAGGAGACGGTGAATTCTAGTCCCGCCTTAGGCATGAAAGCTGGCTGGGTGACTTTGGGCCAGTCCCTCTCTCAACCCAACTCACCTCACAGGGTTGTTGTTTTGGTGAAAATAAAGAGACAGGGGTATTATGTATGTTTGCCATCTTGAGCTGACTAATATATGTGTGTTTCAATAAATAAAGAGGCAGGATAAATATCTAATAGTTTCATGCCGAGTTAACTCACAAGTAAGTCCTCAACCTATGGCCACAACTGGAACTGGAACTTCCACAGCTAAGCAATGTGGCCATTTAGTGAGTCAGGCCTGATTTTACGACCTTTTCGTTAGGGTCATTAAGCAAATCCGGTTCCCCCAATTGCCTTTGCTCGCTGGAAGCTGGCTAGGAAGCTTGCGAACGGCGGTAACGTGACCCTGGGATGCTGCAAGTGTCATAAATACATGCCGATTGCCAAGTATCCAAATAGTGACACTGTGACAGCAAGGATGCTGTGACAGTCATAAGTCATTTTTTTTAGCACCGTTGTGGTCACTAAATAAATGGCTGTAAGTTGGGGACGACGGTGGGCATTTTGAAAACATGGGACCCCTTTTTGAAATGTTGTTTTTAAATATCCCAATTATTATGATTTCCAAACCACCCAAAGAGTTGAACTAAAGAGATTACCTGTGCAATAAATGGTCTTGGCAGCTTTTGCCATGATGATGCTGACAAGCCCAATTCCTGCCCCAAGCTCCAGCACGGTGCAACCCTTGAACAGATCTTGCTTCGAGAGGATGTAATCAGCAAGCAGGAAAGCTCCTCGCCAGACCTTCGAAACCAGGAAGAATGATTATATGAGGCGCGGACTTAAAAGGATGGGAAATGGACAGCCAACCTGCTTCCTACCTGCTTCCCAACATCTTCTAAAGGTGTCGCCATGGTGTGCTCTGGAACAGCAAAACAGACGAAGGTTCTTTTTCATTACGCCAAATTCATTATTGTCCCCAAAAACGTATTCTTCTCAAAACTGCTTTTGCCCTAAAGCTCAGAAAATATGAACATGAAAAGACGGGAGTGGAAAATACTTCCTTTCTTGAGATATGGTTTGAAAACTGTATAATTCACATCCTATCAGAGTAGGAAGGGCAAGAATCCGAAATGGAGAATTAAAGTATGAACTTTTAATTCCTGTTCACCATTGTAATAATAATAATAAAAAAAACAGAGATCTTCTTCTGCCCAAAAGTGAAAAACCAACCCTGTACAGCAGTGTTTCTCAACTGTGCAACTTTTAAGATGCGTGGACTTCAGCTCCCAGAATTCCCCACCCAGCCATATTGTAAATGTTGTAAATTGTGGTCATGTGACTGTGGGACGTTACTAGGACTGTAAATGCAGGTCAGCTGCCAAGTGTACAAACGGGATCACATGATTACCCTCCCTCCAACTTTGAATCCAAGTCATAAGTAGCCCTGGGAGATCTGTTGTAACCTTGAATGGCTGCTAAGCAATTGGTTGTAAGCTGAGCACCACTTGTATGAGAAATGAATATTATGGTGTTACTGACCTATTTTAACAACATTGCAACTGTTGCTGTCCTGCTCCTGTTCTTCCAAGACATCTCCACCCTTAGTCAAAATGATGGGCCAGGCCTTAGTCCTTGTATGATCCTCATCTCCTGCAGGAGGGAAGGGCGCTTTCCGGACCACCTGCAGGTCCCCATCATCATCCAGCAAGGCCTTAATTCCTCCACAGGAGTCACCTTCCTTTTCGGGACTGTCTGGAGAATCTTCAGCACCAGCTCTGCCCTCTGCAATTAATTCTTCCTCACTTCTGCTCTGGCAGCCAAGGGACGCTTTTTGGCCTCCGTCTTCCTTCTCAGGGTCCCCCTGGTTATCGTCCAAAAGGAGTCTGAACTGCGAGAGAAAGACTAAGAGGCAACAATTTCAGGTGATAAATTACTTTGCAAGCAGACGACCTGCACATTTAAAGAAACTTAAAAGGAGAATTAGACTTTCTAAAGTTTTAGGGACTGCTTTCCCTAGATTTTTATTTTACAGTTATTTGGGACACCTCCCATCAATTTAACTGGGCTTGCATATGTTTTGGAAACTACGTGAAACTGAATTCTTAATTATGTATGTGGAGGTTTAAAATTCCTATGTTGAGTGATTCGAGTTTCTTCACTTCTAGCATCTTCTGCTCCTTGTCCTCTTATATTCTGCAACAATTCCAAGCAACAGACATTCTTTTTTTTTATATATATATATATTTTATTGGATTTTTATAGGGGTGGGAAGGTTACATCAAGGTGCTTAGGAAACAACGGGGAGATGGGTACATCAAACATCCAAAAGAAAAATCATAAATATGTAGCTCAAAATTAATTCATTAAAAATTCCCTCTCTATTTCCCTCATATAGTATTACATATTCAAATTAATACATTTTTAAATAGACTTCAAACAATCCTATCAAACATCAATCACGTTTCAGTTGTAAAGATCCAAATCCTGTTTTTAGGCTTTACTAATTTACAGTTACCATATTCCAATTAGCCTTAAATAAACATATTGTTAACACTTCGGGTATCCCTCATTTCCCTTTTCCCTAACATAATAATTATATCTGAAATGAATATATTATTCCCACAATAACATTCTTATGTTTTATTCATTAATACCATTTCTTCTCTCGTCACCAATCCCTCTTATTCTCCTTCTATTACAAAATAATTATCTTATTTGAAATAAAAATATCAGTCCAAAAGATACATTTCTATCTATTTTAAATATATATTCTATCAATCAATCTATATCTATAAAAAGTCTTTTTAGCCCAGTAGGTAAAGTTTACAGACATTCTGAGGGTTTCAAATCAGATATAGGGAAATATCTTCTCTCTTGGGCTTCGCAGATGTATTCCATTTCTGTTCCATCAAGCCCATCCATGTGCTGTCCTCCCTCTGAAGTCTCTTTCTTGTACTTAAATGTTCTATCAGCCCCTTCATGGTCCCTTTCTTACTTGGATGCATTTTACTAGTATGTTCCCCTCTTGTTTCTCCTCTTCTTCCTTATTGCATCCTCTCTTAAGCACATGCACTAAACCAGGGGTAGGCAACCTTGGCTCTTTTATGACTCGTGGACTTCAACTCCCAGAATTCCTGAGCCAGCCATGCTGAGGGGAAAGAGAGGTTTCCAAGCTGAGCCATGCTGGCTCAGGAATTCTGGGAGTTGAAGTCCACGAGTCATAAAAGAGCCAAGGTTGCCTACCCCTGCACTAAACCATAAACCATGGCTGAGAACTATAGCTAGTTGGGTTTGCACAATATGAATAAGTCATAAGCACAGAACTACACAACAGCACTGCAAGCTCTGTGAGTTCACTCACTCTTACTCTCTCTCAATCAACAGCATCCACTCCTGATGGGTGGCATTAACTGTTATATTACCTGGCTGGCCAACAGCATTCAGTCTCACCATAAAATGCCTTCTGTTTGCAGTGTGGAGGTGAATATCAGAGAGTACTGTATCACTTCGAAATATTGTTTCATCCATAGCCTCTCTCACCTTCTCCAACTAAGATGTGCTGGGGACTGGATCATCTATAATTACAAAAAGCAACATCCTATTGACACAAAAAAGGTGAAATATTTCACATCTGCCTATAAAATCCAACATGTGTGCATCCCATCAGCTTGATGCTGTAATGGTTGTAAAGCATGAAAAACAGTCATATGTCATTTTTTTCAGTGCCATTGTAACTTCAAATGGTCATTAAACAAATGGTTTAAGTCGAGGCCTATCCGTGCTTCACACATCTTTATATTAACATTATTTTGAAGGTACGGCAGCACTCTTGTGTATACATTCCACAAAGTAATACAGCCTTGTGTGGAAAATGCATAGTTCAGATTGCAATCCTCTACTTATTTACCAGAGAACTTATAAGTTCTTATAAGCAGAACTTATTAGCAGATAGGATTCAGCCTGCATGGTTTTAAAAAATAAAAATAATACTGATTTCTTGCTATTTTATTCATGCTATTAATAAAATTTGTGTGCCATACTTCAAAGCCAGTCTTGCTGTAGAAGAAATAGTATTGTGTATGAAGAAGCATGTAATAAGGTCCCTAGTTTCTACATAGATTAGGAAGGAGCACAGTACACAAAAAAAAATCCTTTGAAGTCCTTTTTGAAGTCTATTGAATTTGTATTATTAATCTATTAATAATCTATTAATAATAACTATTAATCCATTTTATTTACCTTGGATTCTTATTGGCCCTTACTTTTCATGCAGTGTTCCATTAGATATGTAAACAACATTTTTACTTTAGAGGAAGTTTTTAAGACTAATAATTGTAGTAACAGCTTTAAGTTTGACTAAACACATGAAGATAACTTGCTAATTTCTGAGTTCTCTTCACATACATAGACACTTAAGGGCTATTATTCACACTTGAAGAGCAAAATATTTTATTACTTTCTGCATCAGAAAGTTAATCAAATATTAGGAAAAACTTTACACAATGATTAAAAATAAGATTCCTTCTAATATAAGTATCCCAAATGCATGTTTTGAAGTAGATATTTACAATATAAGTATTTGTATCTAGAAAGCAACACATTATTTTCAAGTATTAGTAGACTATAACAACAGTGACCACTGCTAGGCTGAACAGCTTTACTACACAATGCCCAAGACAAAGCAGCCTAACAACTATAGCAAGTTAGGGCATAAGATTTTAATTTAAATAACCCCAAGTCTAACAGTAAACCAAATTACAAACTTAGTAACTACAAGCATATAACACACAAAAGCTAAATTTTAACAGTGCCTTGTTCTTGTGGCTTACCATTTGCAATCCATTCCATCAATGTATGCCAGGGGTCTTCAAACTTGGCCCTTTTATGACTTGTGGACTTCAACTCCCAGAATTCCTCAGCCAGCATGCCTGGCTGAGAAATTCTGGGAGTTGAAGTCCACAAGTCATAAAAAGGTCAAGTTTGAAGACCCCTGATGTATGCCTTGCTAGATTACCCCAGAGTTAATTCAATAATCAAATTAAGCATGTTGTGTAAGTACATTGCTACAATGCAATCTTTCCCAAGTACATTTATAAATGGGCAAGATTAGCCTTGCATAACAGAACCATGGCTTTTCTCTCCATTGTAAAATGTCTCATTTTCTTGGCAAATATGTACTCACATATGATGGGGAGCTAGAAAAAAATCTGCACATGGGCAGAGACACTCTTTTAGATGAGTGCCAAACACAAATGATGAACCAGAGGGCTGATGAACCTGGAGCAGCATGAGGTACAGGGAATCAGGTAGTGTGCTTCTACATCAACCTGCGGGGGTGGGAACGGCACACAAGGAGGGCAGTAACAGTAATAGAGTCGGAAGGTACCTTGGAGGTCATCTAGTCCAACCCCTTGCTCCCACAGGAGACCTATACTATTTCTGATAAATGGCTGTCCAGTTTTTTCTTAAAAGCCTCTAGTGATGACACACCTACAACTTCTGAAGGCAAAGCCGTTCCACTGGTCAATTGTTCTGTCAGGAAATTTCTCTTTAGTTCCAGGTTGCTTCTCTCCTCGATTAGTTTCCATCCATTGTTTCTTGTCTTGCTTTCTGGTGCTTTGGAAAATAAGTTGACCCCCTCTTCCTCTTTCAAATAGCGGAACACTGCTAGCATGTCCCCCCCCTAGTCCTTCTTTTTTCTAGACTAGTTTTATCCAGTTCCTGCAGTAAACCCAGCAAAGTCACAGGGCTATACAAATGGAAACTGATCAAGGAGAGAAGCAACCCAGAATTAAGGAGAAGCTTCCTGACACTGAGAACAATCAACCAGTGGGACGGCTTGCCTCCCAAAGTTGGGGGCGCTCCATCACTGGAGGTTTCCAAGAAGAGACTGGACAGCCACTTGTCTGAAATGGTATAGGGTTTCCTGCTTGATCAGGGGGGTTGGACTAGATGACCTCCAAGGTACCTTCCAACTCCGTTATTGTTACTGCTTTGGGGGACAGTGGCTTTTGATACAAATTCACCCTTACTTGGTGTCTCTTAAGAATTCTCCCAGAATTCCACTTTCTTTCCCTGCCTTTCCACCTTTCCGTCCCTCCTTCCAACGAGAAGGGGCGCCTGGCACTCTGCAAGCGCGCAGAGGCACTCTTTTCTACTACTCCCCTCCTCCCGGTTGCTTCCCGCAGTTCTTCTGCGCGTGGAGGGAGCGGAACAAACGGCTCGCCAACTCCCTTTCTGCTCCGTCTCCCACTCACCTCCTCCCGCGCTGCAGAGACGCGAGACGCAGAGGCGCCATTTTTGTTTCGTGGGCCCCTTCCCAGCTGCTTCCTGTTTCCGACTTCCGGCTCACGCCTTGTGTAGCGCCCCGCCCCTCGCGCGAACTGACCAATCGTTGACGAGGGTACCTTAGAGGGCGGGGCTGCTGTACTCCGCCCTGAAAGGATCATCCTCCTCCCGCGCTTTAGGGTTGCTATGGCAACCTACGCTCTAGACTGGACGGGAATGTTGTTTCTCCCCCCCCCCCCGAACAAAATGGCGGCACTTAGGATCTCTACTTTCCTTTTGATATTTTGATATTTCAGGGATTTAAATTGCTGTGGCAGTTTACATTAGCTGCAAATAAAAGTCCAAGTTGTGATGCTCCATCACTGGAGGTTTTTTTTAAGAAGAGACTAGACCAGGGGTAGGCAACCTTGGCTCTTTTATGACTCGTGGACTTCAACTCCCAGAATTCCTGAGCCAGCCATGCTGAGGGGAAAGGGAGAGGTTTCCAAGCTGAGCCATGCTGGCTCAGGAATTCTGGGAGTTGAAGTCCACGAGTCATAAAAGAGCCAAGGTTGCCTACCCCTGGACTAGAAGATCTTCAAGGTCCCTTACAACTTTGTTATTTTATTAAAACATTTCACAATACAGAATTCCATGGCTAACTCAGCTATAATATACTGAATATGCCCAGCTAGTCTTGTTCGCATAGCAGAGGAAACAGACCATGCAACATACAGACAGAAGTTAGTCAACTGCATTGTAGTTTAATATGCTCTAAACTAGCCACATAAGAGTTCTTTGTCCTGGCCTGCGGAAGGAATCCTGAAAAATAACCAAAAAGTTCTAGGGAATCTTAAAAATTAATGTATTTAATAGGACACCATTCTATTTATTAGCTTATTTCCTCCAATGATGAGGTGCACTGTGGCTTACAAAAGCAGGTGCTGGAGATGTGTTGGTTTTTGCAAAATTGCAAGACCTTTTTTAAAAAGAAATACTCCATATTCTGCAGTAAATGGGAATATAAACATATTTTGTGGGGTGAAACATCATGTATTAGATATCAGAAAAAATATTAAAGTTTCATATCTGGGTAATATATTATGCCTACAAGAGGCATCTCTTATGATTTGAAAGTGATTTAGTCTGATGGGGGGACATGATAACTGTCTTCTAGTAATAATAATAATAATAATAATAATAATAATAATAATAATAATAATAATAATAATAATAATAATAATAATAATAATAATAATAATAATAATAATAATAATAATAAAGTTGGAAGGGACCTTGGAGGTCATCGAGTCCAACCCCCTGCTCAGGCAGGAAACCCTATACCAGGGGTAGGCAACCTTGGCTCTTTTATGACTCGTGGACTTCAACTCCCAGAATTCCTGAGCCAGCCATGCTGAGGGGAAAGGGAGAGATTTCCAAGCTGAGCCATGCTGGCCCAGGAATTCTGGGAGTTGAAGTCCACGAGTCATAAAAGAGCCAAGGTTGCCTACCCCTGCCCTATACCATTTCGGACAAATGGCTGTCCAGTCTCTTCTTAAAAACTTCCACTGCTATCATGTCACCCCTAGTCCTTCTTTTCATTAAACTAGACATACCCAATTCCAGCAAACGTTCCTGATAACTTAAGTACTTAAGGGGCTATCCCAGAGAAGAGGGGATGGATTTATTCTCCAAAGTACAAGAGAGATCAAATCTAGAAATAAGGAGAAATTTCCTGACAGTGAGAACAATTTATCAGTGGAATAGCTTGTCTCCTGGAGTTGTGGATGCTCCATCCCTGGAGGTTTTCAAAAATAGACTGGACAGACATTTGACTGGGCTGGTGTAAGTCTCGTGCTTTAAGTAGGGGGTTGGACTAGAAGATCTCTGAGGTCCTTTCCAGTCCTATAATTCTATATCAGACCTGGGCATTCAATGGCCTATAGGCCACATCCCACCCTTTGGCTGTTCTTGTCTGCCTTGTGGTGGCAGTGGCCCTATTGATTCAGCCCATAACACTTCCAGTTTTGCATGTGGCCTCTTGGGAATTAATTGCCCACCCCTGTTCTATTTTCAGAATTGTTATCTTCTGTGGAACCAAGAGATTGGATAAAAAGAGGCCTTGGTCTGATCCTGCCCTGCACTCAGATGTTCTCATCTCTTTTGTAAAGCTATCATCCTGATCTTCTCATTTTCCAATCTTTTATTAAGCTGCGTCTCTATTTCACCTTCCTTCCTCGTGTGTTCTGTGCAATATCATTATCTATGCTTTTTTCTATTTGCTTAGAGTGCTAGAGTATTGTGCTGACTGATTGTATTTAATTTTCTTCTTATCTTGAGATAAATTGTACTTGTGCTGGCTGTTTTTTTTTTAATTGCTTTTATGTAATGTCTTCTCTTGTAATCTTCAATGTTACAAAACTGTTTGATAAAACCCTATTGGCAATCAGTGGATCTTGTCAGAATCTGCTACCCCCTTCCATGGTTATATACCCCCCTGGTATTTGAGAATAGATAAAACCTGATTTTTGTGCAAGATCTTTGATGATTAACTTATTTGTTGCTTGCAATATTCATTTTTATTATATTCTCCTTTATACTCTGTTGTTGTACAGCATCTAGAACAGCGGTGTCAAACTGTCAGCCCGCGGGCCGGATGCGTCATGCCGAAACTGCGCCCACCCCATTGCCGGCAATGGAAAAAAAGTCGTGATACATCGTGACACGGCATGTGATGCTGCGAGTTTGACACCCCTGATTTAGAACCTCTGGATTCAGCTAGTTTACAACTGGTCCTCAACTTCGGACTGTAATTGAGCCTGGCAATTGCAGTCGTAGGTTGTGACAGTCATAAAGTGGATCACCATGTAGTTGGACCCATTTTTATGACCTTCCTTGTGGCAGTTGTTAAGTGTACCCATAGTTTGCTATAGGTCAGATTTTGCCAGAAACTAAGTTTCCAGCAAACCTATCATAAATCATGGTCATATGACTCCGAAGGCCACTGCAAATGGCCATAAATGCAGTCTGGTTACTAAGCATGTAAAATGCAATAATATGACCGTGGGCGGGGGCGATATTGAAATCTCAAAACTTGGTTATAAGTCATAACTTTGAACAGTCCCAAGTTGAGGGCTACCAGTATTAGTTTTACTAATAAAGACCACCAACCTCAAGAACATGGAGCTCAATTACATTTAATTTAGCTGGTTACTCAACTGTGAATACTCTGCTTTTTCTTTCTTTCTTTCTTTCTTTCTTTCTTTCTTTCTTTCTTTCTTTCTTTCTTTCTTTCTTTCTTTCTTTCTTTCTTTCTTTCTTTCTTTCTTTCTTTCTTTCTTTCTTTCTTTGTTTCTTCCTTCCTTCCTTCCTTCCTTCCTTCCTTCCTTCCTTCCTTCCTTCCTTCCTTCCTTCCTTTCTTTCTTTCTTTCTTTCTTTCTTTCTTTCTTTCTTTTGGTTATTTTTCTTTTCTACACAGTAGAGTTTTCTTGTTGTGGGGGTATTTTTCACAAGTAGCTCCTTTTTCTTAAAGTGACTTGTAATACTTGTTACTATCACTATTGCAAATTGAGTGCTTATCTCTTAGAACCCTTGTTAATAGGGTTGCATGGATGAAATTTCGATTGCTGTTGTTGAACATTGTATCCAGTTCTGGTCACCATGATTCAAAAAAGATGTTGAGATCCTAGAAAAAGTGCAGAGAAGACCAGGAAAGATGATAAGGGACCTGGAGGCTAACCATATGATGAATGACTGAGGAAACCTGGTATACAGTATCTAGTCTAACGAAGAAAATTATTAAAATATTTATGTTTGTTGTAGTTATTATTTTATGATTCTATTGTGAACCACCTAGAGATGTGTAGCTGTGGTGGTATAGAAATAGTGAATATAAATAAACAGCTGCCAATTTGTCAGGATCCAAAATGGAGTCATGGTTTATTCAATGCAGTGAACATCATATAGCTTCAAAATGTGTTTATTTATGCTTCCCTTCATTGTGGATTCTGGTTCTTGAAATCTGAAAGGATAAGTCCAACAGAACCTTTTACAGTGAAGCATAAAAGTGACATCAGGAATAGTTTTCCTGTAAGGTGTTGGGTGGGAAGAATAACTCATATTTTACAAAATGAGGAAGTGCTGGAAACTGGTTGCCCAGAATCTAAATCTCACAGAGTGGCCAATTCTTTGTTCTCAAGATATGTGGAAAATAGAACACTGAAATGTTGATACCATATGAACTCCATGCAAATATAATTTTTAGGTAATAAATTAGAAAAATCTTCCAAAACAATCTATCAGTTAGTAGATTTTTTTTCTCCTTACAACTTGCAACAAGCACAACACCTATCTTTAATTCTGGACCATTCAGAAAGGTTTTTTTTTTTTTGCTTCATATATTACAAGGAATTAATTAATTAATTAATAGATGGTTACTCTAACATTCCACCAGATTAAGCTTCCTCCTACCAACCAAGTTGTAGTAGACATAGTCACAAAAGGTTTACCGTACCTCAGAAGCTCAACCACCTTTCAGTATGTTCTACCGTAAAAGAAGAGAGAAAATAGAACAGAAGATCAGGAAGCCATCCTGATTTAACAGCAGATGAGAATGGATCTCCTTAGCTCAAGATGATGAAGTCAATAGAAGCAGCTTGAAGCTATTGACCTTTTAGTGAAGCTAATTGAACTCTAAAGACTGGCTCATGTATACAATCAGCACCCAGCGTGGCTATTTTTCTTTAGAGAATTGGAATCGCATACCACTTCTTGGAATGCACACAGTGTATGGGGTTGGCTTTTTCGGGACACAAGTGGATAGTTATAAGAATTACCCCAAAGATTCTCTTGAGCATGTATGGTGAAGAATGTTCGGGGGAGGACAATTACTAGGTTCTCTAAATGCCTCCTAGAGTTAAAAACCAGGATTTTCTGGGGGAAGACCTGCTCTTTTACCATCCAAAGACCCACACAATTCACTCCTAAGGAGCTGTCCATGGTTCTGAGAATTGCTGCTCTCCTCTGGGTTTCCTTCAAGGTCACTATGTCTGGGGAAAATAGAAGACCTGATGTCTACTAGGGAGCTTGTTTGGCATTTCAACAAAATAAGAGGAAATGTTAGCACTGGGTATCTTACGTATTTACTTAATCACATGACAACTGGATGAAATGTGAGGGACGGTGCTAGTCAACACCCTCCCCTTTTCCCCAAAGTAACTGGGCATCAGCTACCACAAAGGGAAGAGTAAATAAAGAAAAGGGGCAGAATTCAGTTTACATCCACGGCTATACCTACTAGCAGATGATCGGACTATCAATAGGATTACACACTGATAAAACTAAGGAAACGCGGCAGAGAGGAACATTAGACATCCAGAGAAACTCCGGAAGGTGGGCTTGCAAGACATATCCACAGCAATTCTGTTCACTTACTCTTAAGGAGCAGTGGAGAACGTCATCCAGTCTCAAGGGTCAACGCAGATAGCAACCCTCGCCATGAAAGTTACACTGAACGGTGTTTCTGTGTTTGCAGTCTTGGCGGGTGTTTTAAGTTTCACCTTCCTGGTGGCTGCCCTGGCCACAGACTTTTGGTACCAAATAGATGCTTCAGGATTGGAGGAGTTAACCAACCATACAGGTAGCTTGAAGTCCCATAGAGGACTCTGGAGGACCTGCCAATGTAAGTACATCCAGGGTTTCCCTGGCAAGTTGGTGGTGGTGAGGGGGTTGCAAGTAACCGGCATATTTAATTGGCTTAACTGAATGACCCTTTCCCAAGGCTAGACTCCCAAGTGGTCCACCAATGTGGTTAATGGATACCTCTAATGTGAAAGGAGAAGATGTTTGTATTTCGATAAGGAGAAAGCTTTAAAAACTTCCGGTCTCATTTTGTCACAGGAGTACACAAACGTGTACATTCTCCTGAACTTACACAAACTTCTAACCCGCTATTTTGTTCCCTTCTTAGCCTAACAGTTACCAGGTTCCATGACTACAGTTTCATTTCAAAAAAGATTCATCTGAACTCATGGCTTTTCTAATATTGTCAAGGCTTAGGAACAAAAATAGTGCTGTACTGTTATGATTTACTCTGATGAAAGAGAAGTTAGCATGGAAGTTATTTGGAAGGAGAAGAGAATTTTGGAGAATTTGTCCTGGCGGGAGAGAGGATGAGTGGGTGCCTCTTTAATGACAAGGTGGCCCGGAAATGTGTGTATATGTCTTGTCTTTCATTGTGTAATCCTCTGCAAATCCTTAGAGGAGATTAAAGGTAGAAATTTCTTCCAAGCATCTGTTTGCAGCTATCACAACTTAAAGGGGACTGTGTACTTTCCCTGCAAGGATTCAGACATCCATTTTCTTCACATATTCAGTGGAGGATTTTGAAAGGCCATGTCTTCTAAGTTTTAACTGAGACATTTTGAGCAACTGTGAATGAGAAAAACGAACACTTATATTTTATATGAATGGGTTATATATAACTGTCCAGAGTCTCTGGATGGGCAGCAAATACTGTACATTTCATGAATTATTTTTACCGTTATTGCACGGACAAAGGGCATTCCAATTTTGAAATGTTCAAAGGTGTTGAACACAGCAAAACTCAGTTTTAGCTTTAGAGAAAGGAGAGTTATTTTCTTTTAATGTCTGTTAAATCGAAGTATGTCATTTAGAAATCATCCTAATGCTTGAAAACATTAATACCCCAAAATGTAATGAATAATGATAGAATATCCATTATGTTCAATATTCTACAGCACCTCAATAATAGAGTATTAAATACATTATAGCACTATTACTGTATTGAAATAACATATTGTACTAAAACTGAAAAGATGGAACAATAGATGGTCCATATGACTAGATTTGTTATAGGAACATAGAACATAGAATCATCGGGCTGAAAGGGACCTTGGAGGTCTTCTAGTTCAAATCAGGAGTCCTTATAACACCCCCCAAAATGGTTGTTCAGTCTTTTCTTGAGAACATCCAGTGATAGACTACCCACAACTTCTGGAGGCAAGCTATTTCACTGATTAATTGTTCTCACTGTCAGGAAATTTCTTCTTAGTTCTAAGTTGGTTCTCTCTTTGCTTAGTTTCCATCCGTTGCTTCTTGTCCTGCCTTCAGGGGCTTTGGGGAATAGGTTGAACCCCTCTTCTCTGTGACAGCCCTTCAAATACTGGAATACAGTTATCATGTCCCCCCTAATCCTTCTCTTCTTTAGGCTACATGTACCTAGCTCCTTTAACAGTTCATTGTATATGTCTATGGAGATTCTCAGTCATCCAGGTCATATTTGTCCCAAAGATGCTTTTTCACGAGGCAACTGGACTTCAGCTGAAGAGCTGAAGAAGCTTCTTGGATGAGAAGCGAAACATCTTCAAAGGAAAAACAAGTAAGTCCAATTGCCTCGTGAAAAAGCATCTTTGGGACAGTTCATTGTACACTTTAGCCTCCAGACCCCTTATCATCTTTGTTGCTCTTCTCTGCACTTTTTCTACTCAGTATTTCTTTTTGTATCATGGTGACCAACCCATTAGGATCCCCATATCAAAACAACTTACCTTTTGTCCGGCCAGAATCTGAAAATAACATTTAACGCAGCACAGTACTTAAGCAAAATGGTTCAGTTGAGGTCTGCATATATGGGACTGATTGGGGTAGATTGCAGGGGTGACACCGAAATATAATCTTATCATATTTTATCTATATTTTAAATTATTGTATTCTATTCCAATTTCATTTTATTTTATTCCCATTTCATTTTAAATTGCTTTCATCAAATTTTAGTAATAATTTGTTTCTGGAACTTTGTACTTTGATATGGCCCAAGGGCTAATCAATAAATAAACATAAACATGGTGACCAAAACTGGACTCAGTCTTCCAAGTGTGGTCTTACTAGTACAATATAAACAATCACTTTTGAACACTGTCCATCACCATGTTTGTCTATGGTTCAGTAGACTGTGAAATATCAGAAAGTGGGCTAATCGCGTTAAGCTGATCATGCAAACCCAGCCCTATAGTTCTTGTTCAAATCAGCAGAAGTTCAACTGTGCCATTTCTCAAACTATTACAGCTAGGTTCTTTTATAAATGCCCTGACCGAATGCAAGAACTTTGGACAATACACATCCACACAACATGCTAACACTTCTAATAATGAGGTAGAGAACATTTTGGGTGGCTGTGGCTCCATTTCATGGCTTCTGTTTTAATTGCCAGATTAATCAACTTGAAGGTTAAGTTGATTAATCTGTGGGAAATTGTTGACCAAAACCATTGCTTAGCAGATGTCTGATGGTTTCCCCTTTTTCTTGCAGTTAATAGGACTTGCCTCCCTATGGTAAACCCATTCAAATCTAAGACAGCAAACATGACCACCTCGCGTAAGAATGTCCTGTGTAAGTAGCTTCTAAGTTGTATTTTCTGACAGCAATTGCCATACAGGGAAAACAGCACTGTCTACCAACTCTGCCCTCCAACGCCAGTGTTTTATTTACTGGGAAGAATACTTGGAGCTTTTTGAAGGGAGAAGCTGCTCAGTTTGAGACTTGTTAGAAAGCTCTAAGAAAGATCTCCATGAGCGGGGATCAAAAAAGTCAAAATGGCTGCCATGATTATTGTAAGAGAAGCCTGTTCCTTTTTATATAAATATAATAGCCACTGAAGACACTCATTTCCAAGGCTCTGTTGGGTGGAAGTCTCACGCGAGAAACCTGGAAGGAAATGATCCCATTTAATCTGATTGGATGGTCAGATGAAGAGAAGAAGGAAGTCCCTCAGGAAAAGATCTGGAACGACAAAGGGTTTAATGGCGGCAGTCAGCACCTTATATTGCACCTGGAAGCTAATTGGCAAACAATACAGCTCTTGAAATAAAGCTGTTATCTGAGTGCCTTGAAGTGCAGCAATAATGATTCACACTTGAAGAAGGTGAATCACACTTTTTTAAAAAAAAAAATCTAATATTTCTGATTGCACTATTTCTGCACCAAGCAAGATTCGTTTCACATCTATCACTTCTTCGTTAACATCCTTTCAACATCCTTTCCTTACTGATAATTGTTGATGTTGTGTTACTGATTTTGGGCCCCATTTGTTTTGAAGATCTCCTTTAATATTTCAAATGTTGTATGTTTCGCGTCATTTTGTAAATCCCAATCAAAACCAAAGGCAGGTGTTTTTTTTCTTGTTCTTGAATCTTTAGTCCCCTCTAATGTCCAATTTTAATCATGGGACTTCTAATCTGTTATGATTTACGACAAACCAAATAATTCTAGTTCCAACAAAGGCCATTGATTTTATATAGTTAGTTCCAAAAGCTTACAGTAAAAGTTTCAATATTTCCATGTTATCTGATCCCTTAATTAGCTTATAACTTTCCTGGTTCCCAAACTTATTTATCTTTCTGACATTTGTTTAATAATAAATTTATTTATTTTTTAATACATAATAAATAAATAATACATTTATTTGTGAAATAAATAAATAATATTGATTGTTTAAGTTCTTAAACTTGTATTTTATTTTTTGAATAGCCTTAAGACAGTTTAAGTAGGAAACTTCCAAACTAATCAAAATAAATAGCCAGCTTCCATTAGGTTAGTGAACTGAGCATCCTTTTAAAGCTATTTCCATGGTTCTGAGCGGTGGTGGGATTCAAATATGGGAACAACCGGTTCTCTGTGTGGATGCCACTTCCGGAAGTCCATTCTGGGCCTGGGCAACAAAAAATTAGCTACCGGTTCTGCTGAACTGGTGCGAACTGGCTGAATCCCACCACTGGTTCTGAGCTTAATGGTTGATTCCTTTGTCTCCTGGCATTCAAATCCGCAGAGATTGCTGCTCTGTGGACTCCTTATAAGGACTTGTCTGGAGCAAATCTGGGAAATCTCCTAGCCTCTCTCTTATCCAGAGAGACTTTGAAGAACCAGTCTAGTCATTGTTTTTTTACTCTTTGCTACAGTCATTGTCTCTGCTCTCCATGGAAATATGTCCACTGGAAGTCAATTTAAAAAAAGGGAATTTGGATGATGATGATGATGATCAGCAATTTCTAATGAATAAGAACAATGTGGTTATAAAATTTATTTATTATGAAACCTGAGCCCACCCAAAATTGTGGGGGGAAATCCTCCAACTGCTTAATTAACAAGGCAGCTTTTAATTCTCAGGTAGAAACCTTCAAAATATAAATTAGAGACTAGCCTCTAAGGGGATTTCTCTTCTATATGACAGCACATTCAATTTTTCCTAAGCTGTGTCATCATTCTGTGACATCATCATTTTGAAAAGTCAGAAAGCAGGTGATAGACATTCTCCCCAAACAGCCCCAAAGAGCAGGTTATATAGTTTCAAGATGATTACTTTGGTAGGCCAACCATTAATCAATTGGTAAAATTCTTTGCTTTATAGCCAGACAATTTCCATTTGTTTTATTGTGAGGGCTTAAAATTTGAAAGCAGGCAGGACAGAGATAGATAGATAGATAAGTACACTCTGGGCAACATCTTGTGCTTGTAGACATGCTGTAAAAGGGGTACAACATGAATCAGTTTGCTGTTCTTATCATAGTAAAACTCTCCCTCCCTTTCTTGTAAATAAATGAACACTAGGTATTTTTCTGAGCTTTGTGGCTAACCCATTGAAAAACAAGGGCGATTACACATGTGAAAAACATCCAGGTACTTCTTTCAATGTGACACAAAGAGGACTGTGTCTTCCTCCTTCCCTAGTGGTACTTTCTGGGTCTTTGGGAAAATGTATGTCTGGTTTAATGAAAAGAAGGACAAGGGTGACGTGATAGTAGTGTTCTAATATCTAAAGAAGAGGCGGTCAAGAAGCAACAGATGGAAACGAATCAAGGAGAGAAGCAACCTAGAACTAAGGAGGAATTTCCTGACAGAACAATTAACCTGGAGGGAACAGCTTCCCTCCAGAAGTTGTGGATGCTCCAACACTGAAAGTTTTTAAGAAGAGATTGGACAACCGTTTGTCTGAAATGGTGTAGGGTTTCCTGCTTGAGCAGAAGATTGTACTAGAAGAACTCCAAAGTTCCTTTTAACTCTGTTATTCTGAATGCATCAGCTGCCTTTCATTCCTGTTCAGAGGTAGTAGGAACTGCCGTAGGTTCCCCTACCTGCGTTGGGGCTGGTACAGAAGGAAATAAAGCAATTGGAAGCATAAGTCCTGATCACTCTTGGAAGACCACATCTAAGAGAAGCCCAAAGCTACGGAGAGGTACCTGGCAACCTTCTGTTTGGGCAGCTGGTAGGACAATGGCCTTGGGGTGATGGGTCAGAGAAGACAAATGGAAAAGCAATTGCATGGGAACAAAGCCAACAATAAAAGCCATCATGTTGAGGGCTCCTAGGACACAGGAGAAAGCTTCGAGGAATGTCAGCTTATCCATTAGTGGTTAATGATTATCTCGGTGTAGCAAGGAGAACTTGCAAACAAAACCAGCTGCTGCCCAAGGTGGTTGGCTAAATGCAGCCCCGTGTTTACTCGGATGGAAAGACCCAGCCAGAGGACTTGCGATCGTAGTTTGCTTTTTATTTATTTGTGCAGATACGCAATCTAGCATCTTGAGGTTAAACAGTATTCGAGCCCAAGAGCCTTGCACTCCTGAGATTTGGGCTGCAATTGTGGAAAAGGTTCTTCCTGCAATTGGCTGGTTGTTAAAGTCCTGTTGTGAGAAGCACAGATGACTTTGCTGCTACCCCCTCTGGAGCATTAGCTGAGTTTCCCAAATCAGAGGATTAGTTCATGTGGGCATGTCTGCAACACCAATGCACACCCCATGAAAGAGGCAGCCACGCTAGCCCCTTGCCAGGTGTGCTATAAGTGCATTTATTTAGCCTATGGCATATCATACATGGACTGGCAATATAAATTAACATTTCAACTAGATTAGTATAAATGTTAAAAAGATCTATGTTCAAATGTCAATGTCTTGGCCATTTAACCATTGAAGCGCAGCATCATTTATATTAGGAAAATCAGATACTGGACCGGTATATGCTCTCAACTTACAGCTGGTCACAGTGTGACCTACAGTTTGACATGGGACCCCGCAGTTACACTGAGGGGAGGATACTATGCCCCATTTCTACAGAGTCCCAGCAGACTCCATGTTTGTGTGAAGCTAGTTTGCCTCCTCCTGGTGCACCCTGGATAGCGCGGCAGTGTGAACTAAACGAACTAGCAACTGCTGGCAACTCTAGACTTTCCTGGCTTTCAAATAAAAAGTCAAGAAATCATTCTAGTCTGCATTCTGTGTGATAATGGCTGTGTTTAAACAGTGAGCTTCAGCTGGGCCACCTGGATTCTGGGCTTATTGACGCAACAATCTTGATTCATACAATATACAGCCCAAAACCCAACCCATCAACTAACCAACCACCCACAATTAAGTTCAATTAGATTTAACATGTGTGAATCCAATACAAAGTCTCTGATTTCATTAAGTGTTTTGTGAATCCCAAAAGTCTTTTCTGAACAGATTCATGCCATTCTTAGTCAAGTTTTCTCTGAGCCCCTGATGTGTCCCTGCCTCCCCCCCCCCCAATTTCCACTGAGCCATGACTCTGTCTTGGCTACACTTTCATCAGCATAAATGATTGATGTAAGGAAGCCATGTTAATTCTACAATCCTGGGTATGGCATTTTACCAATCAAATTGAGCTGCTTATCCCAAAGCTTTTCAGTTGAAATATTCAGACAAGGGGGAATACAGAGAAAATGAATCAAGGGCAAAAGAGAAGAAATTGTGGCATTTGCAGCTAAATGTATTATGGCTGGATTGCAATGGGAAGTGGCTCCAGAAATGAGTGATTGCCTCTCTCTCCTTCCAGACCTGCATGGGGCATTTGTGATCCTGTTGCCTCTAAGCCTCATCTTCATAGTCTTTGGAGGAATGGCAGGTATCCTTAGCATCTTCACCCAAGCCTTCTGCCTTCTGCTGTTCACCGGGGTGCTCTTTCTTCTAGGAGGTATGTGTCATCATCCGGCTCAAGAATCCAAATAAAAACTCCAAGTTAATTCCGTTTCCAAAAATCTTACTGTTTATTGAATACATAGCTTGGTAATGTCGAAGCAAAACTGAGGTTCCCAGATACCAGTTGATAGAATTAAGCAATAGTTTCTCCAGCCAGATCCTCACTCTCTCACATAGGCTATGTAAGCAAATTTCCAATTTGTTATGGGAACCGTCTGCTTCCTCTCCACACCTGCTGCAGTGTCCTTGGAAAGGTTTCAGGCTCTCATGGTCTTAAGCAGAATCGCAGAGGTTTCGTTTCTACATCTAACCCATTCTAAAGCAACACCTCTCCCCCACTTTACTCTAATGGCAAGTTGAAACAAAGAGGCATGTAGCTGCCCAAGTTTCATCCTTGACAGTATATGATCAAAGTGTCCCTGAGATGAAGTGATATCAGGTAAAGTGTTAGTACCACTTTATACTGGATTTAGAATCCTGCATCCAGTTCTGATCACCATGATACAAAAAAGATGCTGAGACCCTAAAAGAGGGCAGAGAAGAGCAACTAAAATGATAAGGGGTCTGGCGGCTAAACCGTATGATGAACGATTGAGGGAACTAAGTATGTCTAGTCTAACGAAGAAAAGAATTCAGGGTGACATGTTAGCAGTCTTCTGGACTTGAGTAGCTGACACAGAGATGAGGAGGTTGACTTATTCTCCAAAGCACCTGAGCGCAGGATAAGAAGTATTGAGTGGAAAATCATGAAAGAGCGATCCAACCTAGAATTAAGGAGAAATGACAATTAATCAATGGAATGGCTTGCCTTTGAAAGTTGTGGGTGTTCCATCACATAGGTTTTCAAGAAGTGTCTGGCTTGATATAGTCCCTTGCTTGAGCAGGGAGTTGACTAGAACAGGGCTTTTCAACCTTTTCACCGATTGTACCACTTTTAGGATATGGCAATATTCGAGTACCACCTAGCAAGGTGTCAAAAACTTGGTGACAAAAAAAAACCCTGTTCAAAGTTGCAATTGCACTGAAATGACTTATGACCATTTTTCACACTTACGACCATTGCAGCAACAGGGTCATGTGATTTATATTTGGATGCTTGGCAACTGATACATATTTATGATGGTCACAGTGTCCCAGGGTCATGTGATCCCCTTCTGCAACCTTTTGACAAGCAAAGTCAGTGGCAGAGCTGCTGGTGGCCAAGTGCTAAGGCGGGACTTCCTTCCCTCCCTCCCTTCCCTGCCTCCCTTTTTCTCATTCCCATCTCCTTCTGAAGGAAGAATTTGAACCCCCCCCATATTTTCCCTCTTCCATATATTGATCAAACAAGGAAAGGCCTCCAGAGACAGAAAAGACAAGCTGCTGAGTGAACTAGCTTAAAAAGGCACTTCCCCTTTAAGAATTAGCTACTGGCTAGAAAGGAAAGTAAGGAGCCCAGCCGGCACTTAAGGAAGAAAAAAAAATGTAAGTACTGGCTAAGGCAGCCTCCCCAAATGGCTCCATTCATAAGTAAAATCTGCAGCTCCAGAGGACTCTCTCACTGTAAGTCCTTGCCTGCGCTGGCTCTTTCCCTTCCCCACTACACTTGGCTAGGCAGGGCTGCGTACCACCTGCCACTCATTAATGTACCACAAGTGGTACGCGTACCACAGGTTGAAAAGCCCTGGACTAGAAGACCTCCAAGGTTCCTTCCCACCCTGTTATTCTATGTTTCTATGTTCTATGATTTGAGGGTCCCAAAAGCAGCATCTGGAGCAGACTTAGAGTCTGACCATCAGGTGGCTCTTCAAATGTCTCCACCAGGTCTGTGGGCAGAAAAATGCGATGGATTTTTCCAGGGGAAGGAATCCGAACTCTGATAGACCCTTTTCTTGGTCAAAACATTTGATTAAAAGGCAGAAGCTTTTGTGAGCTCATGAAAACCACTGCTTTTTAATCTTAGCGATTTCTTTGGAATGTCATTTGACTATATCCAATATATAAAACTAATACAAAAATACAAGTAGATGCAAAGAAAACAACAGGACATGTTCACACTAAGTTGTCACTCCTACAGTTCAGTGTATTCCTATGGATGTTTTTTTGCTGGAAATTGAAAAGGCTGATTTCTGGAAAGAAAGTCATAAATTGTCTCCTGTGGTTGTAGAATGCTCAACTGGCTGTAAAGCTTGCCAAGTGCCTGAAATGGGGAAATAGGACCACAGAGGGTCCAGGGCAGAGGTGGGGAACTCTGGCCCCTTTATGACTTGTGGGCTTCAACTCCTGGCTGGCTCAGGAATTCTGGGAGTTGAAGTCCGCAAGTCATAAAAAGGCCAGAGTTCCCCACCTCTAGTCTAGGACAATTTGACGCAGTCAACTCAGCATGGCCAACTTGCCACAGTCAACTTTGTTGCGGCCACCTCACTGCATGACAACTTGCTGCAGGACAAGAGTCACCCTAATATCGAAGAAATGGTGGAGTAGAATTATTAAAGAAAGGATGCCAAAGGAGGGACAAAATGAAATGTGAATGAGAAAAATTAAAATATTTTTAAAACTATTTTAAAGACTTAAATTGAATTGTTGAATTGTCCCCCGGAGGGTTGGCTGTGATGACTTGGTCGTGGTGAGTTGGCAGTGGTGAGTTGGCCATGACAAGTTGGCCACCAAGTTGGCCACACCAAGTTGTCCCATTCGGTACCATTGGTGTGCCTGTCTGTGTGTTTGTGTGCTGCCATCAGCACTCCTGAATTGGGTCTTTAGGAAGGGGAGGATACATCATAACTTCAAACAGTTGGTAAGTGAGGACTACCTATACTCATGCACTCATTGCTACAATGACCAAATTCCTTCTAGTCTTCAGAATCTGCCTGGTGGTTTACAGAGTGGAATGGGACAGCTCACTGTGTCCAACTCGCCGTGGCCAACTCGCCATGGGACAAACTTGCTGTGGGAAAATTCCATGTGGGATAACTCAGCATGACAAATATTATCTGCCCCTGTTTGTCTGGCATTATTTGTATTGGCAAAAATGGAAATAATGTAGAGGAAACAGTGGCGGATAACATTTATTCAGTGGTGGGATTCAGCCGGTTCGCACCACTTCGGCAGAACCGGTAGCTAATTTTTTGTTGCCCAGGCCCAGAATGGACTTCCGGAAGCACCTATTTCAATTCCACCACTGCATTTATCGCATTGTTATCCCACGTGGATTGTCCCACGGCAAGTGGTCCCGTGGCACGTTGGCTGTGGCGAGATGGCCGAGATGAGTTGCCCTAGACCCTTATGGAGAGTGTTCTGAATGTGGATGCCTCTCACTCCGTTTGTGTCCTTTTTAGCTCTCGCTACCCTCCTTGGGGTCAGCATCTACATCGCTTATTCCGCTGCCATCTTCAAGGAGGTTGCGTCTTTTCTGGGGAGGAAGAATCTCTTGGAAAATCTCAACATCCAGTTTGGCTGGTCTTTGGCCTTTGCCTGGGTCTCCATCGCTTCTGAACTTCTCACTGGCTTGGCATTCGTTCTCATGGCCAAGATGGTGGGCCAGAAACGACGGTGGGACGATTCCATTTGAGGGTGTCGGAGATGGTCCTCTTCACTGCTCCTTCCATCCCTGGCCTCTGTCTCTTTCTCGTCACTGCTTTGAGCTAAGTTGAAGTCACTCTCCAGGGGCTTTTGCCACTGCTTCTAGTAGCTGAGAATTTTAAGCCAAAACTAGGACCAGAATCCCAAAAGGATGTGTGCAGAGCTGCGAGTGCATGTAAAACAAGCAAAGAAAAAGTCTGTATCTTCAAATACATAGAAAAGCAATGCTTCCTTGAACAAATTCATGTGATATCTTTATTTTGTCTAATTTATCCTTTCCCCCTTTTAAAATTATTCACGGTAACTTTGGTGTTGCCAGTTAGAGTGGCAGGTGAGGGTTAAAGAAGAATCAGCCTTTCACCCTTAAATTTTGGAAATCTTGCCCACCAACCGTTCTATAACTTCTGAGGCTTCAGTAGATAGTTTTTCTAAGGGCTAGAGGTTTCTTTCTTTTCTTCCTTCCTTCAATTTTAAAGGAGAGAAAATGAAACAAAAATCTGAGATGCTGAGATTATCAGGAGTTTAGATGCTGGACAAATTCTGTAGTTGTTTCTGCACTGCCAGAAGGAAATATAGAAAAATATTGGCAGTATTCAGTGCACAAACTGAATTAGGTCAGATAGATATATGCAGGTAGTCCTTGACTTATGACCACAGTTAATTTCCATTGCCAGGCAAGACGGTTGTTAAGCGAGTTGCATCCCATTTTACAACTTTTTTTTTTTTGTCACAGTTATTAAGCGAATCACTGCATTTGTTTGGTGAATCACACAATTGTTGGCAAATCCGGCTTCCCCCACTGAGTCTGCTTGTTGGAAGCCGGTTGGGAAAGTTACAAATGGTGACCACGTGACCCCAGGACGGTGCAACCGTCATAAATACATGCCAGTTGCCAAGCGCCAGAATTCTGATCATATGACCAGGAGGATGCAGCTATGGTTGCTAGTGCGAAAAGAGTCATAAATCACTTTTTTCAGTGTCGTAGTTACCTTGAACACTCACTAAACACATGGTTTCAAGTCAAGGACTACTTGTAGGCTGTATCTGTGCGATATGCAGATCTTGGTTAGTGGCAATCTTAGTTTCATTTTGGTGTGTGTGGGGGGCTTAGCATGTAGTTCAAACCAAGTCTGCTTGGTTATTCATGATTCACTCGTTGGTTGTATAAACCCACCGAACAGCTTAGTTTAACAATTAGATATACTGCGTATCCAGTCAGTCATTTCCTTGCATGTTCCAATGTAATGGCAGCAAATTCCAGTTACTTGACAGTGAGATGGGTAGCATATAAATTGATTGATTGATTGATTGATTGAATGAATGAATGAATGAATGAATGAATGAATGAATGAATGTATGTATGTCCTGGATTGTGCTGTCACAGAACATTCATAAATAACCTCTCTGCAGAAGTCGAGACTACTGCAATTTTGGCAAATTCTTGTTTTCAGTTATTAAAGTTTATCATAATAAACTTTTATTTATTATAATAAACTACAGTTGCAATGTATGGCTGTGAAAGTTGGACCATAAGAAAGGCTTGAGCGCCAAAGAATTGAGGCCTTTGAACTATGGTGCTGGAGAAGACTCCTGCGAGTCCCCTGGACTGCAAGGCGATCAAACCGGTCAGTCCTAGAGGATATCAACCCTGACTGCTCTTTAGAAGGCCAGATCCTGAAGTGGAAACTCAAGTACTTTGGCCACTGAATGAGAAGGAAGGACTCACTGGAGAAGAGCCTGATGCTGGGAAAGATGGAGGGCAATAGAAGAAGGGGATGACAGAGAAGGAGGTGGCTGGATGGAGTCACTGAAGCAGCAGGCCTGAGCTTAAATGGACTCCAGAAAATGGTAGAGGACAGGAAGGCCTGGAGGAACGTTGTCCATGGGGTCGCGATGGGTCAGACACGACTTCGCAACTAACAACAACAACATAATATAAAATACAAATGATAACAAAGATAATAAGGAATAGAAGGGAAAGATAAGGAGGAAGGGGAAAAAAGCAATGACTTCCAACTTTTTTTCAGTGCAGTAAAGTACAAAAGACAGTTGCAACCTTAACTTTTTGTTGTACATATTTAGCAAGCACCAGCCATTTCTGTAACAATAGAGTTAATTTAATCATCAAAACCTAAAATCGAAGTTTTATTCCCCCCCACCCCCGTCTTTTGAGGGTAAAGTCCAGAAGCAGTTTTCAAACAGAAACAAAACTGGATAAGTTCTTTTCTTTAATTTCTTTAATTCAGGTTCATGTTGCCACCTGCAGTTTTGGCAGATGTTATACTTTAGTTTGTCACCAACCTCTCCTCTTGAGAGGAGTAACGTGCATGTGTGAGAAAGTTCTGGGATTTCCTCCAAAGAAGCAATGCTGAAAGAAAGACACCCTGAAATGCTGTAAGGAAAAACGGCAATGGGGGGGGTTTCTGCTTAGTTTCCGAGGAATTAAAGATTGCGTGGGAAAACTCCGGTCTTTGCTGACATCTAGTGGCAAGAATGAGAACTGAATAGCTGGGAAGAAAAAGCTGTGCACGGAAAAAGATCCAAAAAGATGGCATTAACTTCTTGAACTTGATGTCCGCGCTGGAAAAAGTAGGTTAAAGTAGAATTCTAACAGGATCCCAGTCCTCTAACTCAGGCAAGAGTGTGATTCTCTTCGTAAATTATAACCTATCATCTAGGAATCAATACCTTTATGTGTCCTGCCTTTGCTGCGTCGTCTCACTCCATTTTTTTTTCCCAAGTGGAGAGAGGTTCCATGCTCAGATCATTGTATCTGGTTTGTTGTTCATGTAAATGTTTTAATTTTAATACTTAATCTTTTAATATCTCTAATTTTTAATTGTTAATATTACTCTTTATGATATTGTAAGCCGCTCAGAGTCACTTGATAGTCAGATGGGTGGCATATAAATTTAATAATAAAAATAAAAAATAATAATAAAAATCACTTAATATTGTAAGCTTAATGGAGAAATAAGGTGATGCTTGCCTGAACCTTTTCTTCTTATTCCCTGCAGAAGGAATCAAAATTGTGGGGTCCTTGGTGCTCTCTGAGCTTGGTTGTTTTCTTGCAGACGTTTCATTACCCAACTAGGTAACATCATCAGTGCAAGAAGGGAGTGGGGTTTGCTCTCTATTTATATACTATATAAGCATTCCTAATTGCCTTTTGTACATTTTTATGCCACATGTTTTCATTAACCTTTCAAGATGTGTAACTATTCCCTGAAATAAAATTGGTGTTACTTCTTCAGTCTAATGGATTTTTTCCTGTACCATCCTTTGCATCTTCCAATCAAATTGCCAATTACACTTGAGTTGTGAAGGACCATTAAGTTGGCTGGTACTAACAGTAGCATTAGCAATAGCACTTAGACTTATATACCACTTCACAGTACTTTACAGCCCTCTCCAAAAGGTTTACAGTGTCAGCCTATTGCCCCCAACAATCTGGGTCCTCATTTTACCGACCTCGGAAGGATGGAAGGCCGAGTCAACCTTGAGCTGGTCAGGATTGAACTGCTGGCAGTCGGCAGAATTGCACAAATGGAGCCGCGATTCCCAAGGGGCTGCAGCCTGGGGGTTGGGGACCCCTGCTTTAGAGCTTCTGAGAACTGCATTAACAGGAGTTTTAGCGACATCATCCACTAACATTCTCCCAATAGAGAATGGGAGAATGATTATATGTGTCTAGCTTGTGTTTGGTAATGTAAAACAAAACAAAACAAAAAAACACATTGGAAAAGGAAGTGAAAATATAGCCTATTGTATAAGAAAAGGTCCAGGGAAAGGCAGTGTCAACAAACGAGAACAATTCTCTCAGAAAAGGCTGCGCTGCTTTAGCCTTTTTTCCACTTAGAAAAGGCCGATAAGAGAAAGGAACACACGATCGAATTGTACAAAATGACGCACGACCCGAAGAAAGAAAGCAGATCGTGCAACCCACTCATCTCAGCACAATTGGAGTCATTGTGAATGGTACAAGATTCAAAAAAGATAAAAGAGACACAGTACTTGACACAGTACTGTGTGTCGTTAAACTTTGGACCGCAGAATGCAGGGATGCCTGTCAGTTTAAAAGGGGCCTAGCCAAATGAATGAAGAATAAGTTTATTCGTAGAACACAGAATCAGAGGGTTGAAAGGGATATATTTACCTGAATGTTGATTTTTTTATATTCAAGATATAGGTATTTCATTACTGGATTTTCTTTTTATCTAGTTTACCCTGGATTAATATCCTGCATTTTATTAATATCCTGCATTGGATTAGAACAGGGCTTTTCAACCTTTTCACTCATTGTACCACTTTTAGGATATGGCAACATCCGAGTACCACCAGTCGCCTAGCAAGGTGTCAAAAACTTGATGACCAAAAAAAAAAAAAAGGAAAAAAGTGATAAAGTGCAGGTAGTCTTACAACAGTTCACTTAGTGACTGTTCGAAGTTACAATGGCACTGAAAAAAGTGCCCCCCAAGCCATAGCCGAGCAAGACACCTGCCTGCCCGCCCGGCTGCGCTCTTCCTCCTGTCCGAGGTTTTCATTGTTGTGAGCATTTCTGTTCAGGATTGGCAGTGGGGGTGGGGTGGGGGGTGTTTGGTTTTTATTCCCCCCATTGGATGGGTGGTTGCAGCAGGTTTTGGTCACTTCACATGACCCTGGGACACTGTGACCGTCATAAATATGAATCAGTTGCCAAGCATCTGAATGTAAATCACAAGACCCTGGAGATGCTGCAACATTCCAGCTGATCGGCGCTTCTTCTGGGCTCAGCAGAAGCGCCAGGATCAGTGCTGCTTTCCAGCTGATTGGTGCTTCTTCAGGGCTCAGCTGGAGCCTGGCGCTGATCCTGGCGCTTCCACTGAGCCCTGACAGCCCTGAAGAAGCGCCAATCAGCTGGAAAGTGGCACTGATCCTGGCGCTTCCACTGAGCCCTGACAGCCTTGCAGCTTCAGCCATTTCTCGCTCAGGCTTGTGCGGTGCTGCCACCGGTTCAGCTCATTCCCCTCCCCCACTACCACTTTTCTAGGATGGTCGTGTACCACCTGCCAGGTGCCAATGTACCACAGGTGGTACCCGTACCACTGGTTGAAAAGCCCTGGACTAGAAGACCTCCAAGGTCCCTTTTGACTCTGTTATTCTGTCTCCTTTCCTGCTGCTCTGCTTTGGAGCTTCTGCTGCATGCCTGAGTGGGCGACCTTCTATCAGGGGGTGCAGTCAGGGAGTCCTACAGGCTTTCTGGATCTGCCTCAGCCAGGGGGCAGTTTGTGGCTTCCACACTACTGGAATCACCCCCTCCAGCACCATTATCCCTGGATGTCCCTGCATCTAGTGGGATGTGGGAATAACCTTGGGCAAGGTGGGGAGAAGACATGCTGCCTAAGGAATGGTGAGAAAAGAGAGGGCATAGCCCACAGCTGCATAACAGGCAGCTAAATTATCAGCCTGTAAAAAGAGACGGTGGGAGAGTCTCTTAATGTAGACTTCAAGAAAATAGAATTAACTCATCTGTCATGTTTCCTGTTTGTCTGTCTGTCCGTCCATCTGCGAAGGCTAACACTGGCTCCTCCTCCTCCTCCTCCTCCTGTAAGGCCATAAAAATAGGTGTACGTAGGTTTTCCCTACCTATGCATGGGCAATTTGGAGCAACTAAATTTTACAGTTTCAGCACAATTCTATTCAATTCAGCACTGATTCCTTCTCATCAACATAGGATGCGCATAAAGTCTGACATTATCAATGCACATTAATGAATGAAAGAATAACAATAACAGCACTCTAGGACTGCATCACAATTCTTTGTGTGTGTGTCATGTTTCAGTGGGTAGCAAAGTAGCAAAGTCCTGATAAAATAAAAGGTAACGGTACAGGTTTCCCCTGCCCAGATGTATTTGACTCTAGGGGGTGGTGCTCATCTCCGCTTCCTAGCCGAGGGAGCCAGCATTGTCTGAAGACACTTCCATGGCCACGTGGCCAACATGGCTATACGCTGAGGTGCACGTAACGCTGTTATCTTCCCACCGATGTGGTACCTATTTATCTACTTGCATTTACGTGCTTTCAAACTGCTAGGTTGGTAGGAGACGGGGCAAGTAACGGGAGCTCACCCCATCCTGTGGTGCTTGGGACTCGAAGTGCTAAGCTTCTGATCGACAAGTTCAGCATCTCAGCCACAAGGACCAATAACTGTAAGAATAAGCAAAAAGGTGGCCAAAAAGATGGAGACTTAATGAAGTTCTACTACCACAAGAGGACATCACATTGAGGTGTCAACAGCAATTAAAGAGCTTTTTCCAAATCCTTTTTAAAAACAATATGGGACTCTAGCAAAGCCATTGATGAGAGGATTATTTCTCCGTGTGGCATCAAATGCCAAAGCTAAAGCACATATTGATGAACCATCTGAAGCAATTAGAATTAAATCCAAAACATAGCACTTTGAACATAGGAGAAAAGATTAAGGTGATTTGTAATCAACCGGATTTAATTGAAGTAGGTGTGATTTATAAGATGTTGAATTTTGTCCACAGAAATGTTTGGAAAAAGACAAGATGTCAAGACAGATTGCTGGCTGCCTTACCGACTGTGGAAGGAACAAGACAAACAATCTATTCTAATTAGGACAAAAACTGCCTTCAATCATGAAAATAAGTTTTCATCTCTCTGACTTACAATGACCCAGAACAATTGCTTTTTATCACAAACATGGGCCATAAAGAATGAAACAAAGAAAGGCTGTGCCCATTCTCTTTCTTTATTCTTATTCACATTAGAGTCACTGGCGAACGAAACAAAACAGAACGAATTCCTTCCATTCTTCCCTATTCCGTCAGAACTGAAGAAGCTTCATGGATGAGAAGCGAAACATCTTCAAGGAAAAACCAAAGAAAGCCCAGTTGCCTTTCAAACAAGCAACTTTGGGGCAACCATGATCTGGACGACTGAGAATCTCCATAAACAATAAAACATGACATTTTGTGAGCCAGGAGATTATAGCTTTTTCCAAGCGTAAACAGGAGTTTAGTTTTTTTCAGGGCATGCCTCCATCAACAAAGTTTGTCAATGAAAAACCAGTGCTTTCTGACGGTTGCAAAGGATGTGTGAATGTGTGTATGGGGGAGTCCTCTGGAGAAGAAGAATGGGGTGGTGTAATCTGACCTGGGTGCTTTTAGAAACACGAACAGCAAAAACCATCTGCCTACCGAGAGATGGATGATCTGAAGGCTCTCTCTGCTCTCCCCAGGTGCCATATGAAATCTATCATTCCACAACTGTCTGGTGTGTATTCTGTCTAACAAATCCAGGGAAGAAACGCACCGGTGTTCATCCCTGAGAAAACCATGAGTGATCTGCCAAACAAGTATATAAACATGAGCGTTGACTCCAGGTTCCTCTCTATAAATCTGCCTTTCTGCTCTTGAAGAACATATGTGTCAATTCTTCCTTAAACAGGAAAAAAACATTAATTACACTATTGTCTGGCAGTAATGGGGCACTGCCTGCTGGAGCCTTGCTAACCTCCTAATTTTAACCATAAATTTGAGCAAGCAGAGAGATGAAGAGAGAGATCAGAGGAGACAGTTCTAGTTTTACAGCAGACAAGCTGCCAGAAGAGATGGCACAGCACAATTCAGAAGCAGCTGCCGTTGTGATGGGGTTAACACAAACCTGTTTGCTTCCCCATTTTGGACCCCTCTTCCCCAAATCTCACAAACATGCTGCATAAGAACCAGCCTATTTCCTTGGAGAAATAACAAAAAAAATTGCAAGATCCCTTTTGCTCAAAAGGATATTGTCAGACCTGCCACAAACTTAAACCTCTAAGTAGAAAACAATGGCTCTATTTGCTGAGAAAGGTATATTTTTATTAGAGATCAAAAATATTGCAGTAATGCATACCCAGAGCTGAGATTCGTGTGCCAAAATCCCTACGTTACACTTTCTCCTCCTTTCCCCCTTTTAACTGTCTTTCATTTCTCACCCCAAGATAACCAATTAAAATCTTGCAAGCTGTTTTCCTAACAGTCAGTTCAAGCGTGCTCTGGTGTGCCGCTCCCTCCTTCTTTCAGCTGGGTGACCTTGAAGCAGCTTCTCAAGAAGGCACAGCCGCTACTTTTGGTTTCCCAAGCATTTCCCCCTTCACCCCCCTTTTCCATACTTCATGGCAGACTGTCACTGCATATCAGCGAAGCACAAGGTAGCATGAGATGGCAGCTGACAGACATTACTTCAAATGTCTTCAAAATCAGTGGGTTCACTCAACATATTTTGCTTCCATTTTCATAGCTGTAATTTCTGGCATGGATATTGTCCTTTGGCTGACCCACATGTTTTAATTAACACTAGGAAGAGAGGCTGCTTAGATGAGCTAGCTCTTCCTATTTGCTCTTGTGAGCCTTGAGATAATCCCCAGTTTAATAATTATTTTCGACTTTTGCTTTAACTAAATGCCCAATACCTGCTAGACCAGGGGTAGGCAACCTTGGCTCTTTTATGACTCGTGGACTTCAACTCCCAGAATTCCTGAGCTAGCCATGCTGGCTCAGGAATTCTGGGAGTTGGTCCATGAGTCATAAAAGAGCCAAGGTTGCCTACCCCTGTGCTAGACACTTAGTAATGTAGGTAATCCTCACTAATATACAACCTTCTCTTCTGATGTCTAAATTGAGCAACTCTGGGGCTGGTTGAAGAATTCTGGGAATTGAAGTCCACATATCTTAAAGTTGCTGAGGTTGAGAAGCATTGTGCTATGTAAACTGGAAGCAAAGAAGCCTCGTGGCACGTGGATCTTTTGGTGAGATCCTGATCATATGCAAAAGTTGTTTAGACAAGGTGGTTTTTTTTTGCTTTCTTTTGTTTTGAAATTAAAAGTCGAATGCACCATATACAGTAGATTGTTAGAACAGCTTATTTCAACCTTGTGCCTCTCCCACCACTCAACAGAATTGCATTGGGCTGTGGAAAATAGGGTTGAAAGGGACCTTGGAAGCCTTCTAGTTCAACCCCCTGCCCAAATCAGGAATCCTTACACCATCCCAGACAAAAGGCTGTCCAATCTAGGGCAAGACAAGAAACTGACCAAAGAGAGAAGCAATCTGGAATTAAGGAGAAGCTTCCTAACAGTGAGGACAATTAACTAGTGGAACTGCTTGCCTTCAGAAATCGTGGGCGCTCCATCATTGGAGGTTTTTAAGAAGAGACTGGACAGTCACTTGTCTGAAATGGTAATAGATTCTCCTGCTTGAGCAGGGGGCTGGACTAGAAAATCTCCAAGGTCCCTTCCAGATTCTATTCTATTCTATTCTATTCTATTCTATTCTATTCTATTCTATTCTATTCTATTCTATTCTATTCTATTCTATTCTATTCTATTCTATTCTATTCTATTCTATTCTATTCTATTCTATTCTATTCTTGAAAATCTTCAGTGATGGACTACCAGAACTCTGGAAGGCAAGCTGTTCCATTGATTAATTATTCTCACTGTCAGAAAATTCCTCCTTATTTCCAGGTTGAATCTTCCTCTGATGAGCTTCCACCCATTGCTTCTTGTCCTGCCGTCAGGTGCTAAGGACAGTAATTCAACCTCCTGCTCTGTGACAACCCCTCAAGTACTGAAACACAGCTTTCATGACACCCTTAATCCTTCTCTTTGTAAGTTGGAGAGATCCATAGTAAATGCATATTTGGACATGATATTTCCTGGATGATTTGGGGGGTCAATCTCTCATTTTGTTGTTGGGGAGTAGTTTGTGTTGTTTATTTTATTAAATGTACTTTTTTTTGGACAATGGCTGGAAAAAAGTTTCTATGTCTGTTTTGGTCTAAATTCCTGAGTTGTTTCTCTAGTCCAACCCCCTGCTTGAGCAGGAGATCCTATACCATTCCAGACAAATGGCTGTCCAGTCTCTTTTTGAAAACCTCCAGTGATGGGGCACCCACAACTTCTGAAGGCAAACCATTCCACTGGTCAATTGTCCTCACTGTCAGGAAATTCCTCCTTAGTTCTAGGTTGCTTCTCTCCTCGATTAGATTCCATCCACTGTTTCTTGTCTTTCCTTCAGGTGCTTTGGAGAATAGCTTGACCCCCTCTGCTCTGTGACAATTCCTCAAGTATTGGAAGACTGCTATCATGTCACCTTTAATCCTTCTTTGCACTAGACTAGACATTCCCAATTCCTGTAACTGTTCTTCATACACGAATCCCTCCCTCCCTCCCTCCCTCCCTCCCTCCCTCCCTCTCTCTCTTTCTTTCTCTTTCCATTTATCATCTATCATCTATATAATCTATCATCTTATATCTATCACTATTATGACATTATTATGTCACTATCACCCTCTTTATATAATTCATATAAAAATGATTGCTGTGGTTGAGAAATGTTGCTAATACCTGCATTTGATGGTTCCCACTCCCTATTTCCGCCTTCTGCCCAGCCCCCCCACAAAGAGTTCTTTCTCTATTGGGCTGTCATTTCTTCTTACTTGATGCCTCCAAGACAGGCCAATTAGCTCCAACTTTTAGAAGCTTCCTGTCACCCCTCAAGATTTGAAAAAAAAAATGCATCAAAATCTCCAAGGAAAGGAAGTGAAGGCTGCAATGGGGGCATCACCTAAAAAAATGGCGAAGGGAAGCCAAGACTGGTGCAGATTGGAAAACAAGAGGAGAACCGGGTTTTGGCATCAACTCTATGTCTAATAAATCTGAGAGGATTTAGATAACCTTTATTGTCATTTTTTTTACTGTGGGCACAACGGCACACATCAAAAATGAAATTTAGTTGCCCGCTCTCAAAGTGAAACACATACATGACACACACCTAAACATACTATATACAACATATGTACAGACCCACACCCCTACATATACGTAGCAAATAAATATTAAATACTGTCCATCTTGAATATATAACGGAAGGAGGAAGCTTGAGAGTTCGCAAGGTTAATGCTGTATGGAATGAAACTATGGCTGAATCTGGATGTTCTGCTGCGGATACCACAAAGCCTCCTCCCAGAAGGTAACAAGGAAAACAGGTCGTGAAGAGGATGTGTAGTGTCCCAGATAATCTTATGGACCCTGCTCAAGCAACGCCTCTGTGCTATGTCCTGGATGGGAGGGAGGGAGGGAGCTGCCAATGATCTTTTCGGCCATCCTCACCACTCTCTGCACCGCCTTCCTGTCTGAAGCAGGGATGCCTCCAAACCAGACTGTGATGCTGTATGACAGGATGCTCTCGATCGTCCCCCTGTAGAAAGTGGTCAGGACAGGGGAAGGAAGATGTGCTTTTCTCATGCGGCGCAGGAAATGCAGGCGCTGCTGTGCCCGCTTCACCAGTTTCTCACTGTTAATAAAAAGGCAGTGTATTTATGGTGGGGTCCCTGAAATCAGTGGGAATGTAGAGAGATTTCATTTAAACGCTCTGGATGTCCACAGCTCTACAGTATTTTATAGGCTGGTTTCGCTCGTCACACTTAAACAATGTCTATTTTTGAACTCTGCCAACTATTGTTTTAAGCTCTGTGTAAGTTGGATGCTGGGGGAAAGGATTTCTTAAGGTAGGTGTACGTGCGAAAGAGAGCAGGTCAAGAAAGAGTGAGTCCTGAACGAATTTCAGTTGGGCAGGAAAAAAAAATGCAAAACAGATAGACTGAGGTGGAAAGGAAGGAAGAAAGAAAGAATAAGGATCAGGTTGCAAAGAAGAACACGCCATCATTGACTTACAATCATTCGCTTAGCGACCATTCAAGTGACAATGGCACGGAAAATAATGACTCACACTTATGACCCTTGCAGCACCCCCCCATGGTCATGTGATCAAAATTTAGGCGCTTGGTAACCAGCATCTTTTTTTAAAAAAATGTTTTATTGATTTTTAACATAATCACCTTAATATTTGGTGCACAGCATGTTGTCTCGATTAGTATTTAAAAAACAATCAATAACAATTAATTTCTATAATTCTATAGTCCATATAATGGCTTTTCTTGATTTTCTCTTTTTCAAATTATATTCTCTTTTGCCAACCTTTTTTTTTTTTAATATATTGTAAAATGTGACGTCTATTGCTGGTCTATGACCGTAATAAAGTTGTTGTTGTTGTTGTTGTTGTTGTTGTTGTTGTTGTTGTTGTTGTTGTTGTTGTTGTTGTTGTTGTTGTTGTTGTTGTTCTTCTTCTTCTTCTTCTTCTTCTTCTTCTTCTTCTTCTTCTTCTTCTTCTTCTTCTTATTATTATTATTATTATTATTATTATTATTATTATTATTATTATTATTATTATTATTATTATTATTATTATTATTATTATTATTATTATTATTATTATTATTATTATTATTATTATTATTATTATTATTCTCTTTTGCCAACCTTAAATTAATACCTTTCTTATTATTTGAATAAATAATAATTAAATATAGACATTTTTCTCATGTTTCTGCAAATAATAACCACATCAATGTAAAGTAACCAGCCTGTGTTTATGACCATTGCCCCATCCCAGTGGTCACATGATCACCGTTTGCCACCTTCCCAGCCAGCTTCCTACAAGCAAGTAGAGGGGAAATTACTCCCCCCCCCCTTGTTGAATGTCTCCATTCACCACGGATCTGATGGGTAAGGATCTGTCGAGATCCTTCTGTGTCTTGAGATTGTCTTCTGGAGAGTTGGTTATTTCTGGGGTCATCTGCAAAGATTATGATTGAAGGGTCTTCTGAGAATGGGTCCTTTAACAGATTCCCATTCAGGGTTTTGCTCATGGTTTAAATGGGGTGTGTGTGTCAAAGAATGCCCTTCCTTCCTTCCTTCCTTCCTTCCTCCCTTCTTTCCTTTTCAAAGAGCGCTCCTGAAAGTTACATACTTCTTGGAAATTCTCCTTCCTTCCTTCCTTCCTTCCTTCCTTCCTTCCTTCCTTCCTTCCTTCCTTCCTTCCTTCCTTCCTCCTTTCCTCCCTTCCTCCCTTCCTCCCTTCTTTCCTTTTCAAAGAGCGCTCCTGAAAGTTACATACTTCTTGGAAATTCTCCTTCCTTCCTTCCTTCCTTCCTTCCTTCCTTCCTTCCTTCCTTCCTTCCTTCCTCCCTTCCTCCCTTCCTCCCTTCCTCCCTTCTTTCCTTTTCAAAGAGCGCTCCTGAAAGTTACATACTTCTTGGAAATTCTCCTTCCTTCCTTCCTTCCTTCCTTCCTTCCTTCCTTCCTTCCTTCCTTCCTCCTCCTTTCCTCCCTTCCTCCCTTCTTTCCTTTTCAAAGAGCGCTCCTGAAAGTTACATACTTCTTGGAAATTCTCCTTCCTTCCTTCCTTCCTTCCTTCCTTCCTTCCTTCCTTCCTTCCTTCCTTCCTTCCTTCCTTCCTTCCTTCCTTCCTTCCTTCCTTCCTGACTTTACAAGTCTATCTCTTGGAATCGCGTTCCTGTCAGCTGCCTTTCTGGTGATGCATTGTGATCATATGCTTGTGATGTTATTCTAATAATAGATGATTGTAATTTATTATCAGGACCTCATCAAGCGGTGATGGATTGCTGCAATAGATCATTGGACAGCAACAGGCAGAATATCTGAGAGACAAATTTGGATGCACGGTCTTTGCACACTCCATGCTTAGCTGCATCCAAACTCTATACGTGGTACTTATGTGTCATACATATATCTGTATAATATACATTTAATTCACTCAAATGCACATACTGGAGGAAGATCAAGTGTTGCAGATTCATCAAATGGCACCGTGGTTTTCCTCCACTCCCCAATGAATAAATATAATCTAATTGACCTGCTGGGTAGAACTAGATAAAGTTCCAAAATACACTCTGGGTCTGAAGTCTTGTGGGCAGAAACTGGCTTCAATGTTTTACTCAGTGCCAAGGAATTGTCAAGTAATAATGTAAAAGCTCGACTAATTGTCTTGTTCTTGTCACTTTCTTCAAGAGGCAGAAATCTGAATTCCATATAACAAATCAGGAAAAAAGAATGAATGGAAAATGTGTAGGAATTTATTTTCATATAAACATGCAATAATTAATCCCATTCAGATTCCTAAACAGTTGATCTACTTCTTTTGCAGTCTCTATATCTGTCTGTCTATCTATGTCTGTCTATCTATGTCTGTCTATCTATATCTGTCTATCTATCTATCTATCTATCTATCTATCTATCTATCTATCTATCTATCTATCTATCTATCTATCTATCTATCTATCTATCTATCTATCTATCTATCTATCTATCTATCTATCTATCTATCTATCTATCTATCTATCTATCTATCATCTGTATCTATCTATCTATCATCTATCTATCTATCTATCTATCTATCTATCTATCTATCTATCTATCTATCTATCTATCATCTGTCTATCTATCTGATCTATCTTCTATCTATCTTCTATCTATCTATCTATCTATCTTCTATCTTACTATCAATCCTATCATCTATCTATCATCTGTCTGTCTGTCTGTCTGTCTGTCTGTCTGTCTGTCTGTCTGTCTGTCTGTCTGTCTGTCGTCTGTCTGTCTGTCTGTCTGTCTGTCTGTCTGTCTGTCTGTCTGTCTGTCTGTCTGTCTGTCTGTCTGTCTGTCTGTCTGTCTATCTATCTATCTATCTATCTATCTATCTATCTATCTATCTATCTATCATCCACCCACCCACCCATCCATTATCTATCTATCTGTCTGTCTATCCGTCTGTCTGTCTATCCGTCTGTCTGTCTGTCTTCAATTCCTATCTACCACCTATAAATAACGAATACGTGAACTCAGAAAGTTGTCAAAACTCAGGAGTTCCACTTAGAAATACTGCGCTGGGGTCAGAATGAGCTTAGACTGAGTATTGTTGCAAAAATCTTGATTCTACCTATTTTGAATTGCGGATCCCTATTGGCATTTCTTGTCCAAGTGAAGGCAATTCACTTTTTTTTTTTTCAGAATTCTCCACCCCATTTGTGGATAGGGAAACGGGTGGAATTTTTTTTTTTATTCTTGCAGTTTCAGCGGGGGAGGAGGGTCATTTCTCCAAACGTTTCCTCGAGGGCAGGATAGCCGTGTCAACCCCATCCTTGGGAAATTTCCCCTGCAAAGATTTTTTTTGGGGGGGAAGAAATTGTGGAAAGACAAGGAGGCTGCCACACATCCAAAGGAGATTCAAGACAGAGCAATTCAAGACAGAGCATCCCTACAAAGCCCTATGACTCCTCTCGGTGAAATCCAGGAAGTCCTCTACTTGCGTCCACGGTTGGGGGCCAGATTTTCCATTGCTAAGCAAAGAGATTGCTCAGTGAGTCTCATCTGATTTTATGACCTTTTGCCAAGCTAATCACTGCAGTTGTTAAGTGATTCACATGGCTGTTAAGTGAGTCCCGCTCTCTTCTTTGACTTTGTCAGCAGCTGGCTGAAAAGGTCACAAATGGCAATCACATGACCCCGGGACCTTGCAACTCTTATAAATACATGCTGTCCCAAAGGTGCTTTTTCAGGAGGCAACTGGACTTCCTTGTTTTTTCTTTGAAGACGTTTCGCTTCTCATCCAAGAAGCTTCTTCAGCTCTGACAGGACGGTGGGGAATGGGAGGATTTATACTCCTTGCAGACAGCTGGTCGTTTGCAATCTTTCAGAGAGCTGTTGAGGCCACTTGGAGGTTTGTCTGTGTCCTCAGGGTCACCCGAGTGGTGCAAATGGATGTGGAGCTTTCTTGGCTGCAGGATGTTTTCTGCTCTGTGTCCCTTCACTGTTGTGGACAGGCGCAGGCACAGTACTCAGGTGAGGACACAGATAAACCTCCAAGTGGCCTCAATGACTCTCTAAAAAGAAGGCAAATGACCAGCTGTCTGCAAGGGATATAAATCCTCCCATTCCCCACCATCCAGTCAGAGCTGAAGAAGCTTCTTGGATGAGAAGCGAAACGTCCAGTTGCCTCCTGAAAAAGCACCTTTGGGACAACCCTGACCTGGATGACTAAGAATCTCCATAGAAATTTAAATATATGCTGGTTGCCAAGGGTCCACATTTTGAACACTTGACTGTGGGCATGCTGCTGGTCACTTTTTCCAGTGTTATCATAACTTTGAACAGTCGCTAAATAAGGGAGCTAGATATGCCTAGCCTATTGAAGAGAAGAATTAAGGGGCACATGATAAATGCCTTCTAGTACTTGAGGGGCTGTCACAGAGAAGAGGGGGTTGATTTATTCTCCAAATCACCAATGGACCAGATGTAATGGGTGGAAGCTCCTTAAAGAGATCCAACCTAGAATTAAGGAGAAATTTTCTAACGCTGAGAAGAATTAATCTATGGAATAGCTTGCCTCCCAGAGTTGTGGTGCTCCATCACTGGAGGTTTTCAAAAATAGACTGGACAACCATTTGACTCGAATGGTATGAGGTTTCCTGCCTTAAGCAGGGGGTTGGTCTAGAAGACCTCCGAGGTCCCTTCCAGTCAGAACAAAAACTTAATGTAACAGAAGAACAGCTTTGGAAAGGACCTTGGAGGTCTTCCAGTCCAACCACCTGACCAAGCAGGAGACCCTGTGCCATTTCAGACAAAATTTCAATCCTATGATTCTATGTTCTATGTAAATTATAATTTTATCAAAATTCTATATCCCATTGGAGAAAAAAAAAACCTTTCAAAGGGCTAGTGCAGGAGTAGGCAACCTTGGCTCTTTTGTGACTCGTGGACTTCAACTCCCAGAATTCCTGAGCCAGCATGGCTCAGCTTGGAAACCTCTCCCTTTCCCCTCAGCATGGCTGGCTCAGGAATTCTGGGAGTTGAAGTCCACAAGTCATAAAGCGGCCAAGGCCTAGGCCAGAGGTAGGTAACCTTGGCTCTTTTATGACTCGTGGACTTCAACTCCCAGAATTCCTGAGCCAGCAAGGCTCAGCTTGGAAACCTCTCCCTTTCCCCTCAGCATGGCTGGCTCAGGATTTCTGGGAGTTGAAGTTCACCAGTCATAAAGCGGCCAAGGCCTAGGCCAGAGGTAGGTAACCTTGGCTCTTTTATGACTCGTGGACTTCAACTCCCAGAATTCCTGAGCCAGCAAGGCTCAGCTTGGAAACCTCTCCCTTTCCCCTCAGCGTGGCTGGCTCAGGAATTCTGGGAGTTGAAGTCCACGAGTCATAAAAGAGCCAAGGTTGCCCACCCCTGGCCTAGGCCTAGGTTGCTTTATGACTTGTGGACTTCAACTCCCAGAATTCCTGAGCCAGCATGGCTCAGCTTGGAAACCTCTCCCTTTCCCCTCAGCATGGCTGGCTCAGGAATTCTGGGAGTTGAAGTCCACGAGTCATAAAAGAGCCAAGGTTGCCTACCCCTGGGCTAGTGTCTTACACTACATCGAATGGGAACTGACAGAAGGATTTGCGGGGAAAATGTGCCCAGTAATACTCTAAAAAGAGATGCTGAACGTTGTAGGTATCTTACCTGCAGCAGCTGGATATAAGCCCCCTTATCCGACATGCCTTTGTATGTGTGATTCAGACCTGCTGTCGGAAATGTTGAATAAATTTGGGGTGGAAGGATGAAACTGAGAGTACGTTTGCACACAGAAAGCCTCCAACCTTCTCTAAGGAAACAGATGTGTCAGGGCTGCCAGTTGTAAACTGTGAGGAAAACTGGACTGCCTTCCCCAGAGAATCACCCTTGTCAATACGCTGTTCGTAGCCTAGCACAAAGGTGCTGAGTGTACAAGCCAACTTGTCTCGTAACGATTCTTGTTTGTCTGATCTTGTTGGACTATTGATAACATATTTATTGATCAGAGAGCTGGCAGGCGTAGGAATTCTCTGGAGAGATAAAATACCGCCAGGGAGATCGACCAAGATCTTTGAACTCTACAGCTTTGTTCCTTGATGCCAAAGAAATTCAAGAGGGACCTTTTGCCCTCCGTCTTTTTCAAGTAGGACAGAATCTCAATCACAGGATTCGCTCTTTTTTTAAGGGTAAACAGGGTTTGATTGGGCACCAAGGCAATTTCTTTAAACTGAGGTTCGTTCCAATCGTAGGGAACGAGGTAGGCAGTGGGGTTGGTTTAAAACAGAAAACGGCCCATCGATATGAAATTTTCATGCTCAGAAGAGAGAAAAATTAGGTTGATGCATTGCACTCGGCTGTTTTTTTTTTTGTACATTGTTTCTTTAGTCGTGTCACAAGCATCACAATTAAAATAAGGATGCTATACGACACTGTGGACAGCACTAAATTTTGTTGTGAGATACACAATGACAATAAAGATATTCTATTCTATTCTATTCTATTCTATTCTATTCTATTCTATTCTATTCTATTCTATTCTATTCTATTCTATTCTATTCTATTCTATTCTATTCTATTCTATTCTATTCTATTCTATTCTATTCTATTCCATTCCATTCCATTCCATTCCATTCCATTCCACTCCACTCCACTCCACTCCACTCCACTCCACTCCACCCCATCCCATCCCATCCCATCCCATCCCATCCCATCCCATCCCATCCTATTCTATTCTATTCTATTCTATCCTATCCTATCCTATCCTATCCTATCCTATCCTATCCTATCCTATCCTATCCTATCCTATCCTATCCTATCCTATCCTATCCTATCCTATCCTATCCTATCCTTGTGCAGTCTATTCAACAATTTCCATACTTCCCAGCTTTCGTCAGACCAGGGGGCCAGCCCCTCCATTGGTTCCATTCAGTGTTAACAGAACAGAACAGAACAGAACAGAACAGAATAGAATAGAATAGAATAGAACAGAACAGAATAGAACTGGAAGGGACCTTGGAGGTCTTCTAGCACAGCCCCCTGCTCAAGCAGGAGAACCTATAACATTTCAGACCAGTGACTGTCTAGCTTCTTCTTAAAAACCTCCAGTGATGGAGCGCCCACAACTTCTGAAGGCAAACCGTTCCAATGGTTGAATGTCCTCACTGTTAGGAAGTTTCTCCTTAATTCCAGGTTCTCCCTTTGATCAGTTTCCAAATATTGTTTCTTGTCCTGCCCTCTGGTGCTTTGGAGAATAGCTTGACTCCCTCTTCTTTGGGACAACCCCTGAGATATTGGGACACTGCTATCATGTCCCCCCTAGTCCTTCTCTTCATTAAACTAGACCTACCCAATTCCTGCAACCGTTCTTCATATGTTTTAGCCTTCAGTCCCCTAATCATCTTTGTTGCTCTTCTCTGCACTCTTTCTAGAGTCTCAACAAAACTGGATGCAGTATTCCAAGGGTGGTCTTACACTTGGTTTGAGAATGCATTAAATTTATTTACATTATTCCTTATGTGAATTATTTGTTTGGAACTTGTCGTTTTTGGTACTCATCACCAATTAATAATGAGTATTGAAATTCCACTGTATCTACTTACCTGATGGAAACAGGTCTAGCAAACAAAGCACCCAAACGTGACATGATAGCAGTCTTCCAATATCTCAGGGGCTGCCCCAGAGAAGAGGGAGTCAAGCTATTCTCCAAAGGACCTGAAGGCAGGACAAGAAGCAACGGATGGAAACTAACCAAGGAGAGAAGCAACCTAGAACTAAGGAGAAATTTCCTGGCAGTTAGAACAATTAATCTATGGAACAACTTGCCTCCAGAAGTTGTGAATGTTCCAAAACTGGAAGTTTTTAAGAAGAGATTGGGCAACCATTTGTCTGAAATGGTATAGGGTTTCCTGCCTGAGCAGGAGGCTGGACTAGAAGACCTCCAAGGTCTCTTCCAACTCTATGATGATGATGATGATGATGATGATGATGATGATGATGATGATGATGATGATGATAGATCATCGCACAGTCAGCCAGATGTTGAGACTGGATTTGGCATTTTGTCTACCTATCGAGTCCTTACCAAGGACCTGGGATAGGCAGATGTGGATTTATTATTATTATTATTGTTATTGTTATTGTTATTATTATAAAGACTAATTGCAGAAGGCAACTTCATAGACCTGCAGTTTACACTTGTTTCCAGACTTTGCATCCATAATTAGAGAATGCTCACAGCCATAATTCAAATGTAGTACAATATGTATTGTCCCCCTGTAGCATTTTGTTCTCTTGCACCATAACTTTACTTTCAATTATATCTAGATAATGGATAAAGACACTTCAAACTGTAAGCTTTTTTGTTCCCTGAAAGAAGAGTCCCACCCACGTGCAGTTATTTATGCTAATGAAAGTAACGAACTTTTTATACTTCTTGTCATTGCAGCAGAAGGATGAGTTGCCAAAGGGTATGTTAGCCCAATGGCGACATATTAATCATCAAAACTGGAGAGGTAATTGGAACAGAGACAAATGAAAGGCCTACCAGACCCATTTCGACAGCACAGTTGTTTCTAAAAAAGAAACTTACCCTTTTAAAAAAATATTAATAAGTCATTAAGATTCCTAACCTATGCAACTCGGATTAACTCAGGTGAATCATTACTAGATCACTTATTGGTAAACCTGAAAAATGTTGCCCCATGAGGTTTGACCTTCTGTTGAGAGATATTTAAACTTTCTGACCTTCCTTGCGTTGAAGTGGATTCTGCTGAGGTTCCAGTAGTCAATTCTCTAGAACTTGATCCTTGAGAAGCAAGAGTTTGGGGTGTTGAGGTTAATATCACAAACAGCTCTGCTTGCTCCCTCCTTACTCTGGGCAGTGAGAAACTCCAAGGTCAGGGGCTTGGAGGTGGCTTGGGGATAGATTAGGGAGAAGCTTAATTCAGCTGAGATGGGAACAGTCTGGATAGAGATGTCAGAAGTTTTAGGAAAAGAGTTTCAACAGAAAATGTTCAGAACCTAGAAGTTCTTCTTGACTTGTCACCTTCTAGAGAAGTACAGTTAGTACTGAAGTATTGTTTATCAACTATACTTGGTGTGTCAATTGCACCTTTACCTATAGAAAACGAACCTAGTTTAGTTATCCAAGTTTTATATAGAGAGAGATAATCTCTGTAGTCTAACTGGAGCTGTCTTGGAAGTTGACTCAGAAACAATATTTGGTGCAGAATGCAGGCATTCAAACGTCATTGAATCCAGAAGGTCAAAGCACATCACAATAATCTCTGATTTTTTCCAGGTCATGTTAAAAGCCACCTGAAATCATCTGAATTTACTGTATATAAATATTGTCTCCAGATACCTTATTTGCATCTGGAGTTTTGGTGGTCACATCTTAAACATCAACAAGGTGGGCAAGAACAAGTGAACAGGGGTTCCAAAGGTGACAATGATTAAGATCACATGAAGTGTTAATACCATTTTATAATACCTTGGTAAGGTCACACTTGGAATACTACATCCAGTTTTGCTCACCATGCTGTAAAAAAGATGTTCAGACTCTAGAAAGAGAGAAGAGCGACAAAGATGATTAGGGGATTGGAGGCTAAATCATATAAGGAACGGTTGCTGGAATTGGGAATGTCTAGTCTAATGAAGAGAAGGACGAGGGGGGACATGATAGCAGCCTTCCAGTATCTCAGTGGCTGCCACAAAGAAGAGGGAGTCAAGCTATTCTCCAAAGCGCCTGAAGGCAGGACAAGAAGCAACGGATGGAAACTAATCAAGGAGAGAAGCAACCTAGAACTAAGGAGAAATTTCCTGACAGTGAGGACAATTAATCAGTGGAACAACCTGCCTCCAGAAGTTGTGAATGCTTCAACACTGGAAGTTTTAAAGAAGAGATTGAACAACCATTTGTCTGAAATGGTAAAGCCAGTGGTGGGATTCAGCCGGTTCGCACCACTTCAGCAGAACCGGTAGCTAATTTTTTGTTGCCCAGGCCCAGAATGGACTTCCGGAAGTGGCATCCACACAGAGAACTGATTGTTCACATATTTGAATCCTACCACTGGGTATAGGGTTTCCTGCCTGAGCAGAGGGTTGGACTAGAAGACCTCCAAGGTGCCTTTCAGCTCTGTTATTCTATTCTATTCTATTCTATTCTATTCTATTCTATTCTATTCTATTCTATTCTATTCTATTCTATTCTATTCTATTCCATTCCATTCCATTCCATTCCATTCCATTCCATTCCATTCCATTCTATTCTATTCTATTCTATTCTATTCTATTCTATTCTATTCTATTCTATTCTATTCTATTCTATTCTATTCTATTCTATTCTATTCTATTCTATTCTATTCTATTCTATGTTTATTCGGCAATTCATTTCTGCTTATTTTTTGTACTAAGTTCTTCAGTTTTGTCATTGGCCATCTTTCCACGATGCAGACCTATGATGCTGAATATCAAGTTCAGAACCCATCAGTGGTGACTTTGGGCTTCTTTCTCCAGTAGCAACTTCTACAAAGTAGAATTTTGTATGACTTCTTGTAACTTTTTGCTTCTCACAGAAATTGCCCATCTAGCTGTCTTCCAGTACTTTGGGGCTGTCACAGAGAAGAGGGGGGTCATCCTATTCTCCAAAGCATCTCATGGCAGGACAAGAAGCAATGGATGGAAACTTATCAAAGAAAGATCTAACCTAGAATTAAGGAGAAATTTCCTGTCAGTTAGAACAATTAATCAGTGGAATGGCTTGCCTTCAGAAGTTGTGGAAGCTCCAACACTGGAGGTTTTGAGAAGAGACTGGACAACCATTTGTCTGAAATGGTATAGGGTCTCCTGCTTGAGCAGGGTTTGGACTAGATGACCTCCAAGGTATCTTCCAACTCTTTTATTCTGTTAGGTTTTCAAGAAGAGATTGGGCATCTATTTGTCTGGAATAGTATAGGGTCTCCTGCTCTAGCAGTATGTTGGTCAACTCTGTTATTCTGGTATGGCTAGTCTAGAGAAAAGAAGGTCTAGGGGGGACATGATAGCAGTGTTCCAATATCTCAGGACTTGCCACAAAGAAGAGGGGGTCAACCTATTTACCAAAGCCCCAGAAGTCAGGACAAGAAGCAATGGATGGAAACTAATCAAGGAGAGAAGCAACCTGGAACTGAGGAGAAATTTCCTAATGGTGAGAACAATTAACCAGTGGAATGGTTTGCCTTCGGAGGTTATGGGTTCACCATCACTGGAGGTTTTCAAGAAGAGACTGGACAGCCACTCGTCCTGAAATGGTATAGGGTCTCCTGCTTGAACAAGGGGTTGGACTAGAAGACCTCCAAAGTCCCTTCCAACTCTATTGTTCTGTATTGTGTATTCTATTCTGTAATCCAAGAACGGTCGTCTCACATTCATGCAACTTTACATTTACTCAGCTTCGCCAGATGGCTTGTATCAAAGAGCTATACTGAGGCCAACAAGATTTGAAATTGATTATTTGCACCTCCTTAAGGCTCAGCTTGGATCAAATAGCTTGACTGCTCTTTCTTGGGAAGTTCGGCCAATGCGCGCTCCATTAAAGGGATGGGGAACAAGAGTATTCCAGAAAATTATACCACATATTGATCCAGGAATGCCAGAATGATAAATGATCTCTCTTCCCAAGTTCACAAGACAACAGAAAGACCCTCACCTGTTTCCATGGCAACCCCAGGGTGGTGGTGAGAGGGGAAAAAAAATCACAGCTTCAAAACTGGTAGGCCTCATGAAAAAGTGAACAGCAGATCACATTTTCCCCCTAAAATATGATTTAGCAAGGTGCCACCTGAAGAACATTAGCTAAAGGATTTGAGTAACTCATCTGCGGTATAAAGTGGAATGGGTTTTTTTCCCCCCTAAGAGGATATTTCAGATCTGAGGCACTTGTAGAGAAGATACCAAAAGAACTATAAAAACATCAAGACTGCAGGGAGAAATTCTTTGAGAGAATGAAAAATGATCAAAATGTAGATGATCTCCTTCCTTCCTTCCTTCCTTCCTTCCTTCCTTCCTTCCTTCCTTCCTTCCTTCCTTCCTTCCTTCCTTCCTTCCTTCCTTCCTTCCTTCCTTCCTTCCTTCCTTCCTTCCCAGAGGTCAGCTAATGTAATTTAGGTACCCTGTGAAAAACAGAAACATCTGGGGGAGCCGAAAACAAGAGTAGACAATACTGCAAATACAGATTCAGCCACCAGAGATACACAACATTGAACAAACATTGAATCTATGGATTAATAGTTGAAACCCAATGCATTATAGACCTTTTTGACCATTTGACTATTCAGTTTTCTGCCATTTAGTATACTGTTTTCTGTTGTGCTTTTATGTTTACAGTGTTAAAATCAGTGTTCAGCACTGAAACAACTCCTTGTATTTCCCCGGGGCTAGGAAAATCCTTCGAAATAGGCTTTGCTGATTCCCCCCCCCCCCCAAGGGCTACCCAACTGCAATGAAAGGGGAAAAAAATAAAATAAAAGTAGAATGAGAAACTTGGCTTCAGCAAATTTGTTTTCCAAGTCTAAGGATCTTCCTCCCCAGTTCTGTCCAATTCAGCATTTTGAGGATTTTCCTTAAAGGGCTCGTGAATAAGAAGAAACAGAACAAGGGGAAGGGACAGGAAATAGGGTCCATATTAATGGACCAGACATTTTTTGCTCCATTTATGGAACGCTCTAGGTCTCATTGTTTTTGCCAGCGCCCCAGTTGGCAATAGAATCTACTGCCTCCAAGAAAAAGCATATATAGCATCAGGAATCCATAGCAATGATGGACAAGGTAGCAACAGCTTTCCCTGGAGAGGTTTGAGTCCTGGCACCTTTCTAAAATATTTCATGCCAACAATATCCATGCTTCTAGATTTAAATAATATTTCTGCACTCTTGACATGAGCTCCTTTGTTTTCATGGAATGATAGGCTTGGAAGGAACCTTGGAGGTCTTCTAGTCCAACCTTCTATTCTCCAAGGCGCCTGAGGGCAGGACAAGAAGTAATGGATGGAAACTAGTCAAGGAGAGAAGCAACCTGGAACTGAGGAGAAACTTCCTGACAGTTAGAACAATTAACCAGTGGAACAACCTTTGAATGCTAACACTGGAGTTTTAAATGGACAGCCATTTGTCCGAAATTATTGAGCAGGGGGTTGGATTATTATTATTATTATTATTATTATTATTATTATTATTATTATTATTATTATTATTATTATTATTATTATTATTATTATTATTATTATTATTATTATTATTATTATTATTATTATTATTATTATTATTATTATTATTATTATTATTATTATTATTATTATTATTATTATTAACCCTCCTGCCCAAGGCAGGAGTCCTCATTCCACCTTGGCCAAATGGTTGCTTTTGTTGAAAATCTCCAGCAATGGAGCACCCACAAGCTCTTCCACTGATTATTTTTTCTCGCTGTCAGGAAATTCCTTCTTATTACCTATATCTGAAATGATATAGGGCAGTGATGGTGAACCTTTTAGAGACCGAGTGCCCAAAAACCGCCCCCCCGCCCCCACTCCTCCTACCGCCCTGCCTGCTCTGCCCCTGCCTGCCCCCTGCCCTGCCCACCCGCAGGGCCACGCACCGCCTCCATGGCCTGCCCTGCAGCGCCATGTCAGCCACGCCCTCTGTCCACACCCTGCAGCATCATCTGCAAGCTATGGGGTGCGAGGGTGGAGTCTATGTCCTTGGCTGCGCTGCTCCGTGCGTGCCGTGTCCGGGGGCGATTCTCCTCCAGGGGGGCTGCTGGTGAGGGGGCCGTGGGGGGGAGGCGGGGCTTGGTCGACAGCACGCGTGCCCACATAGAGGGCTCCGAGTGCCGCCTCTGGCACGCGTGCCATAGGTTTGCCACCACTGATATAGGCACTCCTGCTTGAGCAGGGGGCTGGACTAGAAGACCTCCAAGGTCCCTTCCAGCTCTATTCTATTCTGATTCTGATTCTGACCGTATTGAATCTCCCTCTGATGAGCTTCCACCGGTTGCTTCTTCTCAGGGGTTTTAAAGAACAGATCGCCCCTCTCTTCTCTATGGCAGCCCCTCAAATCCTGGAAGATGGTTTGCACCTGAGTGAGAAAGTAAATTGCTGTGAATAGCACATCAGTGAAACGAATATGAACAGGAAGGAAGAATGAGAGTTGGAATCTTCCTGTTTAAAAATAACTAAAAGCCAGGATTTCCCTAAGTCCAGATTCTGGCATTTTAAAAAAACAGAATTGCTAGAGTTGCCAGTTTCAAAACAACGCAAGTGACAGAACAGACCGAAGGAACCTTTGGCAAATCCAAATTAATTTATATAGCCAACATTTTGCCTTTCTAGGGATAATTAATGAGCTGACAAGCAGCATAAGCTCATCTCTGGAATAATTTGCCACATAGAGGACTCTCATCTGCTTAGCTGCTTCCAATAAACATTGCTGGGAATATTTATATAAATTTGTCGTCATAACCTGGCAGGCATCTTGGAGCATCTATTAATCTGTTACCTACACTTAATTTGCTCTTATCTGCCACTGTAGAGAAACAGAACCAGTTCATTAAACTGGGGCATTGTGGGTTTCCCCCCCCTCTTTCCCGGTTTCTCCATGGGGTTGTTTTGTCAGCCAAAAAGAGCATTTTAAGAAGCAGCTTTGGGACTTGGGTTTGAGGTCCAAATGATTACAGACATTTAACCAGGACACAACATAAACCACCATGGCTGTCTACAAGACATGGGGCTGTATTACGAGCAGCGCCACCAGGAAAATTCTGCATTTTTCTCTCTCTTCCAGTTCTGATTCAGCTTAATGAAAGATTTTCCTTTTGAAATTTTGTTCATAAGAGAAGAGAAATTCTCTTGAGGTGTAGTAGGAGTTTGTAAACTTGATCTATTTATAAGGGGGCTAAAAATCTCTGGGTGAATGTCCTCTTTTTTCATGGCGCAATCCTTTCATAAGTTTATTGTCAGCCTCCCAGGCTCCCCTGGTTTCCATTCAATCCTAAGCGAAGAGACAAGGAAGAAACTGGGGAGGCTTCAGAATTTTCTTTGGGCTTGATGGAATGAATATATGTAATCATAGAAAAAAAAATAGAATAACAGAACAGAATAGTAGAGCTGGAAAGAACCCCTGAGGTCCTCCAGTCCAACCCCTTCCACCCAAACAGGAGACCTATACCAGGGGTAGGCAACCTTGGCTCTTTTATGACTGGTGGACTTCAACTCCCAGAATTCCTGAGCCAGCTGTGCTGAGGGGAAAGAGAGAGATTTCCAAGCTGAGCCATGCTGGCTCAGGAATTCTGGGAGTTGAAGTCCATGAGTCATAAAAGAGCCAAGGTTACCTACCTCTGGCCTAGGCCTAGGCCGCTTTATGACTGGTGGACTTCAACTCCCAGAATTCCTGAGCCAGCCACGCTGAGGGGAAAGGGAGAGGTTTCCAAGCTGAGCCATGCTGGCTCAGGAATTCTGGGAGTTGAAGTCCACCAGTCATAAAAGAGCCAAGGTTGCCTACCCCTGCCCTATACCATTTCAGACAAATGGTTATCTAGTTTCTTCTTAAAAACCTTCAGTGATGGAGCACAGAAGCACACAACTTCTGAAACCATGGAACTGTGGAATAGAATTGTGGAATAATGGTTAATATCTGAAAGTAGAAAGATGGACAGTATATTCTGAATGAGGACAATAATTTAAAAAAATGCAAAAAGGCCTTAGGATATTTTTTTTAAGGGGGGGGTATCTTCAAGACAGTGTATGTCAGAATCCAGTTATATTTCCTTTCTATCTATCTCCTCTGATCTAAAACCAATTCTCACCCTTCCCTGGATTCTGCCATACTCCCAAGGGGGAGGGGGGATATGCATGCGGGTTTATTACTTTCACTTCCTCTATTCACTACAAAGTAACCTTTTGTTTATTCGCCTTCCTGGTTGCTAACCATTACAATGTAACAAATTGCCTCCTATACTATGCACCCCTCTGAACTTCTCCTCCCTACCGGGCAGCTAGGAAAAGGGGGGGGGAGATACAAACCTCCGGGACCTGGTTTATTTCTCCGTCCTCGAAATGATGTGTGAAGAGCTGTGGAATGATCGTGCATGAACGGAGCTGGATTGATGTTATCTTTCCTTTCCCATCGACGGATTTAATACCTGGGGATTTGTCGGTTTGAACCGCCCGGATGAACTGTGGGGTGGGACTTGCTTAAAGTATCGATCTGTAAAGGAATCCCTCAGATCCTGTTTATTATGCCTGCTATCAACTACTCTTAATAAAAGTTCCTGCTGGAAGAAATTGTTTCCAAGAGTTCTGCTTTCTTAAGATGTTTTCTTGTCAAGATTTCTTGGAAGTGGTTTGCCCTTGCCTCCATCTTAGGGCTGGGAGAGAATGACTGGCCCAAGCTCACCCAGCTGGCTTTGTGCCTAAGGCAGGACTAGAACTCACAGTTTCTTAGTCACTACACCAAACTGCTTCTCTACAATATGCAACCTAAAATCACACGTTCTTAATAGTGTCAGACAAAGAGGCAGGAGACCATTACTGGAGCAGAATGGGACATCCTGGCACCCCCATCTCGGCGCCGCCATCTTCCATGGCCATGTCACCTACTAGAGAACCGCAGTAGCTACAACTAGGGGCTTTGCTAATTAAGGGAGCTGGATCTTGATCTGGAGGAGAACACTGGACTGGTGAGTCATCTGTATTCTGGTCCATCTGCCGAGTAAGTAGTTTTATCACTGAGGTTGATAGATCCATCTGGGTTACTCTCTTGTTCTAATTCAGCAATATTTGGTTCTGATGCAGAAGTAAAGCTCTAGTTACTTGATCCTTGGCCAGCAGAGCCCTAGGGTTAGGGTTAGGGTTCAAGGAGAGATTCAACCTAGAAATAAGGAGAAATTTTCTGACAGTGAGAACAATGGAACAGATTGCCCTCAGACGTTGTGGGAGCTTCATCACCGGAAGCTTTCAAGAAGAGACTGGACTGCCATCTGTCAGAAATGGAGTAGGGTCTCCTGCTCAAGCAGGGGATTGGACTAGAAGACCTCCAAGGTCTCTTCTATTCTATTCTATTCTATTCTATTCTATTCTATTCTATTCTATTCTATTCTATTCTATTCTATTCTATTCTATTCTATTCTATTCTATTCTATTCTATTCTATTCTATTCTATTCTTTCCATATTCTTTCCATATTCTTTCCATATTCTATTCTATTCTATTCTATTCTATTCTATTCTATTCTATTCTATTCTATTCTATTCTATTCCATTCTATTCCATTCCATTCCATTCCATTCCATTCCATTCCATTCCATTCCATTCCATTCCTTATTCCATTCCATTCCTTATTCTATTCTATTCTTATTATCCTATTCCATTCCATATATTCTATTCTATTCTATTCTATTCTATTCTATTCTATTCCATTCCATTCCATTCCATATTCCATTCCATTCCATTCCTTATTCTATTCTATTCTTATTATCCTATTCCATTCCATATATTCTATTCTATTCTATTCTATTCTATTCTATTCTATTCTATTCTATTCTATTCTATTCTATTCTATTCTATTCTATTCTATTCTATTCTATTCTATTCTATTCTATTCTATTCTAATTCTTATTCTTTGAAGTCATGGCATGGGCCGAGGAAAAATGCTGTTGTTGCTCCTCCCGTGAACAGGAGGTGACAATAGCTGATTTTGCTGTCACCTAGACCAGACTAGAAAGTTCACAGCCAAAGTTCCAAACACATCACTCTGGTAACATATTCTTATTGCAGGTCCTAGGGAAGTCTCTACTAATAGAAGAAAACCAGCTATTGGAAGCTGTTAAGCAGTATCCAGACTCAAGCCCCCCCGCTCTCTTTCTCCTGTCCCCGATATCAAAGCAGGCTTAGAGCCACCCACTGCTCCATGGGAGAAGTGATTGGCAGCTAAGTATTGTTTTTGTAATACTGTAGATCCATCTAATCCCTGGACTTTTGTTTTTGGCTTTGCCAGCTTTAACTTTCACAAGGAGTCTTTTCAGGCAACTGAAAACCAGAATGGGACAACTCGCTGCGGCCAATTTGCCGCAAGACAATTCAACAAGTACAAAAGTTAAATTAATTCCAATGGAACCGGGGCCAATAATAATAAAATAAAGTCAATCCAGAAACACAATGTGATGCAGACATGTGATGCGACACCCAGAAAAATACGGCATACTCCATTTAATCCTCCAGGGAAAGATTGAAGGCAAACGAGGTCCAGGCAGAAGAAGAACATCATGGCTTCAAAATCTAAGGGACTGGTTTGGACAAAACTCAGCAGCACTTTTTCGTGCGGCTGCTGATAAAAACAGGATCGCCAACATGATCGCCAACGTCCGATAACGGATATGGCACAAGAAGAAGAAGAAGAGAAACACAAGAGTTACAATAATTTCGACAAAAACATGGACACCAATAATAAAAGTAACTGAATGAAGCATTTACTACAAATGTTGAATTGTTCCGCAGCAACCTGCCTCATGGCGAGTTGGCTAAGTTGTCCTAGACTTGCAGAAAACAACCCTGAGAGAAATTCCTAAGAGGTTCACAAGCACTCAGAGAGTAAGATAGGAAAAGAAACGCCTTTTTAACAGGGGCAGAAAACCTGTGACAAATCTGTGACGGAGGAGTAGAAGTCCAGATGATGCGCCGAGTGAACAGGCCCAGAATTTTATGGGGTTTCCCCCTTCAGTTTTGGAGAAAGAGGTTTGGTTGTGTGAGGTTTTTTTTTTTTTTGAAACATTGTGATTAAAATTATGCTCATTCTGTCCTTGGATTAGTTTGTAGATTTCAAAGTGGTTAGAAACAATTCTTCTGATTGTTGGAAATGATGGTTAGAACCAGTGGTGGGATTCAGTCGGCTCGCACCGGTTCGGTAGAACCGGTAGCTAATTTTTTTGTTGCCCAGGCCTAGAATGGACTTCTGGAAGCGGCATCCACACAGAGAACTGGTTGTTCACATATTTGAATCCCACCACTGGTTAGAACATTCTTTGTAGTACCCAAAATGGGGCCTGGGGAGTCACATATCCCTCTCCAAGTCAAAGTCTCAGGCCCAAGGAACCAGGAACAACGTGAGTTACTTCAGACTAGTTTATTGTTGCTTGTCTATAGACAGGAATCTTGCCGGGCTAAAGCATTAATCTGCATAGCTATTAGATATAATCTGTGAAAGGCTAGGAAGGGTCCAGCTTCACTCTCTTTCTGCATACCATCCAAGCTGAGTTGTCTCTTGGTTCCTTGGGAAGGAACCCTTCTCTCCTGAGACACTGGACTAAATTTCAGCACAAAAGTCTTCATCCCCATGAATTAGAAAACAACAACAAACCAACTAACCAACCCACCCCAACAGTGGGTCTTCTTCCAGATGGGAAATGTTCTGCTCACCCTCTGGTTTCAGTTTTGGCTACTCATTTCTCTTAACAAACACCTTCTCTATCTACCACTTTCTACAAAAAATAGCACCTGTTTTGGAACCTTCCAACCAAAATTGGTCTCTTTTGAGTTCTCTGTCAAGGAAGATTGGAAGTGATGGAACAGACTTTGTCCATCACATGCTATGGATGAGTTGTTGTGTTTCCATAAACCAAAGACAGCTGTGGTTATAAAACTTGGAACTTGGCTTGATTTATCAGACAGAAGGGAAAACAGCAGCTGCTGCTGTCTCTCAAAATTTGGGGGATTTCCAACATGCAGAGCTAAATCTGGTACAGTTCAAGATGAGATTTTTTTTTTGCCTTCAAGGGTTTTATCTTGTCCCACGTTTGGGAACTGCCGAAACTTGGCATAGAAAGAAACGCTTGGGATGCTGGCTTTTCCCAGCCCACAGTTTGAAAATTCACATTCAGGTATCTATCATCCTACCTGTTTAAAGTAGAATTTTTCATTCATTTGGTTAATGGGGTTCTCTTTATCTAGTTTTAGGACATGTAGAGAACAGATCAAGGGTTAGGTCACATTTCTTCAGGAAAGTTCTCAAATTTTTCAGCATCGCTGTATTAAACTAGAAACTGAGTGGGTCAATCTTAGCAGACTGAAGACTAAAACATATGAAGAACGGAAGCAGGAATTGTGTCAAGGCTGCTAACATCGAATGTTTTGCCTGACATTATATGTGGATTTACTATTTAACCTGTGTATTATTTTAGAGCCACTATTAGATAGCATGGAAGGGGGGAGTAGAAGAATGTGCTTGAGAACTAGTTAGCCATAACAATATGTCAGCAGAGCATCTTCAAAGCTGGATGGAAATACCAGAAGATAAAAAATAGCGCGTTAGAGAACGGGAGGGAGAGTTCACACTTTAAACTAATTGGGGAATGTGATTAATGACTGTCAAATGAGGGAGGGGAATGTGCTGCAGATACTGTGGGATGAAGTAGGAGGGTTCAGATTTTGGCTTCGCTTATGTTTGTGCCGAAGCTATGTTGCCATTAAAAGATTCTTAAAGGAAAACAATGCCTCATGTTTCTTTGAAAAGCATCTTCCCTCGGAACCATAACAAATTGTGTATGCCTAGTCTAACGAAAGAGAAGGACTAGGGAGTGACATGATAGCAATGTTCCCATATTTGAGGGGCTGCCACAAAGAAGAGGGGGTCAAGCTATTCTCCAAAGCACCAGAAGTCAAGACAAGAAGCAACAGATGGAAACTAATCAAGCAGAGAAGCAATCTAGAACTAAGGAGAAATTTCCTGACAGCGAGAACAATTAACCAGTGGAACAGCTTGCCTTCAGAAGTTGTCACTGGAGAAATTAAGAAGAGACTGGATAGCCACTTGTCTGCAATGGTAGAGGGTTTCCTGCTTAAGCAGGGGGTTGGACTAGAAGACCTCCAAGGTCCCTTCCATTATCTTCCTTTGTATCTTTCCCTGTTTATTCAATTTTTGCTTCTCTAAAGCTCTGCAGCAGGTGTGAAATCATGGTCAGCAGAGCGTTGACAAAGGTCTGACATCCACTTCCTGTGGCCAGGGATGATGGGTCACCTATCCCCTTCCACAATGGCTCTGCAAGAGTCTTATTATAACTGCTTTTCAGGCCTTCGGTTTGTGTTTAAAATAATCTTTCAATGCACGGTAGACAATATGGGCAAAAACGTCACCCTTGGCCCCAGTTCCGGCTCTTCCATGGCATACATAATTTCCTGCGTCTGACCTTCCTCTCCTTTTTGTTCTCAATGCTGGGCAGATCTTCCTTCTGCTGGCAAGTCAGGATTTTCTCCGTGTCACGAAAGAAGCCAAAGGATGCATCATAAGACAGTTCCCCTCCCTGTCACATCTCTCACCTTTTCTTCAGCAACTGGCAAGATTCAGCTCTTTTGCGCTTATTTGCCAGTCTGTTTCTGGAGACTCCGAACTCCCAGCATCTTAAAAATCAATGAACTTGGCAATGAAAGCAAAGGGATGCTTTGCTTCAACACATGCAGCGCAGCCTGATCTATTGGAGGAGAAATAAAAAAAGGAGATGGAGAAGAAAAGAGACTTTCCTTTCCTTTCCTTTCCTTTCCTTTCCTTTCCTTTCCTTTCCTTTCCTTTCCTTTCCTTTCCTTTCCTTTCCTTTCCTTTCACTTCCTTTCCTTTCCTTTCCTTTCCTTTCCTTTCCTTTCCTTTCCTTTCCTTTCCTTCCCTTCCCTTTCCCTTCCCTTCCCTTCCCTTCCCTTCCCTTCCCTTCCTTTCCTTTCCTTTCCTTTCCTTTCCTTTCCTTTCCTTCCCTTCCCTTCCCTTTCCTTTCTTTTCTTTTCTTTTCCTTTCTTTTCCTTTCCTTTCCTTTCCTTTCCTTTCCTTTCCTTTCCTTTCCTTTCCTTTCCTTTCCTTTCCTTTCCTTTCCTTTCCTTTCCTTTCCTTCCCTTCCCTTTCCCTTCCCTTCCCTTCCCTTCCCTTCCCTTCCTTTCCTTTCCTTTCCTTTCCTTTCCCTTCCCTTCCCTTCCCTTCCCTTCCCTTCCTTTCCTTTCCTTTCCTTTCCTTTCCTTTCCCTCCCTTCTCTTCCCTTCCCCTCTCCTCCCCTCCTCTCCTCTCCCCTTCCCCTCCCCTCCCGTCCCTCCTTTCCTTCCTTCTCTTCTTGTACTTCTTTCCTTTCCTTTCCTTTTCTTTCTCTGTCTCTCCTTTCTTTACTTCTCTTCTTATGCTCCTCTCCTTTTTCCTTTCCCTTCCCTTCCCTTCCCTTCCCTTGCCTTGCCTTGCCTTGCTCCTGTAACATGTTTAGCTATAATTCATGAATAGCACAGCAAGACAAGGAAGAACATTTAGTATCATAGAAGATGTGGAAGAAGGAAAGAAGGGAAATACAATGGTTGAATGTGTATTAAAACTGACATAGGTAGAGTCGGAGAGGAGGCAGCAAGTATGATCCCTGTAGTGTTGGGTATGAAGTGCAACTTTCCATCTTCTTTTTAGATGACTGTTGTAATAGGACATGTCTCTATCCCTGTATAATAAGCTATAATCTACTTGGTTTGTTGTTGGTTTTCCTCACGGTGGGAACTGAGTCAGTGTGACAATAGGTAAGGCACAGTACGTTGTGGGTCCCATCTATTAGGGATGTACATCTTGTGGGACCATAAAAAAAGGTCTTTTTGATGGTGGCACCTCCTCTATGCACCATCATTCCCCGAGGTATGATTGACCATCTCCTGGTTGCTTTTCCGAAAGGCCCTATTAGGACACGGAACCAGATCCACACAGGTAGAGTTCAAACTAACTTCTTTATTCTCTTCTGCCTATTATACAGGAACCTCCCCAAACTGCTTGCCTTCTCTTGGGAACAGATAGATAAGGCTCCTTAGAACTTGGCGGTGGTGAGTGGGTCACTTCTGAATTTCTTTGTGGCTGCACAAGGATTCAAGGCTAATCCCTCACTTCAGGTCTCCTCGCTGCCTGGCTGGGCATTTTCCAACAGGGTCTGAAGATGTGGTTTTGTAAATGAGCCTGGGGACCCCAAATGGAGATGGAGCCAATCAAAAATCACGTGAAGTATTAGTACTGCTTTATTAAGCCTTAGTAAGGCCACACCTGGAATACTGCATCCAGTTTTGGTCACCACACTACAAAAAAGATGTTGAGACCTTGGAAAAACTGCAGAGAAGAGCAACTACGTTGATGAAAGGCCTGGAGACAAAAACATATGAAGAACTGTTGCAGGATTTGGGTTTGGCTAATCTAGAGAAAAGAAGGACCAGGGGTGACATGATAGCAGTATGCCAGTATTTGAGGGGCTGCCACAAAGAGGAGGGGGCCAATTTGTTTACCAAAGCACCAGAAGGCAGGATAAGAAACAATCGATGGAAACTAATCAAGGTGAGAAGCAACCTGGAATTAAGGAGAAACTTCCTAACAGTGAGGACAATGAACCCAGTGGAACAGCTTGTCTTCAGTAGTTGTGGATGCCCCATCACTGGAGATTTTTAAGAAGAGACTGGACAGCTACTTGTCTGAAATTGCATAGAATCTCCTGCTTAAGCAGGGGGTTGGACTAGAAGACCTCCAAGGTGCCTTCCAGCTCTATTCTGATTGAAGTGGTCGATTTGATTTGTGTTACTGCTGCCATGGGGATGGGTGGGTTTTATGGGGTTTTATGTTGTGGATTTTTAATATTGTAAGCTGGCTGGAGTCACCTATATGCGAGTTGGGTGGCCATATAAATTTTTTAAATAAAGGAATAAGTAAGTAAAATGAAACAGTTCCTTTTGTTCCTTTTGTCAGATATTTTTTATTTATTCAAAATATGGAAAATTCAGAGGAACTTTTGGTCTCATTTCTTTGAAGGAGAGAACCGCGGTGACTTTGGTAAAACAGCTGATCTCTCTTTTATGTTGGCGTCAACTTTCTTCTGTTTCCCCATCTCCTCAACAGATGCTTCTCAGGTGCACCCCTGAGTAATATCCATTTGTTTGGACTTAGTTTTTCTTTCCAAAAGCCGAACCCATCAATAAATAAATTAGCAAGATGCGTCCTAATTCTGGGTTGCCATTCTGGGCTATTAATCAGCAATCTGTCTAAGGCACGAATATGACTGCTTTTTTATATACCTTGGAACAGGCTGTGGTATTTAGCTCTCAACAGTTGGCAACAGAAGAAGAGGATTTTCTGCTACCTGAAAACCGAGCTCGTAATGACACAGAATTTGCCTATTTGCAGAAATTTACACGTACGTGAATCTGATACGAAACGATTCCCTCCAACCGCTATTTTTCTCTCTCTCCGGCTGCCTCTCGTTTCACCTGGAACCATATTGTCATCAGCTCAATCATCGGAGATTCTTCTTCCTTCTGTCTTTTTCCCTTCTGGGAGAGCTTCACAATGAACCAGTTGCTTTCTGTGTCGGAGCAATTCCAATAAAAGACTTTAATTTGGTGGGAAAGAAACCTTTTGACTTCTCTCTGTTGTTTCCTGGATCCTTTACAAGAGTGCATCTATTACCCAGATGAAATATCCAAGCACTAGCTGTGCATGTTCAGTAAGCACTGCAATAAAACCAATCTTGTAATGGAATAGAGTCAGGTTTACGCCTGCAAGATATTAAATCCTGCTGATACAAGAAGGCTACGGAAGATAAATTCCCCTAACATTCACAGGCCAGCAGGTTTTAATATCTGACGATAGAGATATGCAGGTAACCCTTGACTTATGACTGTAATTGGGAATAGAATTTCCGTTGCTAAGCAAGGCAGGTGTTAAGCAAGTCATACCTAATTTTACATCCTTGTTTGCGACGGATTTTAAGGGAACCATTGTGGCTAAATGTCGATGGAGATTCTTCATCATCCAGGTCAGGGTTGTCCCAAAGGCGCTTTTTCAGGAGGCAGCTGGACTTCCTTGTTTTTTCTTTGAAGACGTTTCGCTTCTCATCCAGGAAGCTTCTTCAGCTCTGACTGGATGGTGGGGAATGGAAGTATTTATACTCCTTGCAGACAGCTGGTCATTTGCCTTCTTTTAGAGAGTTGTTGAGGCCATTCGGAGGTTTACCTGTGTCCTCAGGGTCACCTGAGTAGTGCAAATGGGTGTGGAGCCTTCTTGGCTGCAGGATGTTTTCTGCCCTGGGACCCTTCTCTGTTGAAGACAGGCACAGGCTGTTGGGGATGAGTCTGCGTGGTCTGCATCTACAGGGCAGAAAACACTCAGGTGACCTGTTGCAAGTCACTTTTTTCCAGTGCCGTTGTAACTTCTAATGGTCACTAAATAAATCATTGTAAATCAGGGACTACCTGTGTGCTGAAGTATATAGTATGTACTGAATGAGGACAAAAAAGGCTTTAGGATAAAACCTAAACTGGAGGTTTTTAAGAAGAGATTGGACAGCCATTTGTCTAGAATGGTATAGGGTCTCCTGCTCAAGCAGGGGGTTGGACTAGAAGACCTCCAAGGTCCCTTCCAACTCTGTTGTTTTGTTATTCTGAATTGTTGACTTCTGATGATTTGCTGGACTAGGCCCTGCAGTTGATTTGGCAAGTTTTTGGAAGTGGTTCACCACTGCCTCCTTCTTCTTGGGCTGGGAGTGTTTGGCTCAAGGTCCCTCGGCTGGCTTTGTGCCTTAGGTGGAACTAAAACTCAGGGTCTCTTAGTTTCTAGTCTGGCGCTTTAACCGTTCCAGCAAACCTGCTCTCTAAAACCTAAAATAGGGAACTCAAAACTGTCCAAGGTTTATTGAACATGCTTAATCAGCTAGAATGCTGACTGAGGCTAACAAACAGGGAGGGTGGGAGCACAACAAAAATATTGCCCTGAAAGAAGGCCGATAGCGATAGCTAATAGAACACAGAAGACAGAATATAAAATAATAAGAGTTGGAAAGGACCTTGAAGGTCTTCTAGTCCAGCCCTCCTGCAAAGTTCTGGAACCAATGATTGATTGTTCTCACTAGATAGATAGATAGATAGATAGATAGATAGATAGATAGATAGATAGATAGATAGATAGATAGATAGATAGATAGATAGATAGATAGATAGATAGATAGATAGATAGATAGATAGATAGATAGATAGATAGATAGATAGATAGATAGACCTTTATTGTCATTTTTATATTGTGGGCACAACGGCACATATCAAAAATGAAATTTAGTTGCCCGCTCTCAAAGTGAAACACATACATGACACACATCTAAAACATACTGTGTACAACATATGTATAGACCCACACCCCTACATATACGTAGCAAATAAATATTAAATACTGTCCATCTTGAATATATAACGCAAGGAGGAAGTTTGAGAGTTCGCAAGGTTAATGCTGTATGGAATGAAACTATGGCTGAATCTGGATGTTCTGCTACGGATACCACGAAGCCCCCTCCTCCCAGAAGATAACAAGGAAAACAGGTCGTGAAGAGGATGTGTAGTGTCCCACATAATCTTACAGACCCTGCTCAAGCAACGCTTCTGTGCTATGTCCTGGATGGTAGGGAGGGAACTGCCAATGATCTTTTCGGCCATCCTCACCACTCTCTGCACCGCCTTCCTGTCTGAAGCAGTGATGCCTCAGGAAATTTCTCTTTAGTTCTAGGTTAGATCTCTCTTTAATGATCTTCCACCCATTACATCTTGTCCTATCCTCAGCTCCTTTTGAGAATAGGTCAATCGTCTCTTCTTTGTGACCCCACCCTTCAATATTGGAAGTTAGCTATCATGTCACCCCTAGTCCTTCTCTTTTAATGCATTCCAAAGATAGGCCATTCCATTTTGGGATATTATTATTTTTTCCCCCTCCCAGATCCCACTTCCAATTTTGCATTAGTGATGAATAGCAAAGAAAACCTAACAGACCCAATGAGAATTGCTGACGAACTTTGGCCAACAAAACACAGCTTCTACGTCTTTTGCTGTCTGTTTCCCCGCGTTGCTCCCTGCCAACTTCAGTCAAGGATCTTGCCTGACTGAGTTATGAAGAAGCACCTCCCAGCCAATGGCTCACTCGGAGACTAATTGGAAATAGCTGTTTGGCAAGCGGCGCCCGTCAACTTCGTGAAACATTTGAGGACCTGACCATCTGTCAGTGGAAAGAGTGGAATTAATGTCCGAGATGCTTTTCTCCCCTCCTGCATCCTATACAGAGACCACCCTCATAGCAGGAACAGGCTTAGACTTCAGGTCTTTTAATGGACTCAGATTTTAAATCAATGCCGATGCAACTGCGCTAAATGAATCTGTTTCAGATCTAATGCTGCTTTTACGGCTTTGGCCTTGACAGCTCCTGAGTAGGTATATAAAGAGACTCTGGAGGAGGCCAGGGAAATGGGTTTGGACAGGTCTTCAAAAGATGTGTTAATAAATCTAGGCAACCAAGAGAGATGGAGGGAGGAGCCTGCCCCAGCCATGTCGGAAGAGGAATAACCTGAATACAATCAGGACATCATTAGAGTTGTTGAAAGAAAAATCTTCATCAGGGTCCAGTCCAAGCCAGGAATACACAAAATGGAGACTGCTTTAGAAAGAAGGTTCTAGTTTATTGAGTTGCAGAACCAGACAAAAATGTGGCTCTGGAGCAGCTGACCACATGGAGCTGGGAGTGGTGGGTTTTTATACCTTTTTGGGCTTTTATGTTTGGAATTGTTCCTGTTCCTGTGGCATGAAGTTTGACCTGAGCTTTTGAGCCTGTCCTTTTGGTATTCTGACGGTGGTGGGTTAATCCTCCTAAAGGTCATGTCTTTAGACTTTGGGTGGGGGATGTAGATTCTTTGGGGTCTCTGTCTTTCTAATCCCATCAGCTCCAAGCTTCCTGGCACCAGTCTTTCTGAATGGGATTATCAAATCTGCATTTCTACAGATCTGGCCTGCTGAGTTTCTGGCTGGGGGAGAGGAAGACATTTCTGCCTTTTAAGATTTTCTCCATTATTCCTTTGGGGAAATATAATATTCTGCCTTTTTAATATTCCCCCAAATATTTCTTTCTCTGGGGGGAGGGGTGCTGTCTTCTTACAGAGTCAAGTTTTGCACGTGTGAAAACCAAAGAGCCTCCTCAGTCCTTCCCCTTGCCAAATGACCATGTGGCTTCTCACAACCCCGCGGATCCCCACTCTAAGAAATGAACCAGGGCGAGGAAGAAGAAGAAAAATGGGGATAATTGAGTGGGGGATGGACAGAATCTCAGTCTTCCTGAGAATCAAACCATTATCTGCACTTGAGAAGTAATTAACATGGAAGCTCAGGAGGACCATTAAACAATTCACCGTGTTCCTTTTTGTGAAGCCAAGATTTAATTGGATTTCAAAGCGTAAACCAGCCCAAATTTAGGGATTGCCCCTAAGGAGGAGGAGGGGGAAAGTTTCACTTCACCTAACCTTTTTCAATCAATCAAACAAATCTTTATTCAGTCAGTTTGTTGAAGCTGAGCTAGTTGGCCAGGCACATTCCTGCAACATTTGTGACTATTGACCCCACGTGATGAATGCAGACCAGAAGCCAGGCTGGTACCCTGGAACAGTCCCTTTATGCCTGAAAAGAAAAGTTTTCGATGAGCATGTGCTACCTGCTGTAACATATGCCGGTAAAACGTTGGACACTAACCTCACAGTCGATACAAAAGCTACAAATGGCGCAAAGAACCATGGATGTTTGGCATCACCAGATAAGATAAAAAGACCTGCACAGGGATTATAGAACAAACGAAACTATATGATACCATGAAGAGAGTAAAAGAACGGAAATGGAAATGGGCCGGTCACATAGCAAGAAGAACTGAGGGCAGTTGGACCAAGGCAATCATAGCATGGATCCCCCTTGATAAAAAGTGTCCACAAAAGAGACCTAAAGCAAGATGGAGCAACGACATCAGCCAGTATGGCGGGCCCAACTGGCAAAAGAAAGCTCAGGACCACATGGGTTGGAAACATGTGCAAGAGGCCTTCCTCCTGCAGTAGCTAGACCATGGCTAACACGATGAATGATGATTGAGCATTTAAACTTGCAGCAGTCTTTATTATCATCCAGAAAAAAAAAACACAAGATAATCAGGAACACAGAAATATCAGGAGGCAAGCTAAGCAGTATACCGAACACATGAAGATGTGGAGATGGTTACCAGCATCAAATTCCTGGGTGTGCAGCTAACGAGTAGGCTGACTTGGTCATTCAACAACGAGACCCTGGTGAAGTGGGCACAGCAGCGCCTACATTTTCTGCGTCGCATGAGAAAAGCACATCTTCCTTCCCCTGTCCTGACCACTTTCTACAGGGGGACGATCGAGAGCATCCTGTCATACAGCATCACAGTCTGGTTTGGAAGCATCACTGCTTCAGACAGGAAGGTGGTGCAGAGAGTGGTGAGGACGGCCGAAAAGATCATTGGCAGTTCCCTCCCTCCCATCCAGGACATAGCACAGAAGCATTGCTTGAGCAGGGTCCGTAAGATTATCTGGGACACTACACATCCTCTTCACGACCTGTTTTCCTTGTTACCTTCTGGGAGGAGGCTTCGTGGTATCCGTAGCAGAACATCCAGATTCAGCCATAGTTTCATTCCATACAGCATTAACCTTGCGAACTCTCAAGCTTCCTCCTTGCGTTATATATTCAAGATGGACAGTATTTAATATTTATTTGCTATGTATATGTAGGGATGTGGGTCTATATATATGTTGTACATAGTATGTTTAGGTGTGTGTCATGCATGTGTTTCACTTTGAGAGCGGGCAACTAAATTTCATTTTTGATGTGTGCCATTGTGCCCACAATATAAAAATGACAGTAAAGGTTATCTTATCTTATGAAAGAAGAAGAACGTTGAGATTCTGCAAAACTGCTGCCAGTTTGGATAATCAGAACTAGGCAAGATACAAATTGGGATCGACAAGCTTCAGTGATCAATTGACAGGTCAGAAATGGTCTATCCAGCTTTACCCATTTATAGGTTTTGGGTGGCAGCGGAAGAAAGCCAGGAGATAGAACCCCCTATATAAAAATATATATAAAAACTATGACATTTCCTTCTTACTTAATTAATTAATTAAGTAAGAAGGAAATGTCATAGTTTTTATATCAACAACCCCCTATCTCCTGGCTTTCTTCCGCTGCCACCCAAAACCTATAAATGGGTAAAGAACTTACCCTTGTTGCTCTTCTCTGCTTCTTTTGTTGCGCTTATGTTAATTCTTACTTTTGTTATTCTATTTGTGATATTCTTCTTCTTCTTTTGTTATGCAAAAGCCTCACTTCTCTCTCACCCAACCTTCCTTCCAGTATCTTCCAGACAGTGTTAAATTATCTGAGCCTCTCCAATGTTCGGCTTGCTGGAATAGCCCCAGGATCCTTAATGCCAGGTCTAAAGTCAGTTTTGCATTACTGAAGCTGGTTATATGTTTCATTTCACTTTATTGGAAAGGTGCTAAGCCAGCCCTGCTACCATGGGGAGACAGGGGTATTAATGTCCCTTAATAGGACCCTAAACGTTTGCACTTATGATCTGGCTTTGCTGGTACCATTACTTGAAGCCAAAAGCCCTCCCAGGATTTGATCTCAACCAAAAATAAATTGTATTCAGAGGTCCTCTGGTTGAGGAGCTCTCAGTTATGTTTAGATACCCATAACATCACAGTTGGAAGGGACCTTGGAGATCTTCTAGTCCAACCACCTGCTCAAGCAGGAAACCCTGTACCATTTCAGGCAAATGGTTGTCCAATCTCTGCTTGAAAGCCTTGAGTTAAGCAGCCAATAAATATAAATAAACAAAATATACTTGTAAAAAACAGACTTTCCCCCTCACCTGAGGGTTGGAAATGGAAAGTAGAAATCCTGTAAAACCTCATATATGGGGGCATGACATAATGTACATCTGGGCTGCATATAGCATTCTGAGGAAGAAATGGGAGGCTGGACTAAATTGTCATTTGCAGCTGGAGTTTGTGGAAGCCTATGGTTGCATGCGATTGTTTGAGGTTTTAACAAGGATTTTGGGGGTGCAAGATGCTTTCATTTTAGAATCTCAGGCTAGATAGTTGGGGAAGAATTAGTCAAACAGAACTTCTCTGGCTGAGATTTTAACCAAAGGGGGAGAAGAACTGGGGAGCAAATTCATTGCAAACAGGAAGACACAATTTGCAATGTGGTCCAACCTATCTAGGTTTGTAGAAAACTATGAATTGTGGGTAGAGCTGGGCTGGAGAGTTAGCAAGTATGTTATTACTCTTGGTAACTTTGGATTAAGGCTACCGTATCTATCCTTACACTGGTATGTTACCCTATGTATGCTCCATTTGATTACTTATGCAAGTGTAATGAAAAATATAGGACAACCACAGCGTGTTCCATTTTGCACAGGGAACATGATGTTGCAATTTCCTAATGTTTTTGGAAATCATGAAATAGTTAGAAAAGAGAGAGAGAGAGAGAGAGAGAGAGAGAGAGAGAGAGAGAGAGAGAGAGAGAGAGAGAGAGAGAGCAAGATAAATTTCTCCATTCCCTTTTGATGAAGGCTGCTTCTAATCTAATGTAATAAGACTTGGCAGGTTCAACAAGGAACTCAGAAGATTTTAAAGCTAATCTTTGTGATAGAAGCAATTGTAGGAAATGACAACCTTTCTTGAAAGACAACAGAGAGATTTTTTCCAAAGGCTTAGTGCTCAGGGAGAGGGTTGTGATGGGCTGTCACAAAGAAACTGAAATAATGACCTTTTCAGCGCCATCTATTTGACAAGATTTTGCCAACAACTGCCTGAAAGAGAGCTATGGAAGTTTTAGAGGCTCATTGACCCAGGCAGGGCTTATCCTCAAGGCGATAGGATGGACTACAAGTTCAGAAATGGAGCAGGGAAAAGGTGGTTCTTATGTGGGGTCAACTTGTTCCACAGGAGCGAATATGGCTGACTTTAGCTTAGTGTAGAGGGAGCACATAGGCCGGTATGGTTCCTAACCATGATTTATGGCTTCAGTGTCTCCTGGTGGGAGGAACTGGGGGCAAATTGCTTCCTGTCTCTGTGGTGGCAACTAACTTGCAAAAACAGAACAGTTTAGTGCAGACATGTCAAACTCGCGACGTCACATGACGTCGCGCAACGTATCGGGCCGGTTTTGTCATTGGGGTGGGCGCAGCTTCCACGTGACACGTCCGGCCCACGGGCCGGCAGTTTGACACCCCTGGTTTAGTGTAATAAAGTCACAAGGGAGACCAAATACCAACTCAAGCTACAATCAAGACAGTTTATCCAAGGGTAAACACAGCGATGGTTTAAAGGCCAAGATTCTTGACTATCATTACTGGTAACTCTGAAGCCTGATGTACTGTAACCTGAAGCTGTTCATGGTTCAATGGCTCCTAGCAAACAGTCCTAAGTAAGGCCTTTTCCTCAAGGAGACCAGTTACTTGCATTCAGATTGTCAAGAGTCCTCCAGATTAACACTAGGTGCATCTCTCCTTTAGTCTTCTGAAAATTATTGCCGAGTCCCACCCCTATGGCAGAGGTGTCCAACCTTGGCAACTTTAAGATTTATGGACTTCAACTCCCAGAATTGTCCAGCTGGGGAATTCTGGGAGTTGAAGTCCACAGGTCTTAAAGTTGCCAAGGTTGGACACCTCTGCTCTAGGGAACCTTTGAGTATGAAGCTTCTGAGTTTGTTTCATCTTCACCAGAGAAGACACGGAAGGGAGATAAGACATATTAAAACACCAGAAGGAGGAAGGACCATTATAGGCCATCTCCTTTGCATCAGAATCTGGAAGGAGTAAAGGGTGATCTATTGATCTTCTTTGAGTTGGGTAAGCCAGAGCACCTTTGTAAAGTCCTGGGGCTTCTGTTTGGATGCAAAAATGCCCAAGTGTCCCTTCTCAGGCTCTCAGGCTGACAGGATTTGCAAAACGGACTGAAAGCGTTTCAGTTTATCAGTCTTCACCTTTTAACTTGAGCCTCCTCAAATCCTGGATGAACTCACTTGTAGGAGTTTTGCTATATTTCCTCTCGGGGAAGGGAACAACCTCCCCCCCCCTACATCTAAATAGCATTTTCTGAGCCTCTCCAATGCTTTATTTTATTTTATATGTTTCCTCCCTAAGCAGGATCACTCGTACAAATCACATATTTCAAAGTATAAGGAAGCAGTTTGATATGTTACGGAGCGATTCCTCGGCAAATCTATACATACTACAGTTGCTGTGAGAGCCTTAACTGCTGCAGATTGCCACGGCTGAGTGAAAAACATATTTATAAAAGTTTTTCAGCTGCATATTTGTGGAACAACCTGGAGAGAAGGGGAAAAGCATGTCACCCGACGTGAAGGATTTAAAAAGAATCTTTTTGGGAGATTTTCAATACTTCTGCTCCCTTGCTAATTGCTGTTTTAGTTTTCGTCACATAATATATGCTAAATGCCAACCTAACAAAAGTTACGATTGGATTTACATGAGTAGTTGCCTGGTTTGGGCCCAAGGCACTGTTTTTTAAAGATTCTTTCATTCTGGATGAGCAGAGGGTTGGACTAGAAGATCTCTGAGGTCCCTTTCAACCCCCTGATTCTATAGGTGGAAAGGTGGGAATAAAGGTAGTCCTCAACCTGCAACAGTTCATTTAGTGACTGTTCAAAATTACAACGGCATTGAAACAAAATGACTGTTTTTCACACTGCAGCATCTCCACGGTCACTTGATCAAAATTTGGATGCTTGGCAACTGACTCATATTTCTGACGGTTGCAGTGTCCCGGGATCACGTGATCACCTTTTGTGACCTTCTAACAAGGAAAAGCCAGTGGGGAAGCCAGATTCACTTAACAACCGTGTTACTAACTTAACAACTGCAGTGATTTTACTTAACAGCTGTGGCAAGAAAGATCGTACAATGGGGCAAAATTCACTTTACAAATGTCTCACTTGGCAACGTAAATTTTTGGCCCAATTGTGATCTTAAGTCAAGGACTACCTGTATTTCATTTTCATCTGTCAGTTCTGTAACATTTGTGAGTTTTCACCAGGTGCCACCAAGATACTTTAAATATAAGGTAGTGTCGTTTTCAAGCTGAACTTGTTTCTCCCAGACTTCACTGTTAAATCAATGTATTTTCTGGCACAATGTTTTCCTGGTGGAAAATCTAGGGCTGGCACCAATCAAGTCTACTTTTGGCCAGGTCCAGATACCAACCAAGTCTACTCCTTCATAGCCTTTTGAAGATCAGCCAAGATCGATCAATACTGCAGCATTTAATTGCCCCAAATACACATTGAAAAAAGGACAAGAGAAGTCTTACAATTAGCTATGATGTATTGTTTTTTTCCCCTTCTCAGTAGGATCAGAAGTGGATTAATCATACATCGGGAACTCGAGAGTGAAAAAGAGCACAGTTGTTCTTAACTTCTAAAAAAGAGCAGAGGGGTGGAATTTCAGATGAACTTAGGATGGCTGAGAGATTTTGTGAGGAGAACTGGAGACAAATAAGGGCATTTCTGAAAAGGAGAACAATTTCTGAGGAAATAAGGAAATTCCGGGGAACAGTTTTTGAGGAAAGACAGAAAGGGAGGCTTCTGAACAGTGATTCTAGAGAAAGGGAATTTAATGAGGTGAATTTCTGAGGACCCTGAAAAGGGCTCTTGGGAAGATATGAAGAGACTGAGAAAAGCACTTCTGGAGAGATGAAAAGACTTGAAGAAGGAGAGCTCCTTAGAATCCATAAGGAGGACATTTACTGCATAAGAAAGTGAGGAAGGTTGTTGAGCTCTTTCTTGAGGAAATTGGGAGATTAAATATGACAGCTTCTGAAGAGATTGTGTGAGAGAAATGGGAATGATTCTATTGAGGAGGAGGATTTCAGAGGGGAATTTCCAAGAAAAGAACATCTGTGGAAATTAAGAGGATCATTGACAGACCTTCTGAGGAGACTTAGGGCCACATTGACAGTGTGATTCCTGGGGAGACTTTTAAAAAGGGGGAATTGGAAAGGAAGGGAAGTTGTTTGAACACAAGGAAAAGGGAGGGACTGAGAACGGAGCTTCTGAAGAGCCTGATGAGTAGATGTTTAAGTGGAAATTCACACAAGAATAAAGCTAGGGAAGGGACTTCCGGTTAGGCATCGCGATGCGACAGATGCAGGAAGACGGGGCTCCGTCTTCCATATTCAATTTCACCCCGCTGGGGACCCTAAAAAGGGTTGAAAATCACCCTGGAGAGGCGATGAAGAGGAGGGGACCCTCGTCGATCGTGGAGGGGTGGCGGCCCTTCTGCTGGATCTGAGAAAGCCCTCCAAGCCGGCAGGGGAAAGACTGGCTACATTCGTGTGGCCAGTCAGAAGCTGCTGACAACCAAAGATAAGCACTAACTGGCAATTTTTGAGCAACGTGGATGGAACTGGGTGAGACTTTATCCTCTTTTTATGACCTTAATACTACTCTCCTGGAAAAAAGAATGCCCAAAGCAAAGAATCCTCCCTGATGAGAGAGGGAAGGGAAGTTTTTGCCCCGCTCCCTCAGGAAAAGAAAAGCGGTGAATTAATTGCTTTGGGGGAAAATAGAGAAAACTACAAGATCAATTTGGAATTAATACAGATATATAGCTTTGAAATTTGGGGACTAAAAGTACCTTTGAGACTTTTTTTTAGAAAAGATATTTGAAAGTCTGTAAAATAGGCTTGGATTTGGAAAGCTGGAAGATGGTGTCAACTATCTAGTGGCAAATCACGACACTACAATTTATTATGGTTAAAGGAAACTTGGCTTGAAGCCCGTACTTAGATAAGACTCTTTGTTGTTCCTGAAAACTTTCACTTTTGCAGACTGCAGCTGGGAAAAGGGAAAAAAAACCCCTCTTGGGCTGCATATCTATGTTGGGGACCCTATTGGACTATAACGACTACATACAAAAACAAAATGGGTGTTTCATACTTAGCCTCAAATGGTAAAAAACCATTTTTACCACTTGTCTCCGAAGCCCCCAGCTTTATATACCAGCAAGAAAATGTTAATGAATCTCAGAAAGAAATTCTTTCTATGTTGAAATCAATCCAAGAGACAATTGTTTTATTTCATGATGAGACTAAAAATAACGCAAATGAGATAAAAGAACAATTTTCTAACCTAAACTTACAAATTCAGACAATGACTACAATGAAGGAACTAGTAACCCAGAAAACAGAAGGCAAATTAGAAGAATCAGATCCAAAGATGGAGGATCTAAAGAAAGGAATTAACAGACAGATACAGACAAATGAAAAATTATAATTAGAAGAAACAAAGAAGAGGGAGTCAAGCTATTCTCCAAAGCGCCTGAAGGTCTGAAATGGTATAGGATCTCCTGCCTGAGCAGGGGGTTGGACTAGATGACCTCCATGGTCCCTTCCAACTTTATTATTATTATTAAGATGTAGTGATAACACCGGAAATGGAGAATATATCTTATTTGTCAAGATCTCAGAACACATTTGAGGATAAGGAAGAAAAGCTGATTGAATGGATGATAAAGCTGATAGGAGAAATGCTGAATATTGACAAACAAGAAATGAAAAGAAAAACTGAAGGAGAAGGACGGAGGCTGTTTAATGAATATAAATGGGTTGAGCTTTCTTTCAAAAATACTTCAAATTCTCTTCCTCATTCCAAACAATATATACAAAAACAGAGGAAGAATTACTTGATGATTCAAATGCACTGACTTGGAAAGTTATTTGGCAAAGGAAGAAAGCTAGAGTAGGACAGAAGAAAATAGAGGTTTTGACCTATTAGATGGAATATTATACTACTAAACAGATGTTTGAATATGGTTAAGAAAATAGATAACTGTTAGAAATAGAAGTATTATTATAATTAGGATTTGTAACTAGAATATTATACTTTGTTATGAGATGGAAAATAGGAAAATTCTAAAAGTGTTTGAATAAGGGAAGCTTTTGGTTACCCAAATATAATTTATTATGAGAAAATTATGAGCGATAGAGATATTTCGAACGTTGATGGGAAATTAAAATTTTAAGAAAGCGGGAAAAATAGGATATTGATTGAACAAATGGATTTTAAGTGCAAATGCAATTGAGATATATTCTGGCTAGAAAAGATATTATAAACTGACACTATCGATATTATGTATAATACCAGAAAGGTGTGATGAAGATGTCTATATTTAATTGTATATGTATTACCAGTAACAAGAATTGTATTTGCCCAGTATGGAAAAGTGCATACCACTGGAAGCACTGGATGGTGTAGTATTGGAACTAGACTGAGAAAGTTAATATGTACCACTGAATTACCAATGGACCCAGGCATCACGTTGTTTATTAAGTATTCATGATTGTAAAATTAGAAAATTAACAAAATATGTATAAAAAAAGAAGAATGAAGCTAGGGAAGAAGATCTTCTAATGCCATTATTTGGCCTTTTTGACAGGTTTGCAGAGTAACTCATATATTGAGGTCTGTAGTTCTCTTGAGCCGGAAAGCACACAGGCAGGGAACTGTAGCAGTCCTTATATATTTGCAAAAGAGAGAAGAGGGGATTGATGCATTCTCCCAAAGCAACTGAGGGCAGGACAAGAAATAACAGGTGGAAAATGATCCAAGAGAGATCCCGAGCTAGAACTAAGGAGAAATTTCCTGAGAATGAGAATGACCAATCAATGGAACAGCTTGTCTCCCAAGGTTGTGGCTGCTCCATCACTGGAGGTTTCCAAGAAGAGACCGGATAGCCACTTGTCTGGAATGGTATAGGGCAGTGATGGCGAACCTATGGCACATGTGCCAGAGGTGGCACTCAGAGCCCTCTCTGTGGGCATGTGCGCCGTCACCCCAGCCCCCTCCCCCTGTAGCCCCCTCCTCACCATCAGCCCCCCCGAGGAGAATCGCCCCTGGGATGGCACACACAGAGCAGCGCAGCCAAGGAGATGGCAGCCAGGCAGTGGGGACAAGACTCCGCCCTCACACCCCGTCGCGTGCAGATGATGCTGCAGGGCGCGGGCAGAGGGCGTGGCTGTCATGGCACTGCAGGGCTGCCTGGGCGATCTGGTGTGGCGGGCCGTGGAGGTGGTAGGTGGCCCTGTGGGCAGGTGGAGCAGGGGGCAGGACGAGGGTGGGCAGGGTGGTTTTTGGGCACTCGGTGTCTAAAAGGTTTGTCATCACTGGTATAGGGTCTCCTGCTTGAGCAGGGGGTTGGACTAGAAGACCTCCAAGTTCCCTTCAAACTCTGTTGTTCTATTAATTTTAAGTGGCATGCCAGGGAAAGAAGAAATAGAACTCACCCTGGTTGCTGAAATATATATTTTTTTAACAGAGAAAGAGAGTGCAAAGCCAATTTGTCCTTTCTTTCTAAGAAGTTCCAAGCAGACAATGCCCATATTTTTTTTTAAAAAAAATCAATTCTCTCTCAGTTTGATTGAAAGAGAATTTACTTTCCAAACTTTTTGTTTCAAAGAAGGAAAGAAAGTCAGAGATGGGTTTTGGGTTGTTTTTTTTTTGGTGGTGCAGTGAGAAAGCAGCGATGCTTCAGAGTAACAAAAAGATAAATAATGGCCACAATAGTCCTTTGCCGCTGTAATAATCCAGTCGTTTCAAAAGCACAACGGAGAGAAATTCAAAATACATTCTCAAGCACTCTGAAAGGAAGGCAGAAAAAACGAGAAGTTTCTTTCGCAGGAGAGAAGGAAGTTGTGCAAGGGCATGACATTAGTTTTATGTCGGAAACGTTTCATATCTGAAAACAGCCAACAAGAATGTTTTTAATTCAGGATATTCTTGAACAGATATATTTATTTATGAGATTGACAGTTCAGCCAAATCTCTTAAGATTCTGGGTTTTTGCACTTTGAGTCTCGAAAGAAAAAGGAAGAAAATGACCATGATGCCTGAGGCTAATTTATATACTTATTTGTACACGTTTAACATGAATAAATGCAGGAATTCACCAGAGGCAACCTGCTTCTTCTGAAATATTTTATCAACTACTGCTCCGGTTTTTTTTTTCCAAATCGGTCTTCAGAGTTGTAGGAAATGTGATCTACAGTCCAAAAGCTGCAACTTCCTCTTCCTTTAGGACTGAATATTATAATAAACCAATTTCTTTCTTTAAGCTACGTTTACCTATAGCAGTGTTTGCCATCTTTAGCAGCTTGAAGATATGTGGACTTCAACTCCCAGGATTCCCCAGGCAGCTGTGCTGGCTGGGGAATTCTGGGAGTTGATGTTCACACATCTTCAAGCTGCTAAGGATGACAAACATTGACCTATAGGGAGAGCATTCCTTCATTTGTGCAAAGTAGGCAACAGAAATTCAAATCCAGCATTTTGCATTGTCTGAATTGCACCTTTTTCTCAATAATGGGTCAAAAAACCTTGGCTCTTCCTTGCCTCCTGATCACTGCCACGATCCTCATTAAGGATTGCTGTTGTAGTTAGGCACGAATAATTCCCTGTTTAGTTGCCACAAAGGTAACCCTGTACCACAGCACTCCAGATGTTAATGGCATCTCTGGATTGGAATCTATAGCTGTGCAAATGCAGATCCCCGCGTCAGCCAGCAGATGGCAATCCATATGGCGACAGCATCTACACAAAACTAATGAATGCTTGGCAGATGTTTTTGGAGAGCTCAATAATGCAAACAGGAGCTGGTGCGATCACTATACAGCCTTATAACTCATGTGCTTACGCTGTGCCAAGAAATACAGCGAGCGAGCAAAAGGGAGGCGGGAAGGAAAAAGAACCCCTTACATTCAGGGGAATTAAAAACAACGATGCAAACTGGATTTAACTCACACGTCTACCGTTGCGCAGGGAAGCTAACACCAATATCTAGCAATGGGGTTTTGCGTTTAAGATTGGAGGTGTCATTTTTTAAAAAAACACAATGGGATAAAGCTGACTTTCTCGTGATGTGTTAAAAGTCTGCTATTATTCTTAACTAGAGGCAAACCAAAATGACTCTCTTCTTTGGATATTTGTTTTCTTTGCTCAAGGGGAGACCTTATGCCATTTCAGACAAGTGGCTGCCCAGTCTCTTCTTGAAAGCCTCCAGTGATGGAGCACCCACAACTTTTGAAGGCAAGCTTTTCCATTGGTTGATTGTTCTCACCATTATGACATTTCTCCTTAGTTCTAGATTGCTTCTCTCGTTGTTTAGTTTCCAACCATTATTTCTTGTCTTGCCTATTGGACCTTTGAAAAATAGTTTGACCCCCTCTCGTCTTTGTAGGAACCCCTCAAATATTGGAAGACTGCTATCATGTCACTCCTCATCCTTCTCTTCATTAAACTAGACATACCCAATTGCAGCAACTGTTCTTTATATGTTTTAGCCTCCAGCCCTCTAATCATCTTTGTTGCTCTTCTCTGCACTCTTTCCAGAGTCTCAACATCTTTTTTATAATATGATGACCAAAACTGGATGCAGTATTCCAAGTGTGGTCTTAGTGTGCACGTGTGGAAACCATCTCTCCTGATATGATGGCTTCCCCTTTGATACAACTTGCAAAATTTATTTCTCATATCGTCCTCTTTTACTTTTTATCTCACAACAGATCTTACTTGCCCATAAAGCAGTGTCTCTTAACCTTTAAGAGGTCTGGACCTCAACTCCCAGTGGCTTTTAATACTATCAATCACGGTATCCTTCTGAACTGACTTTGGGAATTGGGGATAGGCGACACAGTGATGTGCCAGTTTTTGTTCTTTTTCTGGGGTTGATTCCACCCGGTGTTGACAGGTGGGGAGAGGTCCCCAATTTGTGGGGTTCTGCAGGGCTTGGTTCACACTCTTCTTATTTAACATCTACACCAGGTGATCCAATGGTTTGGGATGAGGTACCATTAATATATGGGGAAGAAATGGAGGTAGGGACAGATTTTATCTTCCTGGGCTCCAAGATCACCACAGATGGGGACTGCAGCCAAGAAATTAAAAGACGCTTGCTCCTGGGGAGGAAAGCTATGGCAAATCTAGACAGCATACTAAAAAGCAGAGACGTCACCCTGCCAACAAAAATGCGTATAGTCAAGGCCATGGTTCTCCCAGTTGCAATGTATGGCTGTGAAAGTTGGACCATAAGAAAGGCTGAGCGCCAAAGAATTGAGGCCTTTGAACTATGGTGCTGGAGAAGACTCCTGCGAGTCCCTTGGACTGCAAGGTGATCAAACTGGTCAGTCCTAGAGGAGATCAACCCCGACTGCTCTTTGGAAGGCCAGATCCTGAAGTTGAAACTCAAGTACTTTGGCCACCTAATGAGAAGGAAGGACTCACTGGAGAAGAGCCTAATGCTGGGAAAGATGGAGGGCAAGAGAAGAAGGGGACGACAGAGAATGAGGTGGCTGGATGGAGTCACTGAAGCAGTAGGTGTGAGCTTAAAGGGACTCCAGAAGATGGCAGAGGACAGGAAGGCCTGGAGGAACGTTGTCCATAGGGTCGTGATGGGTCAGACACGACTTCGCAACTAACAACAACAACAACCATTAATATGCTGATGATACCCAACTTTACATCTCCACCCCAGGCTGCCTGAATGATGCTGTGACGTCCTGTCTCAGAGCTTGGGGGCTGCAGGGACCTGGGTGTGATGGGCTTCAGCTCAACTCAAGCAAAGCTGACTGGCTTCCCCTCAGCATGACTGGCTGGGGAATTCTGAAGTCCACCCAATTTATAGTTCTCAAGGTTGAGAAGCACCAATTCAGATGCTTGCTGTTTTCATCCAAATAACAGAATAATAATAATAACAGAATAATAGAGTTGGAAGGGACCTTGCAGGTCTTCTAGTTTAACCCCCTGTCCAAGCTGTCCAGTCTCTTCTTAAAAACCTCCAGTGATGGAGCACCCACAACTTCTGAAGGCAAGCCTTTCCACTGGCTGGACTTGGGTTTGGCTAGTCTAAGGAAAAGAAGAAACAGGGGTGACAGGATAGCAATATTCCAGTATTTGAGGGGCTGCCACAAAGAGGGCATCAAACTATTCTCCAAAGCACTAGAGGGCAGGACAAGAAACAATGGTTGGAAACTGACCAAAGAGAGAAGCAACATGGAATTAAGGAGAAACTTCCTAACAGTGAGGACAATTAATCAATGGAACAGCTTGCCTTCAGAAATTGTGGGCGCTCCATCACTGGAGGTTTTTAAGAAGAGACTAGACAGTCACTTATCTGAAATGGTAGGCTCTCCTGCTCGAGCAGGGGGCTGGACTAGAAGACCTCCAGTGTCCCTGCCAGCTCTATTCTATTCTATTTTGGTTAATTGTTCTCACTGTTAGGAGATTTCTCTTTTGTTCTAGGTTTCCGTCCATTGTTTCTTATCCTGCCGTCTGATGCTTTGGAAAATAGGTTGACAATCCCCCCCCCTCTTCTTTGCACCTGGCTTTTGAGCCACTTCCAGATGCGTCACTCATCCTGGAAAGGATGGAAGATTCCATGTTCTATGTCCCAAAAAGTTATGTTAGGTGTCTTCTTGTCTTGTAGGAGCTACAACATTAGTTTCCGATTGGAGAGATCTGTATGGAAATGATGTTCATTGGCCGAACATGATAATCATTCCATTTATCTTGAAGGGTAGTTGTGATGATAAACATGAGAAAGGGATAGACTTTTTCCTTTGGAGGAAAGGTGTCATAAGAAATGTCATTTAGAAACAACAAATCAATTAATCAATGGATTATTAAAATAAATGGCACATTAGAAGCTCATTGGCATTCTGCGTATTCAGGACTGAGGGAAAATGAAATTCTATGATGGCTAGCTTTCCTAATACGTTCTAACAGCTCCACTGGGGAAGTAGCAAATGCAAAAATTTAGCATCGGCTTGTATTTCAAATAAGCAAGGAAACAAAGTGAGGGTTTTTTTTTTCCTTTTAACCAAACCTGTTCTGAAACATGTTGGGGCAGGAAAACACAACCGTTATAAATGAGAGATTTCAAACACTGGCTCTTATGCTTCCTTTGGTCAAGTTTTTCTGATTTTGGAGCAAATTGGCACCACCAATTTTTATCTGCAAATCTGCGTGTTCCTTACAGAAACTGGATGCCTTCTTTGCTACTAACCAATTTTTCAAAGCTGGCATTGGTTAAGGGAAAAAAACAACACAACCCTGTAGATACACATGGATTTTGGCATTAAAGGCTATCAGAAGAGAACGGATTCTTTTAGCCTGTCAAGAACTTAAAGCAAAAGATCAAACGAGGCATCTGGAAACACGATGCTGACATATTCAGAAGTATTTTCAGATTGTCTGATAGCTCAAACATGGTAAAAAAGACAACTGTCTTTGGATCAGAAGTAGATTTTCTTCTCTAGCAGGATGATAAAGCTACACATGCTACTTTTTTCAAAGTATCTGATGAAAGGTGAGGAGAGATAGATTAAAAAGTGACCCTTCTCATAAATACAGTGCAAGAATAAATAAAGTTTGTTTCTTTGAGCTAAGGGTGTTAGAATAAGAACTGGTCTCAAAATTCAACCCGTTACATAGAAGAAACCCTGGGATAGACCTAAACATATTATTTAGTCATAAAATAACTCATTATCTCCATTAACCCACAAGGGAATTGGCACATATGTGAGTATATGTCCGTGTTGTTTGTAAGGAAAATAGAGTTATCCAGTTTGGGAGAGTTTATACTACTAGGGGTGATATGACAGCAGTCTTCCAATATTTGAGGGGTTGTCACAGAGAGGAGGAGGTCAACCTATTCTCCAAAGCACCTGAAGGCAGGACAAGAAGTAATGTGGGTGGAAGCTTATCTGACAGTGAGAAAAATTAACCAGTGGAAGGGCTTGCCTACAGAAATTGTGGGTGATCCATCACTGAAGTGTTCAAGAAGAGATTGGACAACCATTTGTCTGGAATAGGGTCTCCTGCTTGAGGAGGGGGTTGGCCTAGAACAGGGGTAGGCAACCTTGGCTCTTTTATGACTCGTGGACTTCAACTCCCAGAATTCCTGAGCCAGCCATGCTGAGGGGAAAGGGAGAGGTTTCCAAGCTGAGCCAGGAATTCTGGGAGTTGAAGTCCACGAGTCATAAAAGAGCCAAGGTTGCCTACCCCTGGCCTAGAAGACCTCCAAGGTCCCTTCCAGTTCAATTATTCTTTCTAACCCTATTATTCTATTTTCTAACCTTCATTAATAATACATTTTTCCCAACTATGTCTGGTAAAAGCCAACTGTTCTTCAGCAGAAGTACAACTCCTGTTACCAAACATGCCTACATCTTTTTTTAAGTTGTGTGCACATGTGGGCTGATGTTGCATAGCATACAGTATATCCAGGCAGATGTCAAGGTGAAGGCTTTCCTCCTAGACTTGATTTGATCATTCAGGAAATATCTTCTTCTGATCTGGAGATTAACTCAAATGCTCACTTTCACATACAGTCAGGACCTTGTTTAAAAAAATAAAATTAGGACAATCTGAAAGAAGCTTGTCATTCCCCACTTCCTTCTCATGTTGTTGCCAGTCAATATACTATTTTTAATCACTGAAATTTACTACCAGTAAATGATGCTGAATGAACTGTGAGGAAACACCTAATCCTAAAGTATAACAATAACAAAGTTGGAAGGGACCTTGGAGGTCTTCTAGTCCAACCCCCTGCTCAGGCTGGAGACCCTATACCATTTCAGACAAGTGGCTGTCCAATCTCTTCTTTAAAAACCCCAGCAATGGAGCACCTGCAAATTCTGGTGGCAAGCGGTTCCACTGGTTAATTGTTCTCACTTTAGGAGATTTCTGCTTAGTTCTAGGTTGCTTCTCTCCTTGTTTAGTTTCCATCCATTGTTTCTTGTCCTGCCTTCTGGTGCTTTGGAGAATAGCTTGACTCCCTCTTCTTTGTGGCAGCCCCTTAGATATTGGAAGACTGCTATCAGGTCTCTTGCAATGATTTATGAGGGAGCTTAATTACAACTGGCTCCTTTTAAGAGTGTTGAACGAGAAGCAACATTTTGTCGTTTTGAGGGTCAAATCATCTTTGGATAGTTCTTCATGGTTCTTTCCTAGAAAATGAGACAGTACTAGCCAAGACTACCTTTCCATTTTGAAAGGACAGGTTCCTTTTTACACAAGTATGCAGCTAAGGAGAAGCAATTATTTATATAAGCAGCAGAAAAATAACGGGTTAATAATCTTGACTTCAAGGTAGAAATATGAAGATGACGAATAGTAGCAATTGGCCCTCAAAAGCTTGGAGGAGGCAGCCTAGGAATGGATTGCTGTGAGGACCAGGAGACATTTGAGTCCTGGATAGAAAATGGGGCAGAATTGATAAGCTTGAAGAGGAAAAGAGAGGAAACAGAGCAAGCATGATTGTAATTAGTTCCCTGTTTGACTGTCAAAACAATTAGACTTTACTTTAACAATTCACACGGTGGTTGTGGATCCCATTAGGAAGCAGCAGAAGGTTAACATCTCTAGTGGTGCATAATTGGCCAGATATTTTCTCCTTTGATCTTGCTCTAATTGTTCTGAAAGCCCGTAACTGCCTGGAGAAGCCAGCACTTGGTAGGAAGATAGATCCTTGACCTCGTTCAGGATGTTTTAAGGCTGAAGACCAAAAACAAGGGTTCCCACACCTGAAATTGCTCCCAGGTGGTTCCGGTAAAGTCTAAACACATACAAACAAGGTTGGATGTCTCCCTGTTTTCATCTTCCTTTTAAATGCGTTTGGAGAATTGTATTCTCTTGGAACTAAGTAAGGCAGGGGTCTTCAAACTTGGCCCTTTTATGACTTGTGGACTTCCACTTGAAGTCCACAAGTCATAAAAGGGCCAAGTTTGAAGACCCCTGAAGTAAGGCTATGCCATAGTTCCAAGGAGCACTTCAAAACAAAGTTAACCCCAGCAACCAATGATCCTGCCATTTGTTCTTATATTTATGTATGGTGGCACACAATTGCACTAACTAACTTCAAAGAGTGCAGAATTCCTGCCTAATTCTTCCAGTTCTCCCTTGTATCAGAATACAGAATAATGGAAGGGACCTTGGAAGTCTTTTAGTCCAAACACCTGCTCAAGCAGGAGACCCTATACCATTCTAGACAAATGGTTATCCAGTCTCTTTTTGAAAGCCTCTAGTGATGGAGCACCCATGACTTCTGGAGGCAAGCTGTTCCACTGGTTAATTATTCTCACTGTCAGGAAATTTCTCCTTATTTCTAGGTTGCTTCTCTCCTTGGTTAGTTTCCATCCATTGCTTCCTGTCTTGCGTTCCAGTGTTTGGAGAATAGGTTGACTCCCTCTTCTTTGTGGCAGCCCCTAAAGTATTGAAGTATTGAAACATTGTTATCATGTCACCCCTGGTCCTTCTCTTCACTAGACTAACCATGTCCAATTCTTACAACCGCTCCTTATATGTTTTAGTCTCCAGGCCCTTAATCATCTTAGTTGCTTTACTCTGCATATCCATGAATCCTGTGTCAGGAGAGCACAATCAAACTTGATTATGTCAACAACCTTTTTTGCATTGACCTAGTAGAGGCAGTGGACATAATTCATGTGTTGCATTCAAACCAAATTCAGGAGCTGTGTTTCTGTGATGCCAGAACTCAACAAGTTAGTTTTGTAGTGAAGTTCCTTGCATTTTCAACCACTCTATATCTCCATCTCAATTTCTTGGAGGACTGACTCAATGGGCTTGACCACACTGGATTAGTCTTTATGTAGTATAACATAGGTGACCAGGGAACAGGAGTTTCATAATTGCTCTAGTAGACTTTTGAGTTCATGCTTTCTCCCTGTTTTCCTATAAACATCTCTCCAAATTGATTCAGGAAAAAGCATAACTTACTGCATGCTCAAAAGCTTTCTGAATCATCCAAAGCAATTTGAGGCATCTCTTCGATGGTTTGATTCAGAAAAACTGCTTCCACTTGAAGACTTCTTTGAATTTTGTTTGAAATGAGTCTGCAGGTTGAACTTTTGCAGAGTTGTGGAGGGCAAATTCCAATGCTTCAGGATGCGGTGGCAAAGATGATATTTGTGCAGATCCCAGGCTCAGCTAAATACGGTATATTTGTGTATATCATGTGACCAAGGTAAACAAATACGCCTGCTACTACATTTTAATTAGAGCGATACTTTACGCTATCCACCCTTTGGAAATGGCATGATTGTCTAATTATACCAGTTTGTTTGTTGCTATTATTCCTTCTGGCCATGATCCTTTCTGGTTTGCAAATTAGTTCCAACAGTGGTCCTACCCAGTCAGGGATCCTGTAGCAAGTCACAAAAAGTTATCAAGATTCTTCCTAAAAAGCAGTCAAAGTCATCGCCAGTGATGTTACAAGGCAAATGGAACATATGTGGTACCTTCTCACACACCTTCTCATGTGCATGCATGTATACATTTATATGTATGTAAGTATGTATGTGTATGTGGAACCTACCAGCAACAAAGATAATTAGGTGGCTGGAAGTTAAAACACATGAAGAACGGTTGCAGGAATTGGGTATGTCTAGTCTAGTGAAAAGGACTAGGGGGGATATCTATCTATCTATCTATCTATCTATCTATCTATCTATCTATCTATCTATCTATCTATCTATCTATCTATCTATCTATCTATCTATCTATCTATCTATCTATCTATCTATCTATCTATCTATCTATCTATCTATCTATCTATCTATCTATCTATCTATCTATCTATCTATCTATCTATCTATCTATCTATCTATCTATCTATCTCTGTCCGTCTATCTATCTCTGTCTGTCTGTCTGTCTATCTATCTATCTATCTATCTATCTATCTATCTATCTATCTATCTATCTATCTATCTATCTATCTATCTATCTATCTATCTATCTATCTATATATCTATCTATCTATCTATCTATCTATCTATCTATCTATCTATATATCTATCTATCTATCTATCTATCTATCTATCTATCTATCTATCTATCTATCTATCTATCTATCTATCTATCTATCTATCTATCTATCTATCTATCTATCTATCTATCTATGTCCATCTATCTATCTATCTATCTATCTGTCTGTCTGTCTGTCTGTCTGTCTGTCTGTCTGTCTGTCTGTTTGTCCGTCCGTCCGTCCGCCCGCCCACCTGTCTACCCACCCGTCTACCCACCTGTCTACCTACCTACCTACCTACCTACCTACCTACCTACCTACCTACCTACCTACCTACCTACCTACCTACCTACCTAGTTCTTTCATTGGCTAAGCCAGTGTTCTGAATTGCCAATCAAGGATTCCTCCACTCTCAAAGTTGAAGTGAAAGGCAACTTGGTCCTCCTTCTGGCATGGTATCACTTTGTTCAAGCAAATGTGCTTGAAATGTGCTACATATGGCCAAGTGAACATCGTTGCAGGACTGGCTGAGAAAGGAGCGTTGCCCCAGACAGGGAAATGCAAAACGCAGGGCATTCATTTTGCCTTAGAGATTGCGGCAGCAGTTGTGTTAACACTACATTCTGCGAAGAGCAGAAATTCCAGCAGGGGGTGCCTGTCACTCACATATTAGGACTCCACAATTAAATCACTCATTCTTGCTCTTTTATGTATTGAGTTTCATGATTTATTGCGGGGGAAAATGGGCAGAGGAAAGACATTTCGTTCATTCTCAGCTCCCATTGAACTGATTCTTTTTTTTTTTTTTTATAAACAAGGTTTTATTTTTTTTTCCAGGAGGGATATTTGTTTTGGACAACAATAAGATATATAAAAGAATGAGTTTGAAACTTTGAATCTGGGACCCACAGGGCAGGAGCTTCGGCAATACAAATTACTTAAAAACAAGCTTCTGGGCATACAGGAACAAGCTGCATCATATCAGAAATTTGAATTCTCACCTTTATTGGAGATTAAGCAGCTCTTTGTAACAACGGAAAAGATAGAGAGAACCAGACCAAAAAAATATGTTGATCAGCCTTCCTTAGATGGGTGGTATATGCATTCCTCACCATGGGACTTGTATTCCAATTTAATGGAGGGCTTTCAGACAGAACCATAATAAGACTTGGTCTGCCTCTTTTGGCCCTTGGCTATTCTGTGCCATTGCCTTCCCCATCTAGAAGACCTTCACACATTGCTCTAAATCATGTAATCATGGTTTTGCTGAATAAGGTATAATTGATTGGGAGCCTCCCAGAGTTTGGCATAAGGTGTGGCATAATACTCCACATAAGTCCGGGTGGAACCCAGTTTATTTATTTATTTAAAACATAAATGGTTTTGGCACGAGATGGGAATTCTTTAAATGATGAGTTTAGAGATTAGTATATGTGGAATCCAGTTTATTTATTGACTTCACCCTAATACAGTGGTGGCGAACCTATGGCACGGGTGCCAGAGGCGGCACTCAGAGCCCTCTCTGTGGGCACACGCGCCGTCGCCCCAGTCCTAGGCCTTCAGCTGGGTTTTATAAAACCTTTTCGCTTTAGGCCTCCGCCGCCGTGTGCAAAAAAAAAAAAAAAGTTCAATCAGTCAATTTCAACTTCTCGCGGGAAAAAAAAAGATCTTGCAAAGTTGAAATTGATTGATTGAACTTTTTAGTCCCACCCAGTCTGCCGTTATCACCGCAGCCACGCCCACCCAATTGGCCACACCCAGCCAATGGGCCACACCCAGCCAATGGGCCACACCCACCTGACACTCGACGACGCATAAGTGGGTTTTGGGTTGCAATTTGGGCACTCAGTCTCTAAAAGGTTCTCCATCACTGCCCTAATAGGTTAACTGATTCTCAGATAATACTCCTCTCCTCCCCCTCCCCTCCCCTCCCCTCCCCTCCCCTCCTCTCCTCTCCTCTCCTCTCCTCTCCTCTCCTCTCCTCTCCTCTCCTCTCCTCTCTCCTCTCCTACCTCCTCTCCTACCTTACACCTTACCCTTTCCTTGCTTCTCCTCTTTTACTCCCCTCCCCTTCCCTCCCCTTTCTTTTTCTTTCTTTCCCTAAAAAACTAAAGACGGAAACCAAAAGCAATGGAAAATAGGAAGCTCTCTGTGTAGGTGACGATATTAAACCACTCAAACAATTAAGAGGAACCCACAGAAATATTTCACCAGACATGCCTTCTCCTTCTTTTGATTTGCTTTACGTTGTATCCTAAATCTGTCTGAGCTTTCCAGTCCTGTCCTACCTGCAAGATGGGTGGAGCCTGATCTCTGGAAATTCAGGCACCAGATCCTTCTTTGTGAACGGGGCAGAAAGACATGTATATTGGTTTGTGGTACAAATGCTGACGGGTGTTTTTTTTGTTCGTTTGTTTGTTTTCTTTTGTTTTCCAAAGGGGAAGGAAGGAAGGAAGGAAATAGAAAGAAGAGAGAAAAAAAATATGATTATTAGCCCCAAATACGAGATAGGAGACTTAGAAATTGGGGTCATTTAAAATTTGGAAATGATAAAGATTAAACGTTAAATTTAAATATCAATGGGAAATTAAACTTAAGAAAAACTAGGTTATTGTCTAAAAGATGGAATGTCAAATTAATTAAGATATGTATAGACTGAAGATTACTGATGAATACTAGAAAGGTATTTTCTGTTTGATGGATAGAATAAGAACTGTGTTGGTCCGAATATGAGACAGTAGAAATTATGGGGGACCGAGAGGGAATTAGTTGTTGTAATACTTTGAGATCTGTATTGATGATATTCAAATGTAATGGAACCAGCCGCCACGCTACTTTTCAAATATGTAAATGCAATATTGGAAAATTAATAAAAAACTTAGGGGGGAAAAAAGACAGAGAAAAGTGGGTGGGAGCGTGTCGGTGAGGAAGCTGTGATCCTTTTGCAGATCTCAAAGCAAAGTCAGACTCACAACATAGGTTCAAGTCCTATTTCTAGTGGCTACTGTAAGAAGTGGATGCAGAAAAGGGTTGCTTGGTGAGCGGAGAAAGAGCATTAGGGGGCTTTAGATTTTTGAGTTGGGTTTCCCCCCTCCTCATTTCATCCATCAATGACTGCAAAAGACAAAGAAATAAAGCAGTGATCTTACTGGGTGGTGGGTGTGCAATGCTCGCCCTTTTTTTTTTGTCAGTTTGGGAATTGGATTGAACAAAGCAAAGTGTGCAACATTTGTCAGTGGTTTAACTTTCCATTTATCATTTCTCAGTGGTTTAACTTTTTTTTTAAGGGTGGCACAGTGGCTCAGTGGTTAAGATGTGGGGCTTGTCTGCTAGAAAGCCGACAGCCCAGGTTTGAGACCCGAGCACCACGCAACGGGGTGAGCTCCCATCCTCGCCCCAGCCCCTGCCAACCTAGCAGTTCGAAAGCCTGCAAATGGGAGTAGATAAATAGGTACCACTTCGGTGAGAAGGTAGCAGCACTCCATCACATCGTGCTGGCCATATGACCACAGAAATGTCTTTGGACAGCGCTGGCTCAATGGCCTTGAAACAAAGATGAACCCCATCCCCTATGGGTGACAACTGGTGGAGTCAAAGAGACTCCTAACTTTCCCATACTGCTTGTTTTCGCACGCACAATCATGGTACCCCCCATCTGCACAATTCTGATTTTTTTTTCTCCTTGAATTTAGGTTAGAAGAACTGGGAGAAATCTCAATCTTTTTCACGAGGCAACTGGACTTTCTTGTTTTTCTTTGAGGACGTTTCGCTTCTCATCCAATAAGCTTCCTCAGCTTCTTTAGCATCTTTGGGACAATTATGACCTGGATGACTGAGAATCTCCATAGGTAAGTGGGAGAAATGGGCTTCGGAAGACAGAGATGGGGCTTGGTAGCTAGAGGCAGTCCATCCCAAATATTTCGGACTTCCTATAATCTGTTGGCTTTCAAAAGCTTGAACACACTCTTCTCTTTTGAGGGGAAAACGTGGGTTCTGTTTGAAAAACTCATTTATTTGTAGAGTGCCAAAAAGAGAGTATTACTGCGTAAAGGCATATCTATCCCCTCCTGAAAACAGTCTGTGCGCTGCAATTGCAGAGTTTATCACAAAACTCAAGAGCCTAGTTTCCTTTGGCAGATATTGTCCTAGCCTTCTGCTCCTCAAAAAAATAAACTGACTTATATGTTTTAAGCAGCTAAATACCTTTTAAGCAAGGAACTTTAGTTGCCAAATAATATGTAATTCAGGAAGAGGCTAATTATAATTTCAAGATCCGTGTTATGAATATCCTGGATTGTTGGGCAGATAAATATATTTTTCATGTCCTCCAAAACTGTATTTGTCTAGTTTAGTATGTCTAGCCCAGGGGTAGGCTCTTTTATGACTTGTGGACTTCAACTCCAAGAATTCCTGAGTTAGCATGGCTTGTTCAGGAATTCTGGGTATTGAAGTCCACAAGTCATAAAAGAACCAAGGTTTGCCTACCCCTGGTCTAGTTTAATGAAGAGAAGGATGAGGGGGGACATGATAGCAGTCTTCCAATATCTCAGGGGCTGCCACAAAGAAGAGGGAGTCAAGCTATTCTCCAAAGCACCAGAAGGCAGGACAAGAAACAATGGGTGGAAACTAAACAAGGAGAGAAGCAACCTAGAACTAAGCAGAAATTTCCTAAAGTGAGAACAATTAATCAGTGGGACAATCTGCCTCCAGAAGGGGTGAATGCTCCAACACTGGAAGTTTTTAAGAGGAAACTGGACAGCCATTTGTCTGAAATGGTATAGGGTTTCCTGCCTGAGCAGAGGGTTGGACTAGATGACCTCCAAGGTCTCTTCCAACATTATTATTATTATTATTATTATTATTATTATTATTATTATTATTATTATTATTATTATTATTATTATTATTATTATTATTATTATTATTATTATTATTATTATTATTGTTGTTGTTGTTGTTGTTGTTGTTGTTGTTGTTGTTGTTGTTGATGTTGATGTTGATGTTGATGTTGATGTTGATGTTATTGTTATTATTTAAAAACCCTCTATCTTATCTGGTGGCTGTTTGCATTGTCTGAAAAGTCTCTCTTTTCCTCTATCCTGAATTTGTTGCTAATCATGCCATCTATTTAAAATTCACATCCATCATCTTTTTTTAAAAGTTATTTTGGTGGTGTGTATCTGTATGTCATGCAATTTTCAATATACTGGAGTCTACTGTGGATGTCAGAGATCCCACTGCATAAACAGGCATAAATATTAATTATTTCTTAAATGTATGATCAAAACCACTCTGCAGTCAAAATTCTGGATTCCACCCCCCCTTGCCCCTCCCCCCGTCACACAGTCGAGCAATCTGAGAGTTTCCTTCCAGCTAGTAGCAAATATTTTAAGGAAACATTTGTACTTCCCAAGGGTGAACAATGCAATGCCACATGTAGGCAAACATCCATAAAATAACTTTGCATCCCTTAGGGTTAGTAGCATTGCAATTATGACAGGCTCAGACGTGGGGTTCTTTTTTCTTCCAAGCAATCAAAATGTCAGAAAAATAGCATGAATTTCTGGACACATTGCAAAAATGATACTTGGTCGGTGTTGGAAAAAGTAGTATGGTATGGATATATTTAGGACATAGCAATAGCGATAGCACTTAGACTTATATACTGCTTCATAATGCTTTACAGAGACAGCCTGTTGCCCCCAACAATCTGGCTCCTCATTTTCCCGACCTCAGAAGGATGGAAGGCTGAGTCCACCTTGAGCTGGTCAGGATCGAACTTCTGACTGTGAGCAGAGTCAGCCTGTAATGCTGCATTCGAAGCACTGGGAAGTAAGTAAGTAAGTAAGTAAGTAAGTAAGTAAGTAAGTAAGTAAGTAAGTAAGGAAGGAAGGAAGGAAGGAAGGAAGGAAGGAAGGAAAATAGCAATAGCACTTAGACTTATATACCACTCCACTGTGCTTTTATAGCCCTCTATAAGCGGCTTTACAAAGTCAGCCTCTTGCCCCCAACAATCTGGGTCCTCATTTTACCAACCTCGGAAGGATGGAAGGCTGAGTCTACCTTGAGCTGGTCAGGATCGAACTCCTGACAGTGAGCAGAGTCAGCCTGCAATACATAATGCAGTTAATATTATTTGGAGGATTGAAATTTTATTTCAAGGGGGAGGTGGTCAGCCAGACGGAGATCTGCCTGCCTTCACAGATACAGGGGAGGGTCAGCTGCTGACAGGCAGTGGTGCTGATAGGCAGCAGATCCCCTCTGATGAGAAACAGCTGCCTCCTCCACTCGATCCAAGGGCACAGAGAGCGAAGCACAGGCAAACCCAGAGAAGAGCTGCAAGGATACTCTGGAGGAAGCCGTCTCACCCTCCTCACAAGGAACACCTGGAGGTGAGTGACTTAAGGAAAAGCTGTGGGGAGTTAGTCTTTGCCAGGAACAGTCCCCCAGTTTGATGTGCCCTTTGCCGGCTTGGAAGACTGCTATTTGTCTTGCCCTAGGACTGTTTTCACCCTTTGCTTTGCTTTACCTTCAGAACTGTCTTTCCCTTGTACTTTGTCTTTGCCCTGAGGACTGCCATCTGTCTTATGCCTGGACTTTGCCTTGTGGACTTTCCTGGTAACATATGGGCTGTTGTGTGGGGGGACTGAGGGTGGCTGGCTTCAGGGTAGAGTGGGGTGGAGCCTTACTGGTCATTGGAGGGCCGTTGGTTAAACACTTCTGGAGGACAATAAATGATTCTCTATAGGCCCACCTTGCCTTGACCACCTGGGTCGTAAGAGTGACTTGCTAGGAAATAGGGTTATAAAACCACGGTTGTAAAACCTCATGTGAGCACTAGATGGCAGCAAAGATATACAGCCAACTTTAACTTTGCTGCTCGCTTATGGTTGTCTATCTATTTACAGGCTAGATATTGACAGCCGTACGGGGAAGTAGATGAGTTAGTAGCCACTGAAACATGACTAGGAGGAGAACTAAGGTTTTTTTTTCCAACAGAGAATATGTGCAGCTCAGGGTTGAACTGTGGGGTCCTTGGTGCTCTCTGACCTTGGCTGTTTGCTTGCAGATGTTTCATTATCTGATTAGGTAACATCCTCAGTGCAATGAGTGTGGGCTTTGCTCCCTGTTTATATACCTCGTCCTGTCAGTGTTGGTGTCCTTTCCTCCTTGGTGATTCCTTGATCAGAGTATTGTTGTCTGCTGAACTGTTTGCCAGGTGTTAATCCCTGCTTATCTTGATGTTGGCTATTGAAGAGGATACATTCTGATCTTTTTGTTTCCTTCTTAGCTTTTTTTTATTGTCTCTCTTTCAAATGATATATAAGTGTAGTGTATCTCAGGGGCTGCCACAAAGAAGAGGGAGTCAAGCTATTCTCCAAAGCGCCTGAAGGCAGGACAAGAAACAATGGATGGAAACTAATCAAGGAGAGAAGCAACCTAGAGCTAAGGAGAAACTTCCTGACAGTTAGAACAATTAACCAGTGGAACAACCTGCCTCCAGAAGCGGTGAATGCTCCAACACTGGAAGTTTTTAAGAAGAGACTGGACAGCCATTTGTCTGAAATGGTATAGGGTTTCCTGCCTGAGCAGGGGGTTGGACTAGATGACCTCCAAGGTCCCTTCCAACGTTGTTGTTGTTGTTGTTGTTGTTATTATTATTATTATTATTATTATTATTATTATTATTATTATTATTATTATTATTATTATTATTATTATTATTATTATTATTATTGTTGTTGTTGTTATTATTGTTATTGTTATTGTTATTGTTATTGTTATTGTTATTGTTATTGTTATTGCTATTGCTATTGCTATTGCTATTGTTATTGTTATTGTTATTGTTATTGTTATTGTTGTTATTGTTATTATTGTTATTATTGTTATTATTGTTATTGTTATTGTTCTTCTTCTTGTTATTGTTATTGTTATTGTTGTTATTGTTGTTGTTGTTGCTGTTATTATTATTATTATTATTATTATTATTATTATTATTATTATTATTTATTTATTATTTATTTATTTATTATTATTATTATCTCTATGTATCTATTGATGGCTGATTTGCCTGAATGCCAAGCTTCCAAGAATTCCTTGGCATTTTTGAATTCAGTTTCATCTGGGAAGCTCACAATTTCCCAGCTGAAACTGTGCTTGAGTCTGTCCATGTGTTGTGAAATTAAGTTTACTCAGTGAATGAAAACCTAGTTGGGTAGTGAAATGTCTGCAAGCAAGCAAACAAGCTCAGAGAGCACCAAGGACTCCACTGCTTTTTTTTTTTTAAAGTCTAAAATGAGTAGGCAGATAGAGACATCAACAACAGCTACCAGGGAATTCATTAGAAATCCATTTGCATAATTCTCCAACATGTAAGTCCAGTGTGCAACAGATGGGCTGCTTGGATGCTCCAGTCAGAATTTCTCACAAAGCTCCTACATATTTGGGAAAGTTGTGACCAAAACAAAAAAAATGCACAGTGGAAAGAGAGTTATACACAGTCTCCCCATATTAAGAGTGTTCGCCCTTGGGAATGGCGCATACTGTAATTTGTGGGTTTTGTTATCGCTATAGAAAGCATGCTTTGAGGCAAGTTGCAGACAAAACTTTCTAAATATTAAAGAAAGTTGCTGATGATGTTACACACACACACACGCACACACACACACTATCTGCTTCCTCTGCTCCCAAGCCAGATAGTTAGCAGATGGGGAAACATTCCGATATGAAAAATAGACAAGGATTATGCATCTTCCCTTCCAATACTGTTGCCTTGAGCAAATGTAACACTTTCTCATTTTTCCTGCATCTGTTTTAAGCTTCTGAAACATCCATCAGAAAACATTCCTAGTAATGTCCCACTTTTCACACAATTTGGCTCTGACGGTAAAGTGAAGGCAGCCTTCATTTTTCCACCCAAGATGCAAATAAAAGGAAGTGCATGCTATTGCAAGGTTGAACAAAACAAAACAAAACAAAACAAAACCAAAAAAACCAAATACAGTTCTGTGTTCGGGATTCAAAAGAAGAGGAACTAGAAAGGGACTTTGTAGTACTGTAGTAGTTGTGTTGCTGTTTATAAAGAGGGCGAGAAAACGGTCACGCTGATTGTCTTTGCCTTGGATGGGAGCTCTTCCCGAAAAGATTTCCCGTACAGCACTGAACACTGGGTGAGGAGATTAAATTGACCTCTAGTGAAAGAAAGAGGAACGGACAGGCAGACCAAATGGAGCATATCAATGACATATCCCTGGAAGATTTCTCCAAGAATTTAGCTGAATAATTAGTTTTGCCATCCGAGCCCAGTGGGTTCCCTTTTTTCTTTTCCGACGAGTGGGTTTTATCTCATCTGCTCTCAGTGGTACATCTAAAGAGGAATTTTCAAAGTTGGCCTTATGGGTCTCATCATCTCCAGGATGTTGAAAGCATTTAAATGCATTCTCCAGCCCTTTCACATGTTGACGCTTGGCATCTTAACAATAGGGGTGAGGAATGGATCGGTGAGGGGAGAGACGAGAGGGGTAGAGATGCTCCATTACAGCAAGCAAAGCTGAAAGCTTTTGATTGCTTGTTTAATTAGCTCTGGTCCAAGAAGGAGACAAAGGAGGAGCAGAATAAATTAAAAAGGGGGCAGTGTAGTAGAAGGAAAACGAAGCAACGGAGCCCTTTCCCTAAAAGAGAATATGGTTTCTGAATAATAGAATAATAATAAACAAATAATAACTATTGTCACTTTAAATGTATACTAATCAGCATACATTAAAATGAGATTTCATTGCATACACCTCTCAAAGGGTAACCACCTCCAATATACACTGCATAAACACGACACAAAATATGCATATACCCACATACACAAATATATATGGCCCAGAGAAACAGCACAGTCTAGTTCATGTACATATACATGGCGAGAAAAACAAATCTTGCAAGTTTACCAGACGGATGGCATAAGGAACAAAGCTGTTACAGAATCTGGTAGTCCTGCTATAAATACTTCAAAACCTCCTGCCAGAGGGGAGCAACAGGAACAGAGCATGAAGTGGGTGTGTGGGGTCTCTAACAATGCTGAAATCCCCCAAACAGTGCACTGCTCTAAAAGCTTTGGGTACGTTGTTAAGATAATGCAATGAGATACTGCTGGCTTTATTATTATTATTTTTTAACATACTGTACGTTAGGTATAGTGGAGGATGGTGTCATGTGGTTTTAATTTCCCTTTTGTCTTTGCCTTGCCTTTAAAGGAGAATATTTGTAGCTCAGGGTTGAAATGTGGGCTGCTTGGTGCTCTCTGAACCTGGTAGCTTTCTTGCAGACGTTTCATTATTCAAGTAATAAGGAGAAATTTCCTGACAGAACAATTAACCAGCGGAACAACCTGCCTCCAGAAGTTGTGAATGCTCCAACACTGGAGGTTTTTAAGAAGAGACTGGACAGCCATTTGTCTGAAATGGTATAGGTTCTCCTGCTTGAGCAGGGGGCTGGGCTAGAAGACCTCCAAGGTCCCTTCCAGCTCTATATTCTATTCTTTTCTATTCTATTCTATTCTATTCTATTCTATTCTATTCTATTCTATTCTATTCTATTCTATTCTATTCTATTCTATTCTATTCTATTCTATTCTATTCTATTCTATTCTATTCTATTCTATTCTATTATCATTATTCTATTCTATTCTATTCTATTCTATTCTATTCTATTCTATTCTATTCTATTCTATTCTATTCTATTCTATTCTATTCTATTCTATTCTATTCTATTCTATTCTATTCTATTGTGTTCTGTTCCATTTCTATTCTATTCTATTCTATTGTGTTCTGTTCCATTTCTATTCTATTCTATTCTATTCTATTCTATTCTATTCTATTCTATTCTATTCTATTCTATTCTATTCTATTCTATTCTATTCTATTCTATTCTATTCTATTCTATTCTATTGTGTTCTGTTCCATTTCTATTCTATTCTATTCTATTCTATTCTATTCTATTCTATTCTATTCTATTCTATTCTATTCTATTCTATTCTATTCTATTCTATTCTACTCTACACTCTACTCTATTCTATTCTATTCTATTCTATTCTATTCTATTCTATTCTATTCTATTTCTATTCTATTCTATTCTATTCTATTCTATTCTATTCTATTCCTATTCTATTCTATTCTATTCTATTCTATTCTATTCTATTCTATTCTATTCCCTACCCTACCCCACCCCATCCCATCCCATCCCATCCCATCCCATCCCATCCCATCCATCCCATCCATCCCATCCCATCCCATCCCCTCCCATCCCATCCCATCCCATCCCATTCCCATCCCATCCCATCCCATCCTATCCTCCCATCCCATCCATCCCATCCCATCCTAATCCTATCCTCTATCCTATCCTATCCTATCCTGGCAATATCATCAGTGTGAGAAGGGAGTGGAGTTTGTGGCAAGGAGGAGGAGGAGGAGGAGGAGGAGGAGGAGGAGGAGAGGAGGGAGGAGGGAGGAGGAGGAGGAGGAGGAGGAGGAGGAGGAAGAAGAAGAAGAGAAAGAGGGCAACTTTGGGATCCTTGGTGCCCTCTGAGCTTGGCTGTTTTCTTGCAGATGTTTCATTACCCAAACTAGATCATATCATCAACACTGATGATGTTACCTGGTTTGGGTAATGAAACATCTGCCAGAAATAGACCAAGCTCAGACAGCCTTTCCTTTGGCACACATCCCAAGGAAAGTGGTGGTTGACAAGTTATGGCTTGAAAGAAAAAGCCATGCTTTGGATCTACCTCGATAAATAACAATTCTTCAGACTTTGAATCAGGATGTCTTTCTCCCCTTCTCTGAACTTGACACACTCCAAGTGCTAAGGAACCCAATCCACTGTTACAGGACGATTCTTTCTTCATCATTTCTTGTTTCTTGTTTGGCAGGGTGGCTGATACTGGTGGAACTAAAAGAATTCCATTGGCGTCCCTTCCAGCTAAGCTCCAGTTAATTTGCAAAAGGCTTAAATAGCTGTGAAGGTTCTCGAGATCCGAAGAGTAGTTACCTGCACGTCTATCAACACTCATGAAGTGTCAATGTGGGAAATACTTAGAAGTCCCTCTATAACCCTTCAGCTGAATGGGCAAAAGAAAATGGGGGGTGGGGTTGGTCTCTTTACTTCTCAGATGGCTACTCCTTAGTGGATTAAAAAAACAACCAACTAATCCAATTCTTAAGGTTTCTTTTTCTTCTCTAAGCTAAATAATTGCTTCAATCACATTTTTTGGAGACATAAGCACACACAGGGCAGGACACAAAAAGATGGCTGGAAGCTCATCAGAGGGAGATCCAGGCTAGAACTAAGGAGGAATTTCCTGACAGGGAGAACAATTAACCAGTGGAACGACTTTCCTCCAGAAGTTGTGGGTACTCCATCCCTGGAGGCTTTTAAGAAAAGACTGGACAACCATTGGCCTGGGATGGTATAGGGCAGGGGTAGGCAACCTTGGCTCTTTTATGACTCGTGGACTTCAACTCCCAGAATTCCTGAGCCAGCCATGCTGAGGGGAAAGGGAGAGGTTTCCAAGCTGAGCCATGCTGGCTCAGGAATTCTGGGAGTTGAAGTCCACCAGTCATAAAAGAGCCAAGGTTGCCTTGGTTTCCAAGCTGAGCCATGCTGGTATAGGGTCTCCTGCCTTGAGCAGGAGGTTGGATTAGAAGATCTTCAAGATGTCTTCCAGCCCCATGATTCTATGACATAAACATTCCTTAAATTTAATAGTTGGTTGTTAGCAAACATCAGCTGGGTCCTTCCAGAATCTGAAAATTTGAAAATGAAGACTCTGTTCTCTTGTTTGTCAGTAGTGCAAGGGAGAGTGCCCTTGAATATGGATATTGAATTTAGCTGCCTTGTCTAACTCCCTTGATGATATTGGCTGCTACTTTCTGGATGCTTTTCATTTTCAATGTGCTACTTTTATGTCTTTTAGCTTCCACTAATGACACAAAGCGGCCATATGTGGGCCTGACCTCTGCTACCCCCTGACGACCCAGCCATGAGTTCAAATGACTTACGAAAGCAGGCTGTGGGTTTGAATGTGAGCAGTGATGAAAGCAGCAGCTGGCAAACAATATAAATGTGAGTGGGAGGAACTTGGCTTTTAAAACCAGGGACAAGTTTCTGTTAACAAGCCGGTTGCTAAGTTTTCAGTTATGTTAAGCAGAGGAATGCTGGTGCCACGTTCCACGTGGAGGAGATTTTACATTTTGCTTGTTTCAGAGAGGAGAGGGAATTGACTTATTCCCCAAAGCAGCTGAGGGCAGGACAAGGAGTCACCAGTGGAATATCATTAAAGAGAGATCCAGCCTAGAACTAAGAAGAAATTTCCTTAAAATGGAAATAATTAATCAGTGGAACGGCTTACCCCCAAAGTTGTGGGTGCTTCATCGCTGGAGGTTTTCCAAGAAGTGGCCAGACAACTATTTGCCTGGGATGGTATAAGGTCTCCTGTGTTGAGCAGGGGGTTGAACTAGAAGATCTCTGAGGCTCCTTATGATTCTATGTTCCATGCTAAACAAAAAGTAGCATTTTTGGAAAGGCTATTTCTCCAGCAAACTCTAGGTTAATGTCTGCCATTAACAACAACAACAACAACAACAACAACAACAACAACAACAACAACAACAACAACAACAACAATAATAATAATAATAAATAATAATAATAATAATAATAATAATAATAATAATATAATAATAATAATATAATAATAATAATAATAATAATAATAATAATAAAGTTGGAAGGGACCTTGGAGGTCATCGAGTCCAACCCCCTGCTCAGGCAGGAAACCCTATACAATTTTGGACAAATGGCTGTCCAGTCTCTTCTTAAAAACTTCCAGTGTTGGAGCATTCACCGCTTCTGGAGGCAGGTTGTTCCACTGGTTAATTGTTCTAACTGTCAGGAAGTTTCTCCTCAGTTCCAGGTTGCTTCTCTCCTTGACTAGTTTCCATCCATTACTTCTTGTCCTGCCCTCAGGCGCCTTGGAGAATAGCTTGACCCTCTCCTCTTCTTTGGGGCAGCCTCTGAGATATTGGAACACTGCTATCATGTCACCCCCTAGTTCTTCTTTTCACTAGACTAGAGATACTGAATGCCTGCAACTGTTCTTCATATGTTTTAGCCTCCAGTCCCCTGATCATCTTTGTTGCTCTTCTTTGCACTCTTTCTAGAGTCTCAACATCTTTTTTACATCGTGGTGACCAAAACTGGATGCAGTATTCCAAGTGTGGCCTCACCAAGGCATTGTAGAGTGGTATTAATACTTTGCGTGATCTTGATTCTATCCCTCTGTTAATGCAGCCCAGCACTGTGTTGGCTTTTTTGGCAGCTGCAGCACACGGCTGGCTCATATTTAAGTGATTGTCTACTAGGACTCCGAGATCCCTCTCACAGTTACTACTATTGAGCAAGGTACCCGCTATACTATACCTGTACATTTGGGTTTTCTTGCGTAAATGTAGAACCTTACTTTTTTCACCATTGAATTTCATTTTGTTAGATAGCGCCCAGTGTTCAGAGCCAAGATCTTCATTTGTAAAGTAAATGAATGTTTGGATGGATGGTGAGTTTTAGGCTGTCCCGAGAAACGTAGCTGGATTACTTTTCCATGAAGTTGGTGGAAACAACACTTCTGTTTTTCATTTTCCTCCTCACATTCAAACGGGATTGGTTTCAGTCCATGAAGAGTTCAGGAAGTTAGACACATTTCACCTGGAGAAGAGAAGCCTGAGAGGAAAGCATAATCACTTCCTTCAAATATCTGGAATTTTATCAGGTGTTCTGCAGAGTGGGGTGAGAAAAAATGGGTGAAGAATGCATTAAGGCAGGTAAGAACTATTTTGTGGTGGATCGGATATGGAATTTCTTTCCTTAAAGCAGAAATGGGACAAAATTGATAGTGGACAGATGCTATTTTTATTGTCACCACCATCATCATCATTGAAGATCAACAACATAGTTCTGGGAATTTTGAGAGGAGTAATAGATAGTAAAACTCTCTAGAACAGTGTTTCTCAGTCTTGGAAACTCTTTAAGATGGGTGGACGTCAACTCCCAGAATGCCCCAGCCAGCCATGCTGGGTGAGGAATTTTGGGAGTCGACATCTACCCATCTTAAAATTCTCAAAGTTGAGAAAAAAGTCTCTAGAATGTCACTATTTCTATTTGGACAAATGCACAGGTGACAGAAAAATGTTTTTGCAGCAGGCAACCATGATTATAGTCATGGTTAATCTCACAAAGCCATTGTAAACTTGACCCAAACGGATCTATAATCCTTCCACAATGACAGTGTTGGCCTTGAATTAAGTGAGCCTTCACGATGGAGCCTGCATTCCAGATTCTAAGTGTACCAACCCTTCTTTAATCAAACTAAACCAAAATTTGCGGTTTTACGACTCTACAGATACATCATTTAGAGAGACAGATTAAAAAGAGAGTGAGGCTGATAAGTGCACTGGTGTGAGAACTGTTAACGATTGTGCAGTGGAAGCCAGATTACACACACACATACACACACACACACACATGCACAATCAGTTCGTGGCAGCCTTGTTATTAAATAAATGCCACATTCAACCCAGGAGAATGGCTGTGCAATTTTTCTCTTGGGGAAAAAAAAAAATTCTCTACCCACTAATTGAATGATAACTGGTGGGGGAAAATGCAGATTCCCCCCCCCCCAATTGCTAGAAGGAATCCCTCTGCAGGATTTTGTGATCCAAATTCAAAGTCCTGCAAAGATCAATGCCCTAGAATGGCTCAGGGCTTGGAGGTCTACAAGGCCTCTTTCTCCGAGTGGTTTCTGGTCAATGAACAAGGTCAGGTAGTGTGGCCAGCTTGTTCTGTACAGTTCCTTCTCTCACAGCCCCACAGATGGAGACTTCTCAGTTGCAGCCTTCCTGCCTGCCCTGAGTTCAGATTAGCCCTTACCCTCCTCGTCCTATTTGGACAGGTGGCAGAAAAGCCTTCCTTTTAATGGTGTCTCAGGAGGTGTTTCTGCGGTGAGCAGCAAGGAAGATGATTAGGGGGCTGGAGACAAAAACACATGAAGAATGGCTGCAGGAGATGGGTATGTCTTATCTAGTGAAAATAAGGACTAGGGGGTGACATGGTAGCAGTCTTCCAATATTTGAGGGGCTGCCACAAAGAACAGGGGGTCAAACAGGGCAGAACAAGAGATATCAGGTGGAAACTAATCAAGGAGAGATCCAACCTAAAACTAAGGAGAAATTTCCTGACAGATTAATTAATCAGTGGAACGGTTTGCCTCCAGAAATTGTGGGTGCTCCATCGCTGGAAGTTTTGAAGAAGAGATTGGACAACCATTTATCTGGGATGGGATGGGGCTTTCCTGGTTGAGCAGGAGAAACTCCAAGGTCCCTTCCAACTCTGTTGTTCTGTGTTTTGTACATGTAGGGAAAGAAGCAGACAAGCTGGCAGAGAGGTTTCCCTCCATCTCAGTGTATTAAGCTATGGCTTACTGTTGGCAATCATGGTGGAGTTGTGGGAGACTTGGGTGGAAGCGGTGAAGGCCATATTTGGAACTGGTTGCCAAGATGTGCAAGACGTGGGTGATGGACATGAGGCAGCTAAGAGGGGCTTGGCGCTTCTAGCCAATATAGAGGAGCGGTTGTGGAAAGGTGCCGTAGATATTGCAGAGAACGCAGCTCAAATGGTGTCTCGATAGTTGTTACTGCATGTAAAATGAGCTTGAATCTGAACTCAGCTATTTGGTGTGTTTTTTTGTTTTTAAAAAAATGTTAGCCTGGACCTTTCAATAGAGAACTGGATCCAAGTGGCCTTTTGGAAATTCTCTGCTAAATTCACGGAACAGGAAGCGGGTGGTATTTTCCCGTTTTCTCCAGGGAAGGATAAATCCTCCCATCATTTATCTAAAGCAGGTTCAGCTTCAGCAGGAGAGGCCCCATGGGAAGAATTCTCTCCCGATACTTTCCCTTGAGACTGAAGGGATGTGTGAAGCCCAGACAGGCTGCCGACTACCAAACAAGGATTTTTAGATCACTGGAACCAATAAGGAGAACAGGCACTCTTGGGTTCAAGGCCCTGGGAGATGACTTCGCAGGAGAAGTGAGTGACGATTTACAGGTGTATTTAGCAATACGTCGCACCTTTTAATTTTAAAATAATAATAATAACAACAACAACAACAACAACAACAACAACAATTCAAAACATATTTCAATTATGTATTAATTCAAAATTATTGGTTTTTTTTTCCTACTGTTTTTTCTTTCTTTTTTCAGATCAATTAAGTATTGATCTATTGATTGCAACAGGAATTAATCCACCAGTTTATTGCCTGAGCCTGTCATGGATTAAGAGAGAGTGCCTGGCCCTGGCCCATCACCCAGCTGGCTTTCATGCCAAAGGCAAGACTGGAACTCACTGTCTCCCATTTCTAACCTTGTCTCAACCCCTACACCAAACCGGCTCTAATTTATTCAAAACGATTTGAACCCATCAAATGTCCTCCAGGGGGGCCCAGCTAGTGACGTCCTGTGAGCAGTGACAAACCTGCACTCTTGCAATACTAGTAATGTCCCTTTTTGAAGAAGGGAATGCAGTTAAGCAATAGTCCAGTCACTTAGACACCAAGCCGTTTCAAAAGAAGGCAATGCAATAGGATGGGTGCAGAGACAATGCAGAATGCGACAACTCGCTGCGGGCCAACTTGCCATGGCTAACTCGTCACAGGACAACGCGCTACGGAACAATTCAACAATTCAATTTAATTATTTAAAATAATTTAAATTTTTTTTTTTTATTGTTGCCATTCACATTTCATTTTGTCCCTCCTTTGGCATCCTTTCTTTAATGACTCTATTCCACCATTTCTTCGATATTAAGTGTGACTTCTTGTCCCATGAAGAGTTGTTCCCCAGCAAGTTCAATAATAAGTGATTATTGAATAAGTAATGACTTATCTCATATAGCAGTGATGGCGAACCTTTTAGACACCGAGTGCCCAAAAACCGCTCCACCCCCTGCCCCACCCACTCTGTCCCGCCCCGCCCACACCCCCCACAGGGCCACCTACCGCCTACACGGCCCGCCGCGGCAGATCGCCCAGGCAGCCCTGCAGCACCATGGCGGCCACGCAGCAGATGATGCCACGGGGCGCGGGGGCGGAGTTTTGTACCTGCTGCCCGGCTGCCATGTCCTTGGCTGCACTGCTCCGCATGGGCCACGACCAGGGGTGACTCTCTTCCAGGGGGGGCTGCTGGTGAGGAGGGGGCCATGGGGAGAGGCGGGGCTGGGGCGACGGTACGCGTGCCCACAGAGAGGGCTCTGAGTGCCGCCTCTGGCACGCGTGCCATAGGTTTGCCACCACTGTCATAGAGTGAAGAGGTTATTTTGAAGTAATTCAGCTGTGCAGTATATCCACTCAAGTTGTCTTGAGTGGCAGACATTGTTCACTGATGTGGCAGATGCTTCACATCTGGGCTGCAAAAATCCAGATGATTGCTAGATGGCAGCAAGAAGATACCCTAATCTTTCCTGTCACCTAAGTGTTGTCAGATTGGCAGTCTGCATCAGGTAGCCCTTTTCCATAGTCCAGGTCTTTAAATGAAAAGTCCAGTTGAACTGTGTAGCCTTAAGAAGTCTTATAAGCAGGTATTCCTTTGTTCCCTGGATGCTGGTGTATGATTCTCACCAGTCTGAAAGAATTCCTGTTTCATCCTATATATGATGAAAATGTAAACACCGCAGAGCACTGCAGTCTCTGGGGACTGAAGCTAACCTTGTCCTTCACATCTCCCTACGGTGTAATTATAAGACTAAAAGTACATATACTTCAAATCTTCAATCCGTAATCAAGCTCACTGGTTTGGACATTATTTCACTATCCAACTGCCTCACAGGTATGTCGTAAGGGGTGTTGTAAAGATCAAGGGAGAGAGAGAGAGAGAGAGAGAAAGAGAGAGAGAGAATAAATTAGCAATTTTTTTAAAAAAGCTTATGTAAATAAATTGTCCTAGAGTCCAGGGGTAGGCAACCTTGGCTCTTTTATGACTCGCAGACTTCAACTCCCAGAATTCCTGAGCCAGCCATGCTGAGGGGAAAGGGAGAGGTTTCCAAGCTGAGCCATGCTGGCTCAGGAATTCTGGGAGTTGAAGTCTGCGAGTCATAAAAGAGCCAAGGTGGCCTACCCCTGCCCTATACCATCTCAGACAAGTGACTGTCTAGCCCAGGGGTAGGCAACCTTGGCTCTTTTACGACTCGTGGACTTCAACTCCCAGAATTCCTGAGCCAGCCATGCTGAGGGGAAAGGGAGAGGTTTCCAAGCTGAGCCAGGCTGGCTCAGGAATTCTGGGAGTTGAAGTCTGCGAGTCATAAAAGAGCCAAGGTTGCCTACCCCTGACCTAGACCCATGCTGCAGTGCTACAATGAGGGGAGGGGGTGGAGGTATTGTATGTGTATGTGTGTGGGGTGTGTGTGTGTGAGTGAGTGAACAGTATGAGAGGTAAAAGAACAAGGCACACAAATGAACACAATAGATGATCTTTCTCCTCCCCTCTGCATATTAAAGCATCTGGCTACCTCCCAAACTTGCCGCTGCTTTAGCTCTCCAAAGGACCTGGAGATCTTTTTAAGGACAGTGCTTCAAACTCTTGCTTGGCACTCCTCTCCCTTCTATCCTGTCTTTGTGATGGTTCCTTCTCGGTTGAGATCTCGCCTGCCTGTTATTGCTGCTAGGAGAATGGTGGCGCCAAATGGAATCATTTCTCCAAGGAAGAGCTCTGATGTTTAATTCTAGGCCCTGGATGGTTTAACCCACTGCTTCTCAACATCTGAAATCTTCCCCAAATTAAGACCACCTTAGTAGAAATCTGTTTTTGTTCTTTGGTCTGCAAGCAGGCAAATGAGAGACCTTTAAAAAGTTGGATCTCTTCCCCTCCACTTCTTCTTCTTCTTCTGCCATATCCATTATCGGACGTTGGCGATCATGTTGGCGATCCTGTTTTTATCAGCAGCCGCACGAAAAAGTGCTGCTGAGTTTTGTTCAAACCAGTCCCTTAGATTTTGAAGCCATGATGTTCTTCTTCTGCCTGGACCTCGTTTGCCTTCAATCTTTCCCTGGAGGATTAAATGGAGTATGCCGTATTTTTCTGGGTGTCGCATCACGTGTCCGAAATATTCTAACTTTCGTTTTTTAATTGTTTTGATGATTTCCCTTGGCTTTCCCAGGCGGCTTAAAACCTCCTCATTTCTGATTTTGTCAACCCAGCTTATACGTAACAGCCGCCTGTAAATCCACATTTCAAATGCTTCTAGTCTCTTCAGGTGGCCTTCTGTCAGAGACCAACTCTCTACTCCATAGAGCAGGATAGAAAAAATATAGCATCTGACAAGCCTGGTTTTCAGTCTTAGGCTTATGTCGTGACTGCAGAAGACCTTTTTCATTTTGAAGAATGCTGTTCGAGCTTTCTCTATCCTTGTCTTTACTTCAACGGTCATGTCCCAGCTTTCATGTAAATTCCCCTCCACTTGCTCCTAGTTAATGCAGCCCCGGTGGAAATCTTCATGTTTATCATTATTTTCCCCTAATGACTCTTCCCCCTTTCAGAAAACAAGATAAGAAATAAATACAGAAAACCCAATTTTATGCAGGGTAAGAGGACCTTCCACTGGACCGCATGTAGATGTTCTCTTCTTAATTCCTGTCACAGCAATAACTTAATTAAGGATCATGCAAAGAATCAACAGGTACTGACTTTTGTTCAAATACTGTAAACAGGATAGTTTTGAGGGGGGGGAGAATGGGAAAGAGGGGGATGTCATATTCACATCAACATAATTAATGGTCTGCAAAGACAGGCAATTAAAGGTTGCAGCAGCAATCAACAAGATCTCTCCCTTTGTTTCCCAATTAAAACCCTTCCAAACTAATTAAAAAACATGGGTTTGTCACACCATGCCATGGCTTCAAACTGGCACTGAAAAAAGCAAGGTTCCTGGGCAGAGAAAATAAACGTGGCACAATGCAGAAAGGTCCAACTTTCTTGTGCAACCATCCTGTGCTGAATGCCACCTACAAAGTCCTCCCTGCACAGCGTAGAGGGACCGAAATCCTATTCAAGGAGAGGCTCTTCTCTCTAACGTGGGTTTCCCCTCTCCTCTTCTTTCATTTTTGAATGGAATTATTCCTCTTCTTCCATCAGCGGAAAGAAATGCTGGCTTCAAGAAAGCAAGGGACAGATACCCCACTTCTGTATTGCTGTCAAGAAAGCAACAGGGTTAGTAAAGCACAAGAGTCGTGAGAAATGACTTGGTAGTGTGGTGGAAAGTAGTCTGGATTCCCAAGAGGAAGGGGCTACATCCCAGAGGACCAAGAGACAGCAACATTTAGATAGTTTGGGTAGGAGGAAGAGAGTCAAGTCAGCTTCTCCCTACTAGTTCCCAGACTATATGTTTAATGGTGCAGGTAATCTGCTTTAGTATGACAAGATTTCTGTCTATAGGTGAGAGGGAATAACGGAAGCTGCTTAGAAGGAATTCTGCATGTTTTTCTTGGTTGTTGGACCGACATGTGAAATATTTACCTTTTAAAGCAAATGGCAAAAATATTAATTAAAATGTATTCCATTGCCTGTCTGTGTCCCATTTACGCTTCTGTTTAGAATAGGGGGGGGGTCCCCATTTCATTAGAGTTGGCTTGAAACTCAACATTAAGAAAACCAAGATCATGGCATCCGGCCCTCTCAATTCCTGGCAAATAGATGGGGAAGAAATGGAGGTAGTGACAGATTTTATCTTCCTGGGCTCCAAGATCACCACAGATGGGGACTGCAGCCAAGAAATTAAAAGACGCTTGCTCCTGGGGAGGAAAGCTATGGCAAATCTAGACAGCATACTAAAAAGCAGAGACATCACCCTGCCAACAAAAGTACGTATAGTCAAGGCCATGGTTTTCCCAGTTGCAATGTATGGCTGTGAAAGTTAGACCATAAGAAAGGCTGAGTGCCAAAGAATGGAGGCCTTTGAACTATGGTGCTGGAGAAGACTCCTGCGAGTCCCCTGGACTGCAAGGCGATCAAACCGATCAGTGCTAGAGGAGATCAACCCTGACTGCTCCTTAGAAGGCCAGATCCTGAAGTTGAAACTCAAGTACTTTGGCCACCTAATGAGAAGGAAGGACTCACTGGAGAAGAGCCTGATGCTGGGAAAGATTGAGGGCAATAGAAGAAGGGGACGACAGAGAAGGAGGTGGCTGGATGGAGTCACTGAAGCAGTAGGCGTGAGCTTAAATGGACTCCAGAAGATGGTAGAGGACAGGAAGGCCTGGAGGAACGTTGTCCATGGGGTCGCGATGGGTCGGACACGACTTCGCAACTAACAACAACATTTCATTAGATCATGGGTTGTCTCAAATTTGCCCCACGTGGACCATTGCAGCGATGAAATTTGAGTGGGCACCGTCACTTGGAGATGAAGTTGCTCCATTGTGAAGCGTTGATCCCTCCCATCCATTTGCAATGGAAAGGGGCTTCTGCACATGCCTGCAAGGGAGCATCTGGATTGAAAAAGGGACATCAGAGGACAACCCCCCCACCCTTTTCTAGGCTCACACAATGGACGTACAAGACAGAGGTGTACCCGTGGACCGTTGGTTCTGATGTAGGATGCATTGCTAGGAAAACAGATTATAGTCTTGTGGTGCATTGTGTTGGTTACTTTGTATGTACAGATCATGGTGGCAACTCAGAATGAAAAAGATGGCTTCAGCCAGGTTCATTTCAGTACACGGACACATGGACTCTATTGCCATTATAAGGAAATCATCTCCGTGCCCCCCCCTTAGTTTCTGCACCAAAACTCAATTATGCTTAGATACTGAAGGTGCCATAGTTAAGACCAACTTATGCTAGTTAAAGTTAGAGCCGGGTGAAGAAATTCTATTCCCATTCAGTGTCAATGAAGCAGAACTTGCTGTTATAATTTCTTTCCAAGGAGAAGAGAATTTCTGTGCAATTCTCATGGGTAGAGCGTGATGTTCTTCACTTACTTAATGAGGAAGTGCAGGGGGAATGGCTATTTATTTATGTATGAGATTTCTGTGGCCACTCATCTTGTCTACAGTAGCTCCAATGGATCACAGGGTAACAACAGAGGAAGAAAACAAATGTGGGTGAGTCATTTTTCTGGACGCTTGCCTAGGTCAAAGAGGGCTGTAGAAAGCGAGCAAGGCAGGGTCAGCAAAGCCAAATTTCTTATGGGTACATTTATTAGACCACGGACATTCCTAGAATATGGGCATGTTTGAGAGTACGACAACCTCACTTACAAATGCATGAGAGAGGAGGACAAGTGTCTGTGGAGATTCTCAGTCATCCAGGTCATAGTTGACGCAAAGGTGCTTTTTCAAAAGGCAACTGGACTGGGTTGTTTTTTTTTTGAGAACAAAAGGAAGAAGAAGAAGAAGAAGAAGAAGAAGAAGAAGAAGGAGGAGGAGGAGGAGGAGGAGGAGGAGGAGGAGAAGGAAGAGGAGGAGAAGGAGGAGAAGAAGAAGAAGAAGAAGAAGAAGAAGAAGAAGAAGAAGAAGAAGAAGAAGAAGAAGAAGAAGAAGAAGAAGAAGAAGAAGAAGAAGAAGAAGTTGTTGTTGTTATTGTTGTTTCACTTCTCATCCAAGAAGCTTCATCGGTTCTGGCTTCATTACCCCTACCTGCCAGAACTGATGAAGCTTCTTAGATGAGAAGCGATCCTCCTCCTCCTCCTCCTCCTTATCTGTATTTGTCAGACTTCACACCTGTTAAGGAAAGAAATCTCAGCACTCAGAACACTTAACCCTGTATTCAGGAATTTGCTTACGGCAAAAACTGAAAGACACAACACAGGAGATGCATTGCTTTATTGTAGACAAGATAAAAGCTGTATATAAAAGATCTACCTACTGTAGCATATAAAAATCAAAGTGTCTATCTCTCTATCGTCTCTCTTCTTCTTCTTCTTCTTCTTCTTCTTCTTCTTCTTCTTCTTCTTCTTCTTCTTCTTCTTCTTCTTCTTCTTCTTCTTCTTCTTCTTCTTCTTCTTCTTCTTCTTCTTCTTCTTCTTCTTCTTCTTCTTCTTCTTCTTCTTCTTCTTCTTCTTCAAAACAGTCCAGGTGTCTTTTGAAACAGCACTTTTGATAGGATGACAAGGTAGGGTACTGGGGTAGAATTAGATGGTATCACTTCTTGCTGCAGAGAAGAGGACTCTTATTTTTAATTTTTTTCCTTCTCATCTCATGAGTCCAAGCAAGTGGAAAGCTCTCCTCGGAAGACAGCTCCTACTCCTTTGCTCTTGTACAACATGGTGCTTTTTTTTTTTTGGCACGGCAAGGAAGGTTATTCAGTTATTTTTAAAATGGAAGCCATTTTCTCCCCTTTGCAAGCTGAAGGCATATAGAATTTTCTTTAGGCCGGCGGGAGCCCACCACTTCATTCTGTCCCAGGCGTCAGCCGAGGTGAGAAGGGAGGAACATCAGTCCTTAGACACTGCCAGATGAGTAACAAATGTGGCTTTGTGCTGGCTTCCAATCTTGAGCTGTATTGGAAAAGTAATGCCCAAGCGGCTTGTTTACTTTCATCTGAGCTAACAGACTCAGTTTGGAAAACAACCACATTTTTCATCCTGATAAATTGATAACAATAGCTGAGGAGACACTTTCTTCTTTCTTTTCTTTTTGCGCGAGCATTAAATGCCAAAATACAACCAAGTGCCACACAACTTGTAAAAGTTAGAATAATCCTGTCCTGATGGAAAAGGAACATACAGAGGAAAATGCCCTTCGGTTCCTTTTGATCTATGATTTAGTGATGTCGGGAGATGAAATATTCATTAAAACAGACTGTTGGTTCGTGTTGATTTGTCATGTTTTTAATTCATGGTTTAACGCGTTAATAAAACTGACAGTATTAATTTTTTTAAAAAAATGCCACATATATTTGAGACAATGAAAGCGGGAATACGGTAGCTTATGTTCGGTATTGAAATCAGAATTCGAATGAGTTGAGGATCCCAGATTACGCTCGGGCAGAATCAGGTCGCCCTGAGGAAGCCCCCACCTGAGAGTCTTGGCAAGCGGCTGTCAATCACTGTAGACAAGATCGGCAATGGCTCTAACTCAAAAAATAAAACAGCAAATTCGAGCTCAAAGTTATAACTTTCCAAATGGAAAAGGCTGAAACCATCTTGAAAATGAACTTTGGGATGGAACGCACTGTAATTTAAAAAAACAAAAAAAAAAAGAATATAAATTGCACAGATTTTCCTGGGGACAAAATTATCTGAAGAATAGGATCGTTTTCTCAGAAGGATGAAATGAGTATGGCAGGTATAATAAAGAGCCAGCTTAGTGTTAAGGAATTGAATAGAGCTTGGAAGGGACCTTGGAGGTCTTCTAGCCCAACCCCCTGCTCAAGCAGGAGAACCTGTACCATTTCAGATAAGTGACTGTCCAGCCTCTTCTTAAAAACCTCCAGTGATGGAGCGCCCATGATTTATGAAGGCAAGCCGTTCCACTGGACTAAAGAACTAGTCTAGAACAGTGGTGGTGAACCTATGGCACGTGTGCCAGAGGCGGCACTCAGAGCCCTCTCTGTGGGCACGCATGTCATCACCTCAGCCCCGCCACCCCCCATGGCCCCTTCTTTACCAGCAGCTTCCCCGGAAGAGAGTCGCCCTGGGTGCAGCCTGCACAGAGCAGTGCAGCCAAGGACATGGCAGCCAGGCAGTGGGGACAAGACTCTGCCCTCGTGCCCCATCATGTGCAGATGATGCTGCGGGGCGTGGCTGCCATGATGCTGCTGGGCTGCCTGGGTGATCTGCTGTGGCGGGCCGTGGAGGCAGTGAGTAGCCCTGCGGGCAGGAGAGGCAGGGGTGGGGCAGGGGCGAGGCGGTTTTGGGGCACTCGGTCTCTAAAAGGTTTGCCATCACTGGTCTAGAATGTGGGAGACTGTGAGTTTTAGTCCTCCCTTAGCCACGAAAACCAGCTGGGTGATTTTGGGCCAATCCCTCTCTCTCACCACCTCATGTGATGGTGGTTGTCCTTGGCTCCAGAAACCAAGAAGGATACATTGAGGTCTCTGGAGAGTCTCAGTCATCCGGGTCACGGTTATCCCAAAGGTGTTTTTTCAAGAGGATTTTCTTTGTTTTTCCTTGAAGATCTTTTGCTTCTCATCCCAGAAGGTTCTTCAGTTCTGACTGAATGGTGGGGAATGCTACTTGACAGTGAAACAATGACTCCAGAGAATCATTTATTGGATGTGGTGGGATTATTAGGAGAGCTCCTGTCTAAGTAGGAGGGGCCCGATCTCATAAAATGAAAGTTTGTAGGCAGTTTTATGCTACATCTGTTATGTATTTCTGCTTCGTGTAAAGGAATTATTATTGAGGTCATATAAAACTTGTCCTTATCTCCTTACGATGATGGTTGGACAACGCTAGCAGATGCCAGAAATTTGCCATCGTGGGGGATCACCGGTTTTTTTTTTTTTTAAAGAATTAAGTACTTCAAGATGAACAGTTTAGTCAATTTCACTTTCTCTCGGATTAAATCTTCTTAGTGTAATAACTTTTCTGTCTCATTGATGAAGAATTTTGTGAATGTTAATTAATTCTCTCTTCCCATGAAAAGAATAGATTCCCCCTTATTTGGGCGAAGAGGTAAAAGCTGACCTAGGATTCTTTCAAAGAACTAATTGCTTGATATTGGAAAAATATATTGTTTCAGAGCCAAAATCTGATGGAGCAAAAGCTGAACAATATTACAGGTGAAACTAGCTGCTTTTCAGTTGCTAGGAGAATGTTTGCCTGATTGTGTTTAGATAAAGATATATAGATATAACCGAGATAAATATATGATAGATAGACAGACAGACAGACAGATAGATTTTATACACACACACACATACATACTCCCTTTTTATGACCCTTAATCCCTTAATTTGGGGCAGAGTCAGGGCAACTGGATGGAGCTGAGTGTTTACTGGCCAGAGGCCCTTCCTGACACCTACACGGCATTCACGTCAGACAATTACTCATTGCATTCAGAGAGAGAAACATCTGTCGCTACCTAGGATTGAAACCTCAACCTTCCTAATGGGAAATGAGCAACTTCACCATTAGACCAGCATGCCATATACACACACATATATATACATATATACATATGAATGAAGCAGGCAGTACCTACTGCATGGGTGTCTCACAATTTATTCCTGCTTTTTTATTGGCGAGGTTGTGATTGCTATTCTTATTTTTTACTATGAAGGGCCATTGGCATACGGGGAAACACCAATAGTTTCAAACTTCACCTTCTGAACCCTAGAGTCCATATAGATGAGTGTCACCCAATTCTTTCTCTCCCACTTCACGGCCCCCTCCACCTCTAAACTGTATTGCCTGGGGACCACAAGCTAAAATGTTTCTATTTCCATCACAATAGAGTTGATTGTGACATTAAGGGGAGAATGAAAACATGCCTGCCGTTTATAGAACCATCAAATTTCAGTAAATCATAGAGTCCAATCGCAGAACAAGATGGACATCAAATAGCAGCCTTTCAAACAGATGGCTGTCCAGCAAAGTGGAGTCTACTCCTATCTAAATAATAAGTTCCACACTTAACATCCCTCCTTTTCTAACTTCTAAGTTCTAGACTTTGAGACACTAGATTCATTCTTAGGGAGTGGACTTGAGTAATGGAGCTGGAAACACCAGTTTGGGGAGACCATTAGCTCTATCTAAGAATTGAATAGAATAGAATAATAACTTTATTGTCGCTTTGAATGTACACGAATCGGCATACATTAAAATGAATGGCTTGAGATGGATTTTCCGAGGAGACCACAAGAAGGCTTATATGAGAACCAACGGATGGAAACTAATCCAGGAGAGAAGCAACCTAGAACTAAGGAGAAATTTCCTAATGGTGATAATCAACCAGTGGAATGGCTTGCCTTCAGAAGTTGTGGGTGCCCCATCACTGGAGGTTTTCAAGAAGAGACCGGACAACTATTTGTCTGAAATGCTATAGTCTCTCCTGCTCATGCAGCAAGTTGCACTAGATGACCTTCAAGGTGCAGTTGGTTGCAGGAGTGAAAATAGGAATAGTAATATAGAAATATCAGGAAGCCAAACCAACAGAGAAAGTGTCCATGCCACACCTGTTGTGCCAAGCAGGGTTACATTCCGTCAACGTAGGTAACTAGGTAATGGATAAGCAGCAAGTGAAACCTTCCTAGAGGTGACGTGGACCTCATGCTGTGTACCAGCACACCAGGGAGTGTTTTTAGAGGGGGATAAGTTATGTGATGTGGGTTTAAGCCTTAATGAGAATGAGAAGTTAAATGATGGAGCTTTGCAATGCAAATGCTCTTTTCCTAAGTCCCAATTCCTCATTTTTTGAATGCTACGGCCTCATAAAAAATGTCAATGGCTTATGAATTAGGCCATTAGCATGCAATTTGTGATGCTGTGCTATGCAATCAGAAGCGGTGGTGCTGCCTCTGTGTATTGCAAATGATTTTGCTGAGAATTTGGCGACTGTCCTCAAAGGCTTAATCAGCATCCTCGACTTCGGAAGTCGAGGCTAGAGAGAACGTTGCAAAGGGCGCGGGATTTGCAGCGAGAATGTCACGATCTGCCTTTGATCTACCTACCCCTCTTTGAGCAAACCCTCTTTTATATGGGTCTGCAGTAAACAGTGTCAGGTCTGAAACGTGCAGAAGAATGCTTTGGAAGGCATGAAAAACAGCAGAGCTCTGAACAGTGAGATATGATTCACACACTTGGAAGTTGTGGGTGCTCCATCATTGGAGGTTGTTAAGAAGTGATTGGACAGCCATTTGTCCGGAATGGTCAAGGCCTAGGGTCTCCTGCTCGAGCAGGGGGTTGGACTAGAAGACCTCCAAGCTCCCTTCCAACTCTTGTTACTCTGTATTTTGCATGCTGGATAAAACAAGGAACAGATAGCGCTTTTTAAAATGTATTTTGGACTTTTGAATCTGATAAAATGAAACTTTTCATCTTGAGGCCAGAATGAAAGACAGATCACCCAGTATTATTAAAGCCATTAGAATATTTTTGCTCTTTAATAGCTGGAGAACTGTCATTTGTTTATGGCTTTAATTAAACATTTAACAAATTTCATCCTTCACCCTAAAGGGACTCTCATAATCATGTCTTTGAAATATATTATACAGATCAGTCTTGAACTGCGTTCTGAAGTTTTTGCCATTTCCTATGTATGCCTGCTTCTGTGTGTGTAGAGGAAAACTGGAAAAAACTGATTTTACATATATTAAAAGCTAAGTTGCAAAATATCAAAAGAGCAATAATAACACCAACAAAACATACATACATGTAGAAACTCTGTGTAATTAGTGCAACTCCTTCTGATTTTAGCTTTTATGTAGTAGGCTGAGGGCTACGCTCCAAAAAATAGGAGAAAATTTAAATAGAACTTTATTCTATTTCTGTGTCATTGAAATTAAATTTGGCAGAATAATAGAGTTGGAAGGGACCTTGGAGATCTTCTCGTCCAACCCACTCCTCAAGTATTACATATTAGTCATTACTTCTGGAAAGAAGGAGGAACATGTAACCTAAGGACTACAACAGAATGTTACACTATTGAAATGCTCCCGTTTAATATTTTATCCAGCTAGTTTTGCCATTTTCCAGAATGCTCCATTTAAAATTCCCTATCCATTTTCTTTTACACCCACCAATCCCAGCTTTTGATGCTTCATGGCCATTAGCATCCTCAGTCCAGGAGTCTTTTTTTGAGACTCCTTAAGGAGTCATTCACAAATCCTTGAATTTCTCAACTGTGCTGAAACAATTGCCTGCCTGACACTGGAAAGTCAAGACGATTTTTTTAAGAAATACAGACTAGTATACAGAATGACTAGTATACAGAATAACATAGTTGGAAGGAACCTTGGAGGTCATCTAGCCCAACCTCCTGCTTGAGCAGCAGAGTGTCAAGGATGAAACTTTGGCAGCTACATGCCTCTGCGTTTCAACTTGCCTTTAGATCAAGGGGGAGGCGGTGTTACTTTTGAGTGGGTTAGATGGAGAAACGAAACTTCTATGATTCTGCTGAAGACCGTGAGACCCTGAAACCTTTTCAAGGACACCAGAACAGGTGTGGATTTGAAGAAGACGGTTCCCATAACAAAGTGAACTTGTTTATATGGTGTACGTAAGACATTGGGGGTTTGGCTGGGAAAACTATTGTTTATGTCTATGAATTGGTGTTGGAACCTCTGAGTTAGTTTTGCTTTGATATTACCATGCAGTGTATTCAATAAACAGTAAGATTTTCAGAGACGGAATGAACTGGGAGTTTTATTTGGATTCTCGAGCTGGATGTTGACACAGAGTGTACACCATTCCAGACAAATGACTGTCCAGTTTCTTCTTAAACCCCTCCCCCCCAGAGATGGAGCATCCACAACTTCTGAAGGCGAGCCCTCCCACTAATTGTTCTCACTGTCGGGAACTGAGAATATGTGTATTGATGCAAGGACAGAAAGGAACATGAATTAAGTCTGGTTACATCAGAACCTTGTAATCAATTTGGAAACCCATCTGATTTGCTTGCCAGAACTGATTCAGACCAATTAAGACCTTGAGAAGGAATGTGTGTCTGTGCATTGGAATTAGTTCAAAGTGTTCTGATGCTCTGAATCAGTCCCAATTGCTCCGGCCTTTCAACGTCCTTTTCTATCAACCTTGCCTCACATGGCATGCTTGGCAACTGACATGTGTTTATGACGATTGTAGAGTTCCCCAGTCATGTGACCCCCTTTTGCGACCTTCTGGCAAGCAAAGTCAATGGGGAAGCCAGATTCACTTAACCATCATATTACTAACTTATCAACTGCAGTGATTTGCTTAACAACCGTGGCAAGAAAGGTCGTAAAATGGGACAAAACTCACTTGACAATTGTCTTGCTTAACAATGGAAATTTTGGGCTCAATGTGGTTGTAAGTTCAGGACTATCTAGTCTGCCTGCCTGCCTGCCTGCCTGCCTGCCTGCCTGCCTGCCTGCCTGCCTGCCTGCCTGCCTGCCTGCCTGCCTGCCTGTCTGCCTGCCTGTCTGTCTGTCTGTCTGTCTGTCTGTCTGTCTGTCTGTCTGTCTGTCTGTCTGTCTGTCTGTCTGTCTGTCTGTCTATCTATCTATCTATCTATCTATCTATCTATCTATCTATCTATCTATCTATCTATCTATCTATCTATCTATCTATCTATCTATCTATCTATCTATCTATCTATCTGTCATCTATCGTCTATCTAGTCTCTCCACTTATCTACCTATCTACCATGTATCCTCTGTCTGTCTGTCTGTCTGTCTGTCTGTCTATCATCTATCATCTCTCTATCTCTCTATCTCATCTATCTATAAAATATATTGGCTGCCCATCTTACTATAAGATAACTGTCGGTGTCTTACAGTCATAAAATATATCTACATTAAAACATAAGTAAATTAAAACCAAAGATTAAAACCCAAGGACACGTGGGGAGGGTGTGGGTGGAGTGTGTGTGTGGGAAAGATGGGATCTGTTATTACTCGATCAATCACCTCCGTTGCACTGTTCCCCCAACTGAGGCCCCAAGCTGACTGGCACAGCCAGGTCTTCAGGTCCTTATGAAAAGATAGGGGGGTTGGGCAAGATGTTCCAGAGAAGGCCCTCTTCCTGGAGCCCACCAGCCAGAATAATTGAGCTGACGGGACCCTAGCAGGCTTCTTCTGCCAGCACGAATGGGACATGCCAATCCCAGTGCAGTGAGACGGTCCCTCAAGTAACCTGGACCCCTGCCATGAAGGGCTGTAAAGGTGATCGCCAAAGCCTTTAATACATAATGGTTCAATAGAGCATTGGCAAATAATATAAAATATAAAATGGAGTTACAACAGACACGGAACAAAAGAAAAATTATTTGGAACTAAGAGAGGGTGCATGTAGGGGTAAGACATGTCTTTGCCAAAAGTGACATATCCTGGTATCAACTTTAAAAAGGACCCAGGCAGAAATACCTGGCAGCAATTTATTTGTGCCACTTTGCTTCTGCCAATGTCCTTATAGGCATAGGAGTTAAGAATTAAAAAAATGTAGTTGAGCTGGATGAAAAAAAAAAAACACCTTACTTCCCCTTCTTTTTCAGGTCACCGAGTTATTTTGAATCCTTGGATCCATTTTGTAACTTGCCATCTGGGAAGCTGTTAGAAACACTGATGAATAAAGAGCCGGTGATTCTCCTGGAAGATAATATAGTGAGTTCTGGCTTTGCTTTAGTTCAGGGCAGGCTGCAGTGGCTGGAAAGGGTAAATGATTTTTTTTATTAGCCATAGACAAAAATCAGATGTGTGCTTCAATCTCCATCAATTCTGAGGAGGCCTCTGATTCCATGTTTTATTGGCTACAGTAATGAACGCTGGTGTCAGTTTCTTAAGTCTTCAGGAATTCACATCCTATTTCTTGTAGCTCAAAGCTAAGCACCTGGTTTCCCTTTCTCAACCACAAAACAAAATTATATAATAACTGATGAAGCTTCTTGAATAAGAAGCAAAATGTCTTCCTCTTCTTCCTCAAATAATAATAATAATAAAAAAAACAGTCCAGTTGCCTTTTGAAAGGAAAAAAAAAGAAGCATATTGGAGACAACTATGACTGAGAATCTCCATAGATACAAAACAAAACGATAATTTTTTCTGTGCAATCTTTGGCACAATATTTACCATAATACACCTTAAGGATGTATTAGGCTGTGGGGGACCGATACCCCCATCTTAATCCTCCTTAATTTTATACTGAAACCTGCACAAAGTAGAGACTTGTCCTGAATAATGTACATTGTGACGGTGCATCCCTCTTTGCTCTTCTCGGCTCCTGTGCTCCAAACGTCAGAGAGAAAGACTGGACGTCATCCTCTTTGTAATGCACTAAAGAACAGTTTGAAAAATGTGGGCTTCACCTCCCTTATCGCAGCTGAAATGAGTACGGTGGAGAGTTGAGAATTCAACCATCTCAACTGGCCTCCTTATTTTGCATGCATGGGAAATTCCAGAGGAAACTGCACAATAAATGTTTTCCTCACTTTGCCATTCCTGTGGGTAACCTATGCGTCGGAATTGCTCTCATGGAGCTTTCAGGCACATTTCAGTGGCATTGGGTAGTCCAGTGATGGCGAACCTTTTAGAGACTGAGTGCCCAAATTGCAACCCAAAACCCACTTATGCATCGTCGAGTGCTGGGTGGGTGTGGCCCATTGGCTGGGTGTGGCCAATTGGGTGGGCGTGGCCAATTGGGCGGGCGTGGCTGCGGTGGTAACGGCAGACTGGGTGGGACTAAAAAGTTCAATCAATCAATTTCAACTTTGCAAGATCTTTTTTTTTTCCCGCGAGAAGTTGAAATTGAGTGATTGAACCTTTTTTTTTTTTTTGCACACGTCGGCGGAGGCCTAAAGCGAAAAGGTTTTATAAAACCCAGCTGAAGGCCTAGGACCGGGGCGACGGTGCGCGTGCCCACAGAGAGGGCTCTGAGTGCTGCCTCTGGCACCCGTGCCATAGGTTCGCCACCACTGGTATAGTCCCTAAGCCTGAAGAAGATTTGAAAGAAATACTTGAGAACTTGAGAGGTCTTTGATGTTCTCTGACCTTGGTTGTTTTCTTGAAGACATTGCAGTATCCAAACCAGGTAACATCTACTTACCTAGTCACTAGCAATGATGATACCTAATGAAATGTCTGCAAGAAAACAACCAACATCAGAGAGCACAAGGAACTTCTCATTTCAACCCTGAGCTACAAATATTCTCCTTTATTGGTACTTGAGAACTTGCATGAGCATAACATCTCGCTCCTATTCCTTCAAACAGACTGCTTTTTCCAGCTTCCTGAGTTCTCCTTAACAGGAAAGTGGCTGCTTTAACAGGCACATTCCATTTAATGAGTTGATTCATTCCAGACAGGGACTAGATCACATGCATGGGATTGGGAGTTCAATCCATCTGAGAAGCTCCAACCTAGAGATGCCTGATTATCAAATGTTTCACAGTTGATCCAGGGACATGTTTATGTATGAAGGATAATTTAATGTGCATATACCCTGGACACCATACCATTTAGTAAGAAAGGAGGAGGAGGAGGAGAAGGAGAAGGAGAAGGAGAAGAAGAAGAAGAAGAAGAAGAAGAAGAAGAAGAAGAAGAAGAAGAAGAAGAAGAAGAAGGAGGAGGAGGAGGAGGAGGAGGAGGAGTTGTTGTTGTTGTTGTTGTTGTTGTTTCACTTCTCATCCAAGAAGCTTCATCGGTTCTGGCTTCATTACCCCTACCTGCCAGAACCGATGAAGCTTCTTAGATGAGAAGCGATCCTCCTCCTCCTCCTCCTTATCTGTATTTGTCAGACTTCACACCTGTTAAGGAAATAAATCCTTAAGAAGAAGAAGGGGGAGCCTGGAACCCCCACAGAGCACGTCCCTGGGTGGCGGATTGGGGGGCCCTACCCATTATGGCTTTTATACTGTAATGGCAGGTTGGAGGGAATCAAATACCTCCCGTGAACCAATAGGCCTGGTGAGTGGCAGCTGGCTCCCCAGTATCGACTGAAGGCGGAGACCATATTGGTTGGAACGGATTCAGAAGAACAGCACACGGTGTGGTGGCAGCCACTTGAACAGCATGTGCACAGCGGTGTAGAAAGCAAAGGGAAGACTACTACACTATATATTTCCCAGGGAAATCATGTTAATGGCGGCAAAACCTAACAATGGCCCCGAGTACGGGCGCCCCTTAAATGGGGCAGGGGTGCTAAGAATCTCCCGGTCCGCTAGAAGCATGATAAACACAAAACTACAAAATGGCACAAGAAGAAGAAGAAGAAGAAGTAGTAGTAGTAGTAGTAGTGGAGGAGGAGGAGAAGGAGGAGGGGGGACATCTGTATAAAGCTTAATCAACTATAAAAATGCATTAGGGAAAACTTGCTGAAAAATAGGGCTGTGCAGTGCTTCAGGTTCATTCTCAAGAAAGTGCTTGAATGAAGCACTTGAATGAAGCACTTTTCTTCAAACCCTTTAAAGCAGCTGCTTCGCTTCTTTTTATCAGGTGTTTGTTCCCAGGGAAAATCTACAGCTACCTTAGAACATAGAATCATAAGGCTGGAAGGGACCTTGGAGGTCTAGCCTAACCCCCAAGATCAAGGCAGGAGATTGTATATCATTCCAGACAAATGGTTATCTAACCTTGTCTTGAGACCTCCAGCACTCACAACTTCTGGAGCCAAGCTGATTCACTGATTAATGGTTCTCACAGTCAGGAAATTTCTCCACAGTTCCAGACTGGAACTCTCTTTAGCAAGCTTCCACCCATTACTTCTTATCCTGCCCTTTTGTGCGTTGAGGGGGATTTGCATCTCAGTACCTTGAGATATTGGTCCCTTTCCCATGTCTCCCAAAGCACCTTGGATTCAATGTGCTACAGAGTCTAACAAAAGACCATGCATCTGGAGAAGGACCAAAGAAAATTTGCACATCTGGAGATATGTACTACCAATTTCGATGCAAATGAGTTGTTTAATAATAAATTATCTGACAACCCCCCCCCAAAAAAACCACACTTTTAAAATTCACAGAAACAAGAAGGAAACTTGTCTAGAGAAAAGAAGGACTGGGGGGGGGGACATAATAGCAGCATTCCAGTATTTGAGAGGCTGCCACTAAGAGGAAGGGGGTCAACTTATTTTCCAAAGCACCAGAAAACGAGACAAGAAACAATGGATGGAAACTAATCAAGGAGAGAAGCAATCTAGAACCAAGGAGAAACTTCCTAAAAGCGAGGACAATTAACCAGTGGAACAGCTTGCCTTCAGAAGTTGTGGGTGCTCCATCACTGGAGGTTTTTAAGAAGAGACTGGGCAGTCACTTGTCTGAAATGGTATAGGATCTCCTGCTTGAGCAGGGGGCTGGACCTAGAAGACCTCTAAGGTCCCTTCCAGCTCTATTCTGATTCAAGTTATCACCACTAGTATATGGGTTTATCAACTGCGTCTGTTCTTACAGAAATGTAACTTCTCTTGACCCGCCACAAAAGAGGCTGAAAGTAGAAGTTAGTTGACTGGGCAACTTAAAAAAAATGGATAAAATAGAGGCAAAGGGAGGGAATGTGAACTTTCAGCAACAAGGAACCTGAGAGTGTCCTTGATGTAGCAGGACAATGAGAAGATCTGCTGGTTCTGAAGGGTCCTTGATGCCCCCTCAGTGTTTGAGAAATGGAACAATTTTGGAGCTAGCAATCTATTTGCTTCCAGGGGAGCAGCTGATGGTTTCCCTTTAATACCTGCTCTCTTCATTATCTCTCATCACACTAACCCAGCAAGTGTCAAATGCCCAAACTTAATGTTCTTTAACCACAACACTATCATGACCTGAATTTAACTCAAGTGTTCAAGCAATCTAGTCTGCTTCTCTGCTTTCAACTAATTGTGGAATACAGGTCAGAAGAGCTGCATTTACCTCTGCAATGAACTAATAACATTTTATGTTACAGGCCAACGTGACTTTAATTCTGCAGGGGCATTTTTTGGGTGGGTGGGGGGAGTTCCCCTTGTTTAGAGCAGCAAGATTGCTTTGAGAAAGGCCTCCAAGGTTGGAGCCAAATGCATTTCTTCTCCCTGGTTGGACATGTTGGGGAGCATGGAGGATTTGTTTTATTTTATTTTTAAAGGAAAATACTTGAAAGTAACAAGAAGCAGCTTGATCTGCATAATGCCTTTTATTCAGTTTGGAGAGCCAGAAGGAAATTGGTCTTTTTCCCCATCACATCAGTTTCATTTTTAGGTTATACGTCTCTTCGCTATTTGTGGTCAGAGCAGACCCAAATTATATTTGCTAGGTACTGCAAGGTGAATGAGGAAAAGAATTTGGGAGTTGGATCTCCATAATATTAGTTAGGATTGGATAAAAATCCTATATGGGCTTCCTCACTGAGCAATATCTTCATCACCGCAGGTTGCCTAAATTCATAAGCTACCTGTCTTCATTCTTCAATCATCATTCTTATACACATCCCATCCGAACTAAGCATCTCTCTCTCTCTCTCTCTCTCTCTCTCTCTAAGCATGTCTTTCCTTTATTTATTGATTGACCGATGCGTCACCAAAACCTTTTGCTGTAGTTTCTCACACTAATACTTAATAACATTATTTTCTTTTTTTTAAAAAAGAAACAGAGCCCAGTGTAATATGATAGAGCGACTATAAGCAGCCTTGAAAAATATTAGATGCTTTGTTGGTTTAGTAGATCCATCATGATAGCTCAGTGAATATTTCAGTTTTATAGGGAATAGCTAAACTTTGGATATAAGATTTGTGAGACGCCAGGTGAAAGAAAGCTTGCTCCTGAGCCTTTAAACCTGGCTGTGTCAGTTGGCATGGGGCCCGATGGCGAAACAGTAGGGTGGAAGTGGTTGGCATCACCGCTGCTCTGCTCTACGTTTGCGATCTTTTACTCTGTATTTAAGCTTTTGTAATTGTGATCAGTTTTCACATTTATAATGGTTTGCATCTGTTTTTTTTTATATAGATTGCAAGCTGCCTATAGTCACTCCAAACAATGAGATAGATGATGCATAAATTTAATTAAATGTATGTATGTATGTATGTATGTATGTATGTATGTATGTATGTATGTATGTATGTATGTATGTATGAATAAATAACAGAATAATAGAGTTGGAAGGGAGCTTGTAGGTCATATAGCCCAACCCTCTGCTAAAGCAGGAGACCCTATTCCATTTCTGACAAGTGGCTTCCAGTCTCTTCTTAAAAGCCTCCAGGATGAAGCACCCACAACTTCTGAAGGCAAGACGTTCCACTGGTTAGTTGTTTTCACTGTGAGGAAATTTCTCCTTATTTCTAGGTTGAATCTCTCCTTGATCAGTTTCCATCCATTGTTTCTTGTCTGGTCTTCAGGTGCTTTGGAAAAGAGGTTGACTTCTTCTCAAAGATTGGTCAACTCTGGTCCTTCTCTTCACTAGACTAGCCATGCCCAGTTCTTGTAACCGTTCTTCATAAGTTTTAGCCTCCAGGCCTCTAATCGTCTTTATTGCTCTTCTCTGCACTCTTTCTAGAGTCTCAACATCTTTTTTAAAGTGTGGTGACCAAAACTGAATGCAATGAATGAATGACCAATGCAGTATTGTCTTTTGAAACTTTCCCCTCCCCTCAGGATCAGCTTTGCCAATGTTGGGGATTTTAGCCTGCTGATTGCTGGTTAGTAAAATGGATTGTGATTAGTTGTGATCTATCCCCCCCCCTTTTTTTTTTGAGTCCTCAGGGTAAAGAATTGAAAGCTTGTAAAAGCAAGCATTTGGTGACCATTTCTATACTTACCATTATCCATAGAAAACTCAAGGCTGGCAAATGATCCTTTTTTTAAAAAAAAAAATGTGGTTATTCTTCCTAGTAGTTAAATCATTGTTAGCGTCTTTCCAACTTCTTTGTTTCCCCTGGGTTGTTTAATTATTGCTGAATGAGTGATACTGTTGAGGAATTTGCTAGGGTTAGGAAGTAATTAGTATTTCTATCTATCTCAATGAAAGAGGCTATTGCTATTAATTAATATCCATACAAGGGAGCCAAAGACGTTTTTAAAAAGTCTACAATGGAAATATCTCCAGGGCCCACATTTGCTTCAAGAGTCTCTTTGACAGGTAGCCATCTATTATTTTAACAAGCTGAGATACTTTGCATCTCCAGACGCAGGAGGTCAGTCCATCATGGCTGTCAAATTTCTGATAACTAAAGTGTCCCTATTAATAACTAAAAATTGAGCAAAAGTTAAACTATTGTAAGAGGTGATAGAGCTTCAGTCTGGGGTCCTCACACTGGCAAATGCCAAACAGCAGCAAGCTGGTTATTGCTTACAAAAAAGGAACAAAAAAAAGTTGTATTAAAATAGTAATTTGTTGGTGATGTACAGTACTGTCTTGTTTGTATTATTGTGCTATGCATGTTGTTTGTGATATTTTTATTATTATCATCAGGACTGTACTAGATGTTGGCATCTAGCTGACTTTGACTGGAATTTAAAAAACTAACTGGGTTCAGACCTGGTTAGTAGCTGGATAAGAGATCACCAGTAAAAGACCAGTTGTAGTCCAGATTTAACAGAATAAAAGAGTTGGAAGGGACCTTGGAAGTCTTCTATTCCAATCAGCTCAAGAAGGAGATCCTATACCATTTTGGACAAATGGCTGTCCAGTGATGGAGCACCCACAATTTTCAAAGGCAAGCTGTTCTACTGATTGATTGTTCTCACCGTTAGGAAATTTCTCCTTAGAAAGTTGCTTCTCTCCTTGATTAGTTCCCATCCATTGCTTCTTGTCCTTCCTTTATGGTGCTTTGGAGAATAGACTCCGTCTTCTTTGTGGCAGCCTCTCAAATACTGGAACACTGCTGTCATGTCATCTCTAATCCTTCTTTTCACCAGATTAGCCATACACAATTCCTGCAACTGTTCTTTATATGTTTTGAAAGTCAAAGGACATCCTATGAGAAAGCAAGGGAAACCAGTCCTGTAATGTTCCCAAGAATACTACATGGGTATGTCCATGTCCACCAAGAATTGAGTATGAATTTCCTTTGAGTCAAACTGCAACACTTGGTGTCCACATTGGCATATCTATAGGCGATTATCTAATATAAGTGTGTATGTGTGTGTGAAGATTGTTGAGAAACATTCAACCAGGCATGGGGAGGCCTAAAATGTAGAAGTAGCCTTGAGTCCTTGTGCAACTGCAAATGGTCCAGAACTGACCCCCCCCACACATAAGATAGAACCTCATCTATCTGTTCTCAGGTTAAGGCTGGCAGTCTGGTGAAATTCTTGTGTAGCAGGCAGAAAATGTATAATAATAAGCTTGAACCTTGTACATGAAGGTCTGGTTACTTTTGCCTGACAAGACTGAGATATAGGAATAAGATGTAATATAGAATTATAGAATAGAATTCTTTATTGGCCAAATGTGGTTGGACAGACAAGGAATTTGTCTCCGGTGCATAAGCTCTTAGTGTGCATACAACCAATAGTGATAAATCATGGTCATAATCAACATAAAATACATTCATCATAAATCATAAGATATAATACATTCATCATAAATCATAAGATGCAACACATAGTAATAGTCATAGGAAGGGCTTTTTTTGTCATAGAACGCCGAGAACGGAGTTCCGGCACCTTTTTTGGATGGAACCTTGTAGGGTAGGCAAGGCGGGTTGTATGACATGTGTGAGTTCCAGCACCTTTTTTTTTTTTTACAAAAAAAGCACTGGTCATGGGATACTCTTAACCAAACAACATCAATCACACTAGAGTACTAAATAAAACAATATAAATCGTAAGATACAAGCAACAAAGTTATAGACACTTAACACCTGCCTTGCTTAGCACTGGAAATTCTGGCCCCAATTGTCTCCTGCCTTGGGCAGTGGGTTGGACTGGAAGACCTCCAAGGTCCCTTTTAGCCCTAGGAATCTATGATTCTATGAATTGTGTTTGTAAGTTGAGGACTATCAGTACAAGTTGAATGGGTAGGGTTCCATATGAATGGAAATAAGACGTTTTATATCCAGTGCTCAGTTCTCTCACCAAAGAATAGGATAAAAGTTCAGTGGGTAGCGCAATGTATTTTGGGGGGAGTGAGGCCCATAGTAGCTGAGGCAAAAATGTAAAGTAGGTAGAGCTGTTTTCCATGTCTCTCTCTGTGTGTGTGTGGGGTAATTTTTCCATCGTTCTAGGTGTGGCTGCCATTCTGCTAAGCTACGCATCGCAAGCTGCAGCCTGACATCAGTAATGGCAGGAGGGAACAGTGCAGGGAGGGATCAAAACCAAGCAGATTGCCCCATGGGAAGCACCAGCCCTCTCAAGGTCACACCAAAAGAATGTGGAGCTGGCGAGCACGTGAAGATAGGGATTTTTCCCAAATTGTTAACACCTGATTGGACATTGACTGATAACCAGGAGGGGGGGGGACTGTCCGGGACCAAAGGAAAGTTAATTGCATCCTTTGCGCGTAAAAACCTCAGATCCAGCTTTGCTTTTTCTGTAACCACCTTGGCTTTAGTAAAGTATACTTTTGGCTAATCCTGGACCAGGAGTCTTTTTTTTTTTTCTTAACTGACCAGGTTGGGACGATTGACCCTGGGATTTTAAGGAACATATATAGGGGAGGAAAGTGCCTTTCCAAATTAGTAGCAACAATGGCACTCAATTCGTTGGAATGACTGGAGGGGGGGTGGTATTCAGCTGCGTCATTTGATTTGCAAAACTGGTAAACCAAAGTGACAGGTTGCCTAACACGGAGTAATAATTAGCAACTTAAGCTCTCAGCCATTTTAGAGTGAATTATAAACAGCAAAAGATACAATAATAGACCAGACACCACCACTATTCAGTCAAAACAGGTTTAACACATAGACTGACGAAAAGTTACTTAGATACAGTTAAAGATAAGGGCTTCCCGCAGTAGAACTCAGCCCCAGATGACTTCATGGACATGTTTATATCTCCATTGTTTTCTGGGCAATGACATAGATGTGGTTTGCCATTGACTTTTGCAAGGATGTTTCCTCAGGGTCTGAAAGTAATTTATAAACCTTGGACTCCTGGTCTCGTCCCATCTAATTACTAACCAGGTCTGACCCTACTTAGCTTTTTGAAGATCAGCCAAGACCGTCTAGGGATCCATCTCTATAACAAATACTCTCAGAAGAATCAGCCACGTAGTGGGAAGAAGCTCCACAGAGCTGAGTCAACCAAGAAGTTCCTCAGTTTTGTTCCCACCAGACTAATAGAAGGTAATGGGAGACCGATCTTTGAGTTTAGGCAGATTCATTTAAATTGGGGTTGGCGAAACTACTGATAACCAGGCTAGCATAAAATTAGTCTTCCCGTTTTCCATTTGTTACCCTCCTTTAACTGCATTCTATGTCCTCTGAAGCATCCAAGCAGTCTTTAAAGGTGGCCCCATGTAGCAAAGATGACATTAATGTAATACAAAGATTAAGGGGTGTGTGCAGCTATGACCAAGTTAGTTTCCTCCAGATAGAATGGAAGCTGATGGAACCTTTGAAGTAGTGAGGGGTCTGCAGAAAAGTTTGCTGATAAAACCCCCCCTTTACCCCTTGCACATATTTATTCATTGAGAGCATCTCTAAATTCTGTGCAGGCACAGGGCTTACACAGATGCCTTCTTCAGCTTTTGCAAACACCAGAGAAAGTTGTCGAAATAATTTGAAGGTGAACAAAGCAGAAGAGAACTGCTTGGTTGCTGTATGATGTGCTTTTCTCATATTTTGATGGAAGCCAAACTCTCCTGCATGATTTCTGCAGGCTTTGAGAGTGTAAATGCCATCTCTGACCACAATCATGCCCACTGCAATCCCTTGATGAATCTGCTGCAAAGATACTCCTAATTGAGTCTTTGACTCCTCATTTTGGCACTACTTTAATGGAGTTGCAGAATTTACTCTGGAGGGAGGGGGTGCTTCCCAGATGGTAAAGAGGCAGCAGAGTTTAGAGTGTCTGGAAGGCAGGAAAAGAGTTAAGACGGACTTTCCTCAGCAATTCACACTATAATTATGTAGATAGTTGCTTAAGTCTGGGAAGGTAGATGTCAAGCCCCAAGAACGACATGTGGAATTACTTTGAATACTTTTTAAAAAATTGTTGTTCACCTATAGACAGAATCGTGTCAAACTAAAACAACCACAAGGGCAATTCAGAAATAAACCTCCATTTGGTTATCAATGACAGACACTGGGCTATAGTGTACGGGGGTGGTGGTGATCAAAAACATCCCAACGGAACTGCTTCAAAAGTTCTTGGGTGCAGCTAGCGGTGTGCAGGCGAGCATTATGGTGAACCAACACCACACCGGAAGTCAGCCTGCCCGGACGCTTGTTATGGATGTCTCGTCTGAGTTTTCGTAACGTTTCACAGTAGACTTCTGAATGGATGGTTGAATCACGCTCCATTTCTATGGCACCACAATTAATGGTGTTAGTTCATGATAATGCTCGCCCGCACACCGCTAGACACACCCAAGAACTTTTTTTCTTTTTTAAAAAAAAGTTTTTTATTAATAATACAAAATTAAAAAAAAACATTGGACATAGATATGACATCACTGGTTCCATACATCTTCCGTCACTTTACAATAATATTACTATTCATATAAACATATAGTTCTTAAGCTTTATTCATTATTTAAGCAAGATATAATATAATATTAATACTTTCCCCCTTATTTCTGCATATTTATTTATCTCTTAAGCATACATTTATCTATAATAACATCTATATTTTTGTTCTAACACTATACATTTGTCTTGGCTACCCTCTTGTTATCTATCCAATCATAAAATTGTTCCCAGATTTTGTAGTACTTAGTTTCACTTTTATCCTTGAGTTCCAAAGTGAGTCTGTCCATTTCTGCGCAGTTGAAAATTTTCAGTAATATTTCCTCTTCAGTTGGAATATCTTCCTCTTTCCATTTTTGAGCGAAGGCTATTCGTGCCGCTGGGACTATATGCAGTAATAAATAATTTGTATCTTTCTTATATTTTTCTATAATTCCCAGTAAGAAAAATTCCGGTTTGACCTCTATATCCGTTAGCAAAATTTCCTCCAGCCAGTTCTTTAATAAATTCCAAAATTTTTGCTCCTTTGGGCATTCCCACCACATGTGATAGTAATTCCCAACGGTCTCTCTACACTTCCAGCATATTGAAGATTTCCCCTTATTCATTCGTGCTAATCTTGTGGGGGGGGGAGGTGCCACCTGTAAAACATCTTATAGAGGTTTTCCTTGTAGGAAGTTGCTAGTGTGATTTTTAAATTTCCCCCCCATAAACTTTGCCAATTGTCCAGATCAATATTATGCCCAAAATATTTACACCAAATTATCATCGTTTCTTTCACCTGTTCCTCGATCATATCTTGTTCAGTTCCGTTGGGATGTTTTTGATGACCTCCCCTATAGCCCAGCTTTGGCACGGAGCGACTACTCCTAAGGAATTTCAAACTTTGTAAGACGTTATGACAAGTGCCTCAGTTTGAATGGCGATTATGTCGAAAAGTAATGTAATGTTGTAGTTTTCTAATGTGTATAATAAACGTTCTGTATCTGCGAGTGTCTGTCACTGGTAACCAAATGGAGCTTTATTTCCGAATGGCCCTTGTATTTTGCATAACTATAGATGTACCCTGAGAAAAATTAGGGAGGGGCTATTTTAACTCACTTTCCGTTGACCAAACTTTCCAAGCTTCACTGTCTCTTTGCTCTCTGGGACTCCAGACTACATTCCACCACAAATGGCCATCTCTCATGCTGATGTGAGAAGATAGAAATACAGAATAACAGAATTGAAAGGGACCTTGGAGGTCTTCTAGTCCAACCCCCTGCCCAAGCAGGAGACCCTATACAATTTCAGGCAAATGGCTGTCCAGTCTCTTCTTAAAAAACTCTAGTGATGGAGCATCCACAGCCTCTGGAGGCAGGTTGTCCCACTGATTAATTATTCTCAGTGTCAGGAAGTTTCTCCTTAGTTCTAGGCTGCTTCTCTCCTTGGTAAGTTTCCCTCCATTATTTCTTGTTCTCCCCTCAGGTGCTTTGGAGAATAGGTTGACCCCCTCTGCTCTGTGACAGCTGCTGAAATATTGGAGGACTGCTATTGTGTCACTCCTAGTTCTTCTCTTCATTAGACTAGATATTCCCAATCAGCAATGGCTTTATAATACATTCTCAATTCTGACTCCATGCAAATTGTGCTAAAACATCTTCCTGTAGATATCTCAAAAAAAAGTCCCATTCAACTTTACTTTTCGAATTAATATCTAAAAGAGTGACTATAAGACTTTTATTGATTTCAGTCCTTGGGGGGGGGGGGGACCAAAGTTTAACAAAGAAGTGAGATGGTAGAAAAACACCTTGCTGCACCTTTTTTTTTCTTTTTTAAAATTTGTTTGGGTCTAGCTTCTGTGTCCCTTTACCAAATATGAGGGTTTTTTCACCCCCTCTTAGCCCAGTGAATGGATTTTATTTTGCACTTGCCTAAATGCAGTGCTTTTTTTGTAAAAAAAAAAAAAAAGGTGCCGGAACTCACACATCTCATACAACCCGCTTTGCCTACCCTACAAGGTTCCATCCAAAAAAGGTGCCGGAACTCCGTTCTGAGCGTTCTATGAGAAAAAAGGCCCTGGGGATAGGATAGGATAGAATAGAATAAGAAATAAAATGGAATAGAGTGGAGTGGAGTGAAATAGAATAGAATAGAATAGAATACAATAGAATAGAAATAGAAAGGAATGGAATGGAATGGAATAAATGGAATGCAATGCAATGCAATGCAATGGAATAGATGGAATGGAATGGAATGGAATGGAATAGAATAGAATAGAATAGAATAGAATAGAATAGAATAGAATAGAATAGAATAGAATAGAATAGAATAGAATAGAATAGAATAGAATAGAATAGAATAAGAAACAGAATGGAATGGAATGGAGTGAAATGGAATAGAATACAAAGAATAGAATAGAAATAGAAAGGAATGGAATGGAATTAATGGAATAGAATGGAATAGAATAGAAATAGAAATAGAAAGGAATGGAATGGAATGGAATAAGAATAGAAATAGAATAGAATAGAATAGAATAGAATAGAATAGAATAGAATAGAATAGAATAGAATAGAATAGAATAGAATAGAATAGAATAGAATAAGGATAGGAATAGAATAAGGATAGGGATAGGCAGTGCTTTTTTTCTAAAAAAAAGAAAAGGAACTCACACATCTCATACAACCCACCTTGCCTACCCTACAAGGTTCCATCCCAAAAAGGTGCCGGAACTCCGTTCTGAGCGTTCTATGAGAAAAAAAGCCCTGCCTAAATGTATATTTCTCTTGCAAGTGTTTTTCCCCCCAAGAGTGATACATACCTGCAACATACCTGTTGCCAAAAAGGGTATGTTTTTGTGAGCCTTTCCTCCAAGAACCTATGAATATTAAAGAACAATGACTTTTCAGCTCACATAGCAGGTGGAAAAAGGTTCATTGGTTTGAGAAGCATACATTTCTCCTCCATCTGAACCCGTTGCTCATGCAGCATTTGTTGCGAACAGCAGAAAGAGGGTGTCCTTGTGAGAATTAAGTTGTCCTTCTAACACTGCTCTTATTACTTCTTGTCCTGATTTCTATATTTTTGTTTTCTCCTTCATTTCACAGCGAGAAGCCAAAGCTGAATACAAATACACTCCTCACTTTTATCCAGAGGACAGTCTTCCAAAGTATTATATACAAGTGCTAAAATCTATTCAAGGGCCTGTCAATAAAAGTGACCTTACTTTTAAATTGCTGTGGGGTGCTTGGGTGTTTTCGGTCTCATCAATCTGATGATGTGCTACAGTAGAGCTTGCAACACTGCAGACCTGAAATCCTGTGAATCACAACTCCAGAGTTGGGTTCCTCTACTTTTAAGGGTGCTGGACACTTCAGTCAAAACAGAGCTGGAAGGGACCTTGGAGGCCTTCTAGTCCAGCCCCCTGCTCAAGCAGGAGACCCTATACGATTTCAGACAAGTGACTGTCCAGTGTCTTCTTAAAAACCTCCAGGGATGAAGCACCCACAATCTCTGAAGGCAAGCTTGTCCACTGTTTGATTGTTAGGAAGTTTCTCCTTAGTTCCAGGTTGCTTCTCTCCTTGACTAGTTTCCATCCATTGTTTCTTGCTTTCTGGTGCTTTGGAAAATAGGTGGACCCCCTCCTCTTTGTGGCAGCCTCTCAAATACTGGAATACTGCTATCATGTCCCCCCTTGTCCTTCTTTTCTCTAGACTAGCTTTTGGAAATATGTTGTCAGAACTCTTACAGAATGGTTCCAGGTTTGAGGGATTCCCGATTTATGACTCTAATTTAATAATTATTTATTTAGTCTAGTAAGTGAGAAGATCTCTTGCTTGAGCAGGGGGTTGGACTAGAAGACCTCCAAGGTCCCTTCCAACTCTGTGGTTCCATAATAACCATTTATAACGCATCTGTTTTCCAGCATAGTTCTGCTGGGGCAGGGTGGATATACTTCTTTAAAAAGCACTAGGCTTCAAGGGGATTATACTTTTAGGTTCCAATAAAGTGTTAAGGGGTACTCTGGGCCACAGGGGGTAGTGGTGGAAATTAAACAGCACAAAAAAATCAAGACTTGGCTTTGCAGCACACCACTTGCCTTTTTAAAAAATTACTTTTTTGCGTGTAAAAAAATTAGCTGGGTCAAAAACAGCTTCCCTGGTGGACATCAGGAAAGCTGTCCATATATACCGTGTTTCACCAAAAATAAGTCTGGGTTTTATATTAATTTTTGCTCCCAAAGACGCATTAGGTCATTTTTCTGGTTAGATCTTATTTTTGGGGAAATACGGTACTAAATGCGTCTTTTAAAGAAAGAAGTAAAAGTTTTAAGCTAGTTTAATGTTTCACTAAGGCTATAATGGCTGGGGAAGTTTGGAGTCTCTCAGTCAATAAAGAGTACTAATTCTGATAATAATTCAAACCTTAACTCTCCCCAGATCTAGCAGAATCCTTCTTTCTGACATGCTTCTTATCCCTGTGATAGATAGCAGGCGAAAACAATGTCCATTCATGTTATTGCCAATCCTTGCATGTCACATTTGTCACATTGGGGGGGGGGGACGGACGGACTGAGAGAAGGGGAATTCAAAAAGTAATGAATATTCTTGAATTATAGTTGGGGAGTCCAGGTTGAGAAAGTTAAGACTCAAGGTCATCTAGAAAGGGAAGGTCGTTAAAACAAGGCTGTTTCGATTTCAGTCTGTTCCATGGTTGCTCTTAAATTGTGCTGCTTCAAGGACTACATAATCCATGTGGGTTCTTTTGAGTTTGGATTTTTGCTTGCAGATGTTTTATCATCAGACTAGGCAACGTCATCAACGCTCAGTGCTGATCAATGAAGTAATGTCTGAAAAATCGATTTCATTTCTTCCAATTGGAAGAGAATATTTGTGGTGTCCTTGGTGCTCAGTGAGCTTGCTGGTTTTATTACCAAACTAGGTAATCTTTGCTCAGAGCAAACCCCTCCTAATGCTGATGATGTTACCAAGTTTGGTCGTGAAATGTCTGCAAGAAAGCCACCAAGCTCACAGACTCCACATTTTGTTTCTTCCTTGTCCCTTCTCATGAATTTCTTCAAAGCTTTAAGCCCCCTTTGTACCTCCAATATAGAAAAAAATATCCAGGTCACTCTCTCGGTTTATTGTTTATATGTCCCCTTTTAATGATTAAAACATCAGCCAGCTTCTTTTGAATGTCCAGTGTAACATCTTTTTCCATGTCATTTTTGTAGCCTGTCATTCGTGAGTCGACTTTCAACTCTGTCTTTGTCTTGTTAGGTGAAACTTATTCCTCTTCCATGACATCTTTTAGACACAGTCAATCCGTAGAGACAGATATTCCCGTTGACATTATTAATAATAATTTCTGACTCCCATTTTTTAAAAAGTATCCTCCAATATTTCCATGTTTAGAATATTTTGTGCCATTCTGTAACTCTTAGTCAAGTTTATGTATTCTTTTCTTTAATTGAAATATTTAGTTCCCTCTTGTGCCCAACTTATTTTTTAAAAGTCAAAACAAAGCACATTTTCCCATGGAAAGGATTATAATTCACTCCAAAATCTTATTTCAAATTTAGCTGGACCCTTAGTCCATTTGCAGCTTTCTAAAAACAAAGTTTTAATCAACCTTTTGCTGTTTATTTATTTTAAAAAAAGTTCTTAAGTTTGTAGTTAAATTTAGTTTCATTAAGGACTGAAGCCAGACTTACCGGTGTTGATCCAAAAGTTTTTAATAACTGAAAATTAATAAGAAATTTCCAAATGTGATTATGAAAAGGAAATATGTACACATAGTGTCAGAGATCCGACTGATGAACCCAACCAAGCAAGCACCTTCGAGACGATCCAATCTTTTAATGCAAAACTTTATTGAGTACATCATTTCGGCATGTATGAATACAAAACCAACTCTGGGAAACCCTAACCCAAACCATATAGTATGGCAAAAGCTATGGGATAGAAATATTAAACTGACTAAAGCAGCTTCATATAAAGAAAACTTATATAAAATGTTTTATAGATGGCACATGACACCCGTAAGACTAGCGAAAATGTTTAAAAATGTTTCGAATAATTGTTGGAAATGTAAACAAAAGCCAGGTACTTATTACCATATCTGGTGGGTATGTCCTAGTGCAAAAAAATTTTGGTTTAAGATTCATGGCTGGAAAGGATGACTAAAATACAGATAGAATTTAAGCCAGAACTGTTTTTGTTAGGAATATTAGGATCTAATTATGGGAAAGAGAATGAGTATTTAATATTACATGTATTGACAGCTGCGAGAATAGCATTTGCCCAATACTGGAAAAATGAAAATATACCATCTGATGAGATTATAATTAGGAAAATTTTAGAATGTGCAGAAATGGACAGACTAACCCTAGAGATTAAAGAGAAAAGACTCAGTCTATTTTAAAACATGGGAAATTTTTTTATCAATGGTTAGCAAAATGAACTAGCGAGAAATGATTGTAAAATTTAACAAGATGAATGATATTTACTGATTAATTGATACTCTTTATGATCACTGTTATTCTTACTGACTATAGCTATTTACTGTCATATTAACTACTGTTATTGAATATTTGTATCCGGACAATAGTCTGCTTGCTAAAGTGTGGAAATCTTACTGGGGGCAACCCCATTGTTGTACCTACCCTTATCTTAACCCCATCCCTGAACCTTACCCTGAACCCCATTACCTATATTGACCCTATCCCTCCCCTACCCTTATAAAACTTAATAAAATATTGTTTAAAAAAAAAGCGCCAACCATGGTTTGAACAAGGTGACTATTCCCTTATCTCCACTGCTTGTAACCCACCAGAGACCACTGTCTTGCAATCTCCTCAGAGTAGCAATTGTTTGGAATGCTTGTGGGTAATCTCTGGTCCTCTGTCTGGAGAGGTTCAAAGAGCTGGTCTACTTGCCGGCTCTTTGTTCTTCACTGCTGTCATCAATTCTGCTTTTCACTGAGACATCTTCAGTCCTCCATTTTTCCTCTGGAAGTCATTGCTTCTTTGGCTCTTGACTTCTACTTCAACTTGCTGTCTGCTGGTGATCTGCCTCTTGGAACTCCACTCTTATGGTCTGGCTGAATAAATAATTTTTTTCCTGCCAAAGCAGCACAAACACAGAGATACACACAAATCTCCAAAACAGAATTATTGATAGTTGTTATATTGGGAAGTTTTGGAGTTGTAGAATTCACACATCTACCAAGCACATGGGTTTGGAGATGAATTATGGAATTCTCAGTGTTTCTTTTAGAGGGTTTTCAAATGGGGTTGAAATTCATGGAGGAGGGGGCTTTCATTGTTTAACAGTCTTGATCATCAGTATCAGAGTGCAGAGAAGAGCAATGAAGATGATCAGGGGACTGGAGGCTAAAACATATAAAGAACGGTTGCTGGAATTGGGTATTTCTAGTTTAATGAAGAGAAGGACTAGGGGTGACATGATAGCAGTCTTCCAATATCTAAGAGGCTGCCTCAAAGAACAGGGTCAAACTCTTCTCCAAAGCACCTAAAGGCAGGACAAGAAGCAATGGATGGAAGCTAATCAAGAAGAGAACCAATCTAGAACTAAGGAGACATTTCCTGACAGTGAGAACAATTAATCAGTGGAACGACCTGCTTTCAAAAATTGTGAATGCTCCAATACTGGGAGATTTTAAGAAGAGATTGGACAACCATTTGTCTGAAATGGTATATAGGGTTTCCTGCCTGAGGAGCGGGTTGGACTAGAAGACCTCCAAGGTCCCTTCCAAATCTGTTATTCTGTTTTATTTTCTCTATATATTTGTAAGGTATTATTTCTTAAATATCAGTTAAAAAGGTAAAGAGTTCCCTGTTAGTTCTGTCTGACTCTAGGGGACCGTGCTCATCTCCGTTTCTTGGCCAAGGGATGCACTATTGTCCAAAGACAATTTCCGTATGCCAAAGAGCAGCGAACGCTGTTACCTTCCCACCAAAGTGGTACCTATTTATCTACTCGCATTTGCATGTTTTCAAACTGCTAGGTGGGCAGGAGCTGGAGCAAGGAACGGGAGCTCACCCTGTCGTGCAGAGTTCAGGTCTCAAACCCAGGCCGTCAGCTCTCCAGCTGACAAACTCGGTGTCTTTAACCGCTCACCCATTGCACTCCAAAATAAATTATTTAAAAAAATAGCAATTAGGAGACCTTAAATCCCAGCTTATCGGAAGCAATTTTGGGAAGAAGGAACTCTACTTTCAGAGCATCCCAAATACAGCTGGCAGGCCATTGTGGGACCCTGGAGGTACTGTCGGACTGGATGACTGGATGAGAGCCTTCTCATATTCTGAAGATGCAGAAAGTCCAGCACAACCCATTAGTTGGAGCTGTGTATTGCTAGGAGATTAATTACACCAGAGTCACCTTTGCTACAGATTGTGAGGGATGAGAGCTTTGCATTCCTGCGTTGTGCTTGTTGAGATTCAGGTTGGGAAAAAAGTGCACCAAGTGTCCTTTGCACCAGACTTAACACAGGTGGCTGAATGCATTTGAAAGTTAAGAAGGCTGCTTAGACTCAAGGGCGCATCGTTTCTGGTTAGGCCTGGGCAATTCATCAAGAACTGGATGGGATATAATTGGATGCTACAAATGTGAAAATAACCTCTTTGTCAGTGCCGGCATCAGTAGGAGACCTGAGACAAGAGTTTTCTGATTAGATACCTACCGGATCTTTGGAACCCCCTCCCGGCAAAGTGGAATTTGCTGACTACATCTTTATCAGAAGGCCATTTTTTTTACACTTCTGAGTAGAAGCTGGAAGACAGGTTTCAGCTCTGTGCAAAAGATGCCTTGAGCAACAAAGGCTATGGATGGATATTATCATTATTATGCCTTGAGCAAAGGGCAAGCAGCTTTGCTCGCCTGCCGGAAACATTTTTCAAGAACCCAAACCGACGCCAACGTGGCACAGAATCGAAGTGGGCATTGCCAGAGCCAAGAAGGCTGGGGCCATCAATCTCTTTCTTTTGGGGATCCAATCCTCTCTGCCTTCCCCCTTCTCGTCTTCCCAGCTATTCTGCCCTTAGCAGAACAGGTCTATGCGGGCCGGTTGGCTTCGGAGGCGAAAAGCTGCTTAAGAAGGTGCACATGCTGAGCATCTGTCACTCAAAGACAGGTCATGCCCCGGAGCCCTTTTTGTCTTTGAAGCTGAAGCATGGTGTCACCCTCCCATAAAATATAACTTTGAGATGGCAGCTCTTCTCTTTTGCGTCTTTCCATGCCTCAGGATCAAGACTGTTAAGCTGCAGACTCAGAGGGGCAGTGGCCAAACTATATCTTTTCTTTGGGGTTTTGCTCTTAGTCCCATACGAGTGACTTGCAAGGGACTTTTGACATTGGGTTGAGGGTGCCTGTATCTCCAGTGCTGTAGCTGCCTCTCTCTTCCCATCACTCTCCAGATTAAAAGATCAAGACTTTCAGATAGTTAGGAAGTCTCAGAATAACTTAGAGTGAAGAAGAAGGGGTCAACCTATTCTCCAAAGCACCCAAAGGCAGGACAAAGAAGCAATGGATAGAAACCAATCAAGGAGAGAAGCAACCTGGAATTAAGGAGAAATTTCTCAACAGTTAGAACAATTAACCAGTGGAACAACCTGCCTCCAGAAGTTGTGGGTGCTCCAACCATGGAGGTGTTTAGGAAGAGATTGGACAACTATTTGTTTGAAATGGTGTAGGAGTTCCTGCTTGGGCAGGGGATTGAACTAGAAGACCTCTAAGATCCTTTGCAACTCTGTTATTCTGTAAATGCTTTTGAAGAATTTGCTTCTCTGACTATTTTCAGTTTGAAGTTTTTGATTACTTGGGTTGAATGTCTAGAGCGGGTTCTTTTTTATCTTTTTCTTCAGCCTTCAGTGAATGAAGGACAGCACGAAAGCCAAAATCTCATTAGCCCATCAATTGTCATCTCCATATTGATTGCATGCGGTCTGTCAGATTCTAACAGATATTAAACCTCATTGCATGTCAATTATCAAATATTAAATATTGTAACACTCCAGCTATCCAGGGCTGCCAGATATGAAACCAATGCATCTCTGCTATCAATTACTGTCAAAAGATGAAATACCCAGCAATCCTTTGGTTAAAAAAGAGAATATTGTATTTGGAGATGACTTTTTTTTTTCTTCATCAAAAAGTGTAGAGGAATTCATGTGTTTAATAGCAAATTCATTGTTCACTTGCTACCTCCCACCAATCTTTTGGGCTGTTAGCTGCAGGTAGTTGTGGAATTTCTCCACTCTGCTGCTTTCCTTTCCTAATCCGTTTCCAAAAAACCAAAAAATGAACTAGTGAGAAGAAGTGAGTTGTTTAACATTTGTCTCTCATAAAAAAAAAAAAAATCCTTTTGATGTTGGACATGTGGATGCTTTGGCATCCAAACTGGGACCAACAGCCAATAGAAGTATTGATCTAAAGCAGTATTGCTCAACCTTGACAACTGTAAGGACCCCCCTCAATTTACATCTTAAGAAGACAGAACTCTTGGAACAGGTTTTCCAACAGGAATCTTTATTAAGAAAAATTGACTGAAGGTGTGCTAGACAGGATCTGGGGGACCCCCCTGATCATTCAATGTTTTAAAGCGTTCCCAAGCAGTCCCACCCCACATTCCTTCCGGTCAATCCAAATTGGCAGATGGCTGGGTGTTAAATCCATCGGAATCCCAAACGTTTCAATCTTCCCCCCCTTTTTCCTTGCTGCCGGTAATAGGAGGCTTCATAGGGAGTGAGATCAAAGGCTGATTGCCTATTGTTATGGTTAGTACTCCAGAGAGGGAATCCACAGAGGATGTTTATTTGTAGATGATAGAAGGAATGCCAGTCATAAACACCCGTGTTTACTCCCCCCCCTTTGTAGTATGACAGAATCCCAAAGAGAGTAAGAATTGGGTTTTCTCAGAGTAGATTAGTTAGAAATAAAATATAATTGGATTCTGACAACAACTTTGAAATGTGTTGGATGGACAGTTCTGGAAGTTGAACCTTACAGATCCTTAAAGTGGCCAAACGCTGGTCCATAGACAGGATAAAGAAAGAACACATATTGTGTTGACGAAATGGAAGAAAAGCCATTACAAAGAGGAGCGTGAGCTTGCCTTCAGCGTGTCACAAGATTTCCAAAGACTACCAGGGTGGCCAGACCTTATTGGCCAAGTGATGATTTTATTTTAACTAAAGAAACATCTCTTTGACTTTGCCTATTGTAATGCTAATGGATAAACCTTCTTTACTCTTACAATGTTTGCTTGGAAAGGTTACACTGTGAATCACTGTGAGAGGTGATTACATCTTTAACAGGGCGTTCCATGAAGGGTTGTTAGCCAAGATGGATTCCCTGCCAAGACTGTAGCATCTTTTGACTCAGATTTGCAGAGCTCAACAACCAGTTGATTGAATATTTATTTGAAATAGCTTTAAACTGTAAGCATCTTAGCCCACGCTAAATCCAAAAATGCTAGGGAATTCCTGGAAGCTTGGCACTCAGACATATCAGTCATCAACAGACACATAGAGATAAGCCACATTTACACACCATTCAAGAGAGACAATAAAAAAAAAGCTAAGAAGGAAACAAGAAGACTAGAATACATGCTTTCCAGTAGCCCACACCCAGATAAGCAAGGATTAACACCAGTCCAACAAGCCAGCAAAAAGCAATACTCTAATCCAGGGGTCGGCAACCGTAAACACTCAAAGAGCCACTAGGACCCGTTTCCCAGAGAAAAGAAAACAATGGGAGCCGCAAAACTTGCCCGTGCGCATGCGTGCGCACACGGGGGAAGCTTGATTGAAGAATTTATTAAAAAGAAATAGAGGCTGCTGTGCATGAGTTCTCTCTCTCTCTCTCTCTCTCTCTCCCTCCCTCCCTCCCTCTCCCTCTCTTTGTCTCCCTCTCTCTCTCCCCCTCTCTCTCCCTCTCTCCGATCTTCTGCTCACCTGGCAAGCTGGCTTCACGCTTTTCTCCGACAAGCTGACACACATTCTTATTGGGCTGGCTCTCTCCTGCCCTTGGTCTGCCAGTCCTCTTCCCCCACTCAGTGAGAGAGAGAGAGAGAGAGAGAGAGAGAGAGGGAGAGAGAGAGAGAGAGAGAGAGAGAGAGAGAAGAGAGAGAGAGAGAGAGAGAGAGAGAGAGAGAGAGAAGGGAAGCGCAAGTGCCTCTCTCTGTCTCTCTCTCTCTCTCTGCAAATGGCGGAGGAGGCTGGGAGCCGCAGGAGAAAGCTCAAAGAGCCACATGCGGCTCCGGAGTCGCGGGTTGCTGACCCGTGCTCTAATCAAAGAACTACCAAGAAGCAAACCACTCTCCCACCAACATAGGCGGGCAGGTAAGATCTGTTCCATAATTGTCTATACTGTATACAAACGGGGAGTAAACCCCACACTCATTCGCACTGAAGATGTTACTTAGTCAGGTAATGAAATGTCTACAAGCTCAGAGATCACCAAGGACTCCACAGAAATGACTTCATTTCCTAAATCAATAAGACATTAAAAATTCAGCTCAGATTTGGGTCCCAGGTACAAATACAACAGTCCATGAAAAGGAGGTGAATGCACACATCTGAGCTTGGGTTATCCATCTTCCTGGATCCTCAGTGTTTCCTCCCTTTTTTGTTTTTTTTTGCACCATCATCTGGGACTACTCTCATTAGAATTGCACCAATCTTCCTAGAGCAGTGATGGCGAACCTTTTAGAGACTGAGTGCCCAAACTGCAACCCAAAACCCACTTATGCATCGTCGAGTGCCGGATGGGTGTGGCCAATTGGGTGGGTGTGGCCAGTTGGGTGGGCGTGGCTGCGGTGGTAACGGCAGACTGGGTGGGACTAAAAAGTTCAATCAATCAATTCCAACTTTGCAAGATCTTTTTTTTTTCCCGCGAGAAGTTTAAATTGACTGATTGAACCTTTTTTTTTTTTTTGTACATGGCGGCGGAGGCCTAAAGCGAAAAGGTTTTATAAAACCCAGCTGAAGGCCTAGGACTGGGGCGACGGCGCGCGTGCCCACAGAGAGGGCTCTGAGTGCCACTTCTGGCACCCGTGCCATAGGTTCGCCACCACTGTCCTAGAGCATTGCAGGGGTTGTGCAACTATTGGGGGCGGGGAAATGACAATTTCCCCAACTTTTCCATTCCTTTTACGTGAGTAGTTTGTGGAAGACTTCCATACTTCCATCTCATTTGAGCTAGAGAAAATAGCCCGTATTTATACAGTACATTCTAAGCTTAGAGAATATCTCTAGTAACACTTTATAAAGCATTAAGTACCGCTTTATATACCTTATAAACGAATGAAGGCGAATCTACATGTCCCAGGATAACGTTGCAGGATCCAATCTGGGTCCGTCACCAGGACCAGAGGTTTAGTCTTTCGAACTTTCGGACTCCGTGGGAGCCCATCTTCAGGGAACTTCTCTGATTGGATGCTTTATAAAGCATAAAGTACTGCTTTATAAAGTAGAGTACCACTTTATAAAGCCTTAGTAAGACCACACCTGGAATACTGCATCCAGTTTCGGTCACCACAATACAAAAAGATGTTGAGACTCTGGAAAGAATGCAGAGAAGAGCAACAAAGATGTATTAGGGGGCTGGAGGCTAAAACATGAAGAACGGTTTCAGGAATTGGATATGTCTAGATTAATTATAAGAAGGACTAGGGGTGACATGATATCAGTCTTCCAATATCCGAGGGGCTGCCACAAAGAAGGGGGGGTCAACCTATTTTCCAAAGCACCTGAAGGCAGGACAAGAAGCAACGGATGGAAACTAATCAAGGAGAGAAGCAACTAGAACTAAGGAGAAAGTTCCTGACAGTTTGAACAATTAACCAGTGGAACAACCTGTCTCTAGAAGCTGTGAGTGCTCCATCATTAGAGGTTTTCAAGAAGAGACTGGACAGCCATTTGTCTGGAATCATGTAATCATGAGCAGAGGGCTGGATCTGAAGACCTCCAAGGGCTGCTACCGGTAGTATAATTGGTGTTCTCTTGGTATGTTCTTCTTATGAATAAAATAATATAACATGTCAGTCTAACTCTAAAATAAATTCTCTGTGGCAGCAAAGTATTGCTTTCCCATATTTCGACAGAGCAAAAAAAAGAAAAAAAATCACAAAGCCCTTAATTACACCAAGAAAGCTGGAAACTGCATGCATTTTTGTGTCCTATCAAAGAAGAAGTTTGGCAAATTCAACCTATGTGGAAATTAAATTAAGTGTTGTTAAAGCATCTTGCATGTGAGAGCATGTTTTCTTTTTCTTTTTCTTTCCCGCCTCCTAACTGGAGTGTCAAAAGTCTGCAGACTAACTTCACTAAATCAAAACGGGTGTCCTCTAAATAATTGGGAATGTTATTGGCTTCTATTGATTTAACAATACCTTTTTGTCGTTGTGAAACTTCATCTGGGAAGCTGTGATACCAGCATGAATAAAAACAAGGCAGCTTTACAAGTGAGCAAAGCATCCCTCACCATTTTTCATTTTAGAAAGGGTACCTTATCCGGTAGATGAGATATTACTAACATAACTCAATCTTCTTAGAGAGATAAAATAAAATTAAAACCACTGCAAATTAAGGATATGGACAGCCTGAGCTATAAATCTCTTGTAACTCAAAGATGGAGTAGCTTCCATTTTCTGCTAAATTGTAATGCAGCCAATAAAGGGGCCACATATTTTTTGTTAGAATCACAAATGCTTATAGCCAATAATGTCCCTTTGCCAATGATTTGGCTGCTGGAGAATTAGAATTTCCAGTTGTGTTTTATTTTTGGCCAAGAAAGCGCTCCCAACTTCGAATCAAACCAGGAATGTCATCAGGTGGGGGAAGGGCATGTTAAAGCAAAACAGAGCAAATCAAAAACAAAACAAAACAACAATCTGTTATTTATTAAATACAGGTAGTCCTCAACTTACAACAACTCATTTAGTGACCGTTCAAAGTTACAGCATCACTGAAAAAAGTGACTTACCCAAAACTGTTTTTCCAAAAGGCAACTTGGACTTTCTTGCTTGTCCTTGAAGACATTTCGCTTCTCATCCTAGAAGCTTCTTCAGCTCTGACTGGCTGGGGGGGGGGGAATGGCAGGATTTATACTCCTTGCAGATAGCTGGTCATTTGCATTTTTTTAGAGAGTCATTGAGGCCACTTGGATAAACCTCTAAGTGGTCTCAACGACTCTCTAAAAGAAGGCAAATGACCAGCTGTCTGCAAGGAGTATAAGTACTTCCATTCCCCACCATCCAGTCAGAGCTGAAGAAGCTTCTTGGATGAGAAGCGAAACGTCTTCAAAGAAAAACAAGAAAGTCCAGTTGCCTCCTGAAAAAGCACCTTTGGGACAACCATGACCTGGATGACAGAGAATCTCCATAGACAAACGGTCCTTACATTATCATGTCGTTGCAATGTCCTTGTGGTCACAACATCAGAATTTGGGCAGCTGGCATTTACAGTGGTTGCAGCATCCCAAGATCATGTGACTGTCATCTGTGATCTTCCCAGCTGGATTCCAACAAGCAAAGTCAACGGGGGAAGCTGGATTCACTTAACAACCGTATGATTCAGGTAATAACCGCTTAACAAGCATAGCAAACAAGGTTGTAAAATCAGGCATGCCTCTCTCAACGACTGCCTTGCTTAGCAGCAGAATCAATCCCAATTGTGGCCATAAATCAAGGATTACCTGTAAATAGTCTTGAACTGTAAATTGTGTAGCACATTTGCGCAGTTGACTAATCACACAACCCCATCATGGGGTTATGCTTCAAGGTACTATGGTTTATCTATCAATTGTAGTTAAACAAACTATGCGTTGGCAGTTTTGGGGGTGCATCTCAAGAGGAGTAGTGACTCCATGGCTGCCATTTTGATGTTTTTGACCTCTTGCACACACCCAATGGAACCTAGGAGACAATTCTTTTGCTTTGTTTGGTTTTTTCCCCCCTTCTCCCATGCATTTCATTTCATTTCATTTCATTTTGATCTATTCTTTTGAAGGATTGTTTGTATCTGATGATAAAAATGAACAGGAAAATTTGTATCTATTTCGAGAACATTTCCCCCTAGCAGATATGTTCCTTCCAAGCAATTTCATTTAATAGTCTACTTTTTTTTTTGTACGATTTCACAAATCAGCAGATATTTGTGGATATTTTCCCCTAATAGGCAAATATTTGTATGCTTTTGTGATCGAAGGAAGCTGGTTTTGAGACGGAGGGATGACGCGGTTTTGATTTGTGTTTTGGTTAGAGAAAATCTGAGCGAATTCGCATTAAGTAGAGGAAGAAATAACTTCACATCCCTCTCATCTATAGCTGTGTTCATAAGGCATGCCAGAAACCTGTTAGGTACAAACCAGTGGATTCATTCATACAACATGCTAAACATGAGTAGTGTTCACCTTGATTAAGTTTTCTGTGATTTGGCACTCTCTGTTGATTTGCTGTTACTTTATGGTTGAAATAGATTGTGCAAACCCCAGAAAATGGGTTAATGCAGTAAGCAGGAGAAATATGTTATAGGAATACAACTATTTCATAGACTGGAAAGATGGGCTATGAGGTGACCTAGCTAGGCTCCACTGTAAACTGAAATGATAACAGATGGGAAAGAAACAGACCCACATTCCCTGTTTACCAAAATCTAGCCCACAAGAAGCCTAATGTAGTGTAGCTTTATAGATTAACACAGACATTTTGAAAGTCTTTCCAGAACTCTCATTTGGGCAAATAGAATAGAGTAGAATAGAGTAGAATAGAATAGAATAGAATAGAATAGAATAGAATAGAATAGAATAGAATAGAATAGAATAGAATAGAATAGAATAGAATAGAATAGAATGGAATGGAATGGAATGGAATGGAATGGAACGGAACGGAATGGAGTGGAGTAGAGTAGAACAGAATAGGAATAGAATAGGAGCAGGAAGGGACCTTGGAGGTCTGCTGGACTATACTTATAGTCCTATAGGTATAGACCCTATACCAGGGGTAGGCAACCTTGGCTCATTTATGTCCACGAGTCATAAAAGAGCCAAGGTTGCCTACCCCTGTCCTATACCATCTCAGACAAGTGACTGTCCAGTCTCTTCTTAAAAACCACCAGTGATGGAGTGCCCATGATTTCTGGTGGCAAGCTGTTCCACTGGTCAATTGTCCTCACTGTTAGGAAGTTTCTCCTTAATTCCAGGTTGCTTCTTTCTTTGGTCAGTTTCCAACCATTGTTTCTTGTCCTACCCTCTGGTGCTTTGGTGAATAATTTGACCCCCTCTTCTTTGTGGCTTGTTCAATCTTGTTCAACCCAAATGCAGTCTATGATATATAATTAATCCATGCCAATCCATGTTCATGTTAGGAGACTAAACAGTGGTTCTAAACAAATTAGTTTAGGCCATATCTTCCTTAAGGGTGGTGTGGGGGCTCAGTGGTTAAGACGCTGGGCTTGTTGGCATGAAAGCCGGCAGCCCATGTTCGCGACACGAGTGCCACACGAGGGGGTGAGCTCCCGCCCTCACCCCATCTCCTGTCAACCTAGCACAGTGATGGCAAACCTTTTAGAGACCGAGTGCCAAAACCGCAACCCAAAACCCATTTATTTATCGCAAAGTGCCAGGGGCCCATCAGCACTGTGGTGCCCTCGGGGGGGGGGGGGCAGGGAGGCACCTCTGAGTGCCGCCTCTGGCACACAAAAACCAGGGGTGCAAAAATGGGCCACCGTGCTGCAAGGCATAAAAACGGCCGCCGCCATGCCGTGGGGTGCAGATACAAGGCGCTGCACCACGCAAGAATGGGGCAGGGCTAGTGAGTATCATGCAGGCACTAGCCCCGCCTCATTTGCAGCGCATGCATGCTTGCGGCCCCGTGCGCGCACGCGCGCATGTAAAATGCTTCCCCCTTCCAGTCCGCCAATCGACAATGGTTGGTGACCTCTGCTCTACCACCTCTACTCGAGCTTGCTATTCGGCCGCTTCGCCTCATTTGTGCAGGGCAGGGCTCCTGCTGTGGGCGGTGGTGGTGGCCTGATGGACCTGCTGCTGGTGGCGGCGGTGCCAACAGAGAGGGCTCTGAGTGCCGCCTCTGGCACGCGTGCCATAGGTTCACCACCACTGACCTAGCAGTTCGAAAGCATGCAAATGTGAGTAGATCAATAGGTACCACTTTAATGGGAATATTGGAACATCGCCATCATGTCGCCCCCTAGTCCTTCTTTCCATTCCCCCCCCAACGTTTTCGGCTTTTCGGATTTCTTGAATGATTCTGGTCTTGCTTATGTAGTAAACTGACCTAGGCAGGAAACTGGTGGATAAACCTGAATGTTAAGAGTGGACGATGATAAATTTGGCCAGAATAATTATAAAGGAAATGAACAAGCATTTTAATGCCTGTCTGGAGATTTCAATCTAGATATTGAATACGCTGTCCAAAATATTTGCAAGAACTGGATGCATGGATATGATTGCGCTTTTCGAAGCACTTAATTCATTTGGGGGCCCAGAGCTTGAGAATATTTTGCCCAAGAAATGGCCCCTCTCTGCTTACTTTTAAAGATTTATCTTCCCCAGTCCACCCTTAAGTTAATTTTAGCTTGCTATCTCCCCCCCCCTGCCCCAACTGAAGCTTATGCTTTTTTCTCTGCTGCTTTAGCAATGAGTGTATTGAATATTTATTGGTTTTATTTGTTTTGTCTTTCAAATGGCGTCACAACCCACTTTGGGAGATTTTCCTTCCTGCTCCATCTAAGCCACCCCAGAGCTGCCTGCATGAATAAATAAATACAAATAATATAGACTTGATAGCTGCGTCGTGGAAAAGCTGTCAACAGCAAGCGTCTGGCAGAGATACCGGGCAGAAAAATGGATACAACAGCGAGTGACTCACTCAGAACAATGAAGAGGACTGAACGAAGGCTGCCCCATGCAAGTCTGTGACAAGATTAGGAAGACTTGCATATGTATGACAGCGATAAGAGCAAGTCCGTAATCAACCGACAGCCCTCTTTGGAGTTTATCGGCTGCACTGGACTGCAAATTCTATGCTTTAAATTAGACCCCAGAGGCTTGGAGAGAAAGCGACAACATACATCCAAGCTGGTTTTGTTCTTAACCAAAATTTATTGACACCTGTCCCTCTCTCTATTAAACCGTATCATCTCATGATTAACATTTTAATATGGTCTTCCTCCAAGATGGCTTTATTAACCAGTGGCCTGGAATCTCCACCGTGCTTTCTTTCTTATGAGACCAAAGAAGAAGGTGAGAGGGGAACAGATGGAATAGGAAAGGCAAGCGAATCCAGGCGCCAGTTCTTAATATTTTGATGTTGTTTTCTTTCTTTCTTTCTTTCTTTCTTTCTTTCTTTCTTTCTTTCTTTCTTTCTTTCTTTCTTTCTTTCTTTCTTTCTTTCTTTCTTTCTTTCTTTCTTTCTTTCTTCCTTCCTTCCTTCCTTCCTTCCTTCCTTCCTTCCTTCTTTCTTTCTCTTTCTTTCTTTCTTTCTTTTTCTTTCTTTCTTTCTTTCTTTCTTTCTTTCTTTCTTTCTTTCTTTCTTTCTTTCTTTCTTTCTTTCTTTCTTTCTTTCTTCCTTCCTTCCTTCCTTCCTTCCTTCCTTCTTTCTTTCTCTTTCTTTCTCTTTCTTTCTTTCTTTCTTTCCTTCCTTCCTTCCTTCCTTCCTTCCTTCCTTCCTCTTTCCTTCCTTCCTTCCTTCCTTCCTTCCTTCCTTCCTTCCTTCCTTCCTTCCTTCTTTCTTTCCTTCCTTCCTTCCTTCCCTCCTTCCTCTTTCTTATATCTATCTATCTATCTATCTATCTATCTATCTATCTATCTATCTATCTATCTATCTATCTATCTATCTATCTATCTATCTATCTATCTATCTATCATCTATCATCTATCTATCTATCTATCTATCTATCTATCTATCTATCTATCTATCTATCTATCTATCTATCTATCTATCTATCTATCTATCTATCTATCTATCTATCTATCTATCTATCTAATCTATCCATCTATCCATCTATCATTGTCCCACAATGCGACAAGCCCACCTCACTCGTGCCAACGGAAGTAGCCTGCTATGGATCCCATTCGTTAAGGAATTGAAGCAGGCGGAGTCAAGGAGAAGAGCCTTTTCTGTTGTGGGTCCATCACTGTGGAACAATCTACCAAGTTTGAAGACCCTTGCCCTAGAATTTCCCAGGGCATATCTTTCAGGTGAAGGTAATAAGTGTTTACTCTGGCAAGATTCAGTCTATTGTGGCTGGGGGCTGGTGCAGTGTAATTTTTGTTCCTATATTTATAGTTTTTTTAATACTTCTATTCTTATTGCATTGTAGGCTGCTCAGAGTTGCTCCGGATACTGAGATGGGCAGCATATAAATTAAATAAATAAATAAATAGGTCAGATATTTGCTTATAAGTTTAACTCTTCCTATTCCATTGAAAAGTCAAATGCGGCTTTCACGTGCCTGGTCACCACAATATAAAGAAGATGTTGAGACTCTGGAAAGAGTACAGAGAAGAGCAACAAGAATGATTAGGGGGCTGGAGGCTAAAACATATGAAGAACATATGTTTTAGTATATCTACTCTAATGAAAAGAAGGTCTAGGGGGGACAGGATAGCAGTGTTCCAATATTTCAGGGCTTGCCACAAAGAAGAGGGAGCCAAGCTATTCTCCAAAGCACCTGAAGGCAACACAAAAAGCAATGGATGGAAACTAATCAAGGAGAGAAGCAACCTAGAACTAAGGAGAAATTTCCTGACAGTGAGAACATTTAACCAGTGGAAAAGCTTGCCTTCAAACGTTGTGGGTGCTCCATCACTGGAGGCTTTCAAAAAGAGACTGGACAACCATTTATCTGAAATGGTATAGGGTCTCCTGCTTGAGCAGGGAGTTGAATTAGGTGATCTCCAAGGTCCCTTCTAACTCTGTTATTCTATGTTCTATTCTATTCTAGAAAACCTTGTTCCAGTTCCAGTCTGGTTTCCCACCTCTATCTTGAGATTGATGTTGAACTGCATGCTTCCTGAAATAATTTGGATTTTTGTGCTTCTTTCCAAGGTTAGGAAAACATTAATGTCCACAGTATTTCCTCCTCTAACAAGAGATTGTCAGAAGGAGCAATGATTTGATTATCAGCAGCATTCTTACCTTAAATGTCCTTATTTAGAATAGGTAAGGATGGAAGAAGAATTTGATGCATTGAGATAGATTACTGCTGTTCTTTGTGCTTAACTGTTTATCTTCCAGGAACACAACGGGCCAGATAGCCTCAACATGCTTCCCAACTCTTAAATCTTCCCTATAAGGTACATCTTTCTGCAGATATTTTTAGTGCTCTTTTGATTTATACATAAGTTACAATTGCTCAAGCATAGCTATCATTGTTCCTCACCACCTACATTTTTAACCACTTGCCTGATAAAGTTTTTTTGGGAGAATCTGGAAGATTCTTTTGTGCCATATTAGTAATTCCTAACAACAATATAACTCTACTAAGCATGTTTATTGCATTTATTATGCACATGCTCTTTATATTTTTAATATTGTAAACTCACGTTGTATTGGCCTTTGGCAGTAATTAAATCCATCCACTAACATTTAAAATGGAGAATATACTTTAAAAAAAAAAGAGAAAAAAAGAAATGCAATCAGCTGAAACCAATTTCACATTCCATGGCTGCATTTCTTCATATTTGGGTATTACACATGTTATCTGTATTTGTCAGACTTCACACCTGTTAAGGAATAAATCTCAGCTCTCAGAACACTTAACCCCGTATTCAGGAATTTGCTTACAGCAAAAACTCAAAGACACAACACAGGAGATGCATTGCTTTATTGTAGACAAGATAAAAGCTGTATAGAGTACATATAAAAGATCTGCCTACTGCAGCATGTAAAAATCAAAGTCTCTCTCTCTATCATTCCTCCTCCTCCTCCTCCTCCTCCTCCTCCTCCTCCTCCTCCTCCTCCTCCTCCTCCTCTCCTACCTCCTCCTCCTCCTCCTCCCCTCCTCCTCCTCCTCCTCCTCCTCCTCCCCTCCCCTCCTCCTCCTCCTCCTCCTCCCCTCCTCCTCCTCCGCCTCCATCCTCCTCTTCTTCTCCTTCTCCTTCTCCTTCTTCTTCTTCTCCTTCTCCTTCTTCTCCTCCTCCTTCTCCTTCTCTTTCTTCTTCTTCTTCTTCTTCTTCTTCTTCTTCTTCTTCTTCTTCTTCTTCTTCTTCTTCTTCTTCTTCTTCTTCTTCTTCTTCTTCTTCTTCTTCTTCTTCTTCTTCTTCTTCTTCTTCTAGATCCTCCACCTCTTATTTCAACTCTATAAGGCAGGAATATATAGTGATAGTCATGGTCAAACATCTCTTGAATGCACATTAATTAACTTAGCTCAAACTTGCTCATAACCATTTCTGTTATGTTTCCAACCTCTCCTGTTCATTGATTGCACAGCTTTGTATTTCTGTCCCTTAATATGTCCTGCCTTGGAATCCCCATGTGACAAATTTCTTTTGCAGGTTAAAACTGGGCCTTAGTGGCTTCCCTTTAAGTTTTGTTTGAAGGTTGCAGAATCTAATGCAATCATGGTGCTCCCTTTTGCAATTTCATTTAGGTGTGGTGAGGATGGTTGTCCAGCATGATGGAGGAATCTGATAACTGCTTTTGACAATCCAATGCCTGAGAGACACAGAAGTGGGGCACAAAAGTCTTGAGCACCAGAGATATTTTCAAAGGTGTGCATTTGGCTCTGATTAGTCCTTCCAAAAGAGGACCTTTTCTGTAGATGTTTTATTGGAGGTGATCAAACTAAGTAGAGTAGCTCTCGTTAAGAAATTGCTCTGTAGGAACATATATAAGAAGGCTTTTCAATCCAGACGTTGGAGCAATCGGCTGTTGCTTGATACAATTCAGGGAAATGAAATCAAATAAATATGCACAGTTTGATATCTGACTTAGAAGAGAGGCATAGATTTAACCCTAAAATCCTTATCTAAAGGCAATATCAAAGTTTGATATTATAAAGTTTGCCAGTTTTGTGCAATGATGAAGGAGCCGAAACTGGGAGATGGTGGTTTGTAATCCTGCCTTAGTCATGACTTGTTCTCCAAAACATCTGAGGGCAGGACAAGAAGCAATGAATGAAAACTCCTCAGAGGAAGATCCAGCCGGGAACTGAGGAGAAATTTCCTGACAGTGAGAGCAATTAACCACCTTACGTCCAGAAATTGTGGGTGCTCCATCACTGGAGGTTTTCACGAAGACATTGGACATCCATTTGTCCAGGATGGTGTAAAAACTCCTGCCTTGGGCAGGGGGTTGGACTAGAACAGGGGTCGGCAACCTTAAACACTCAAAGAGCCACTTGGACCCGTTTCCCAGAGAAAAGAAAACACCGGGAGCCGCAAAACTTGTTTGTGCGCATGCGAGAGGGCTGGGGAGCTTGATTGAAGAGTTTATTAAAAAGAAATAGAGGCTGCTGTGCATGAGTTCTCTCTCTCTCTCTCTCTCTCTCTCTCTCTTTCTCTCTCTCTCTTTCTTTCCTCTCCCTCTCTTTCTCTCTCTCTTTCCTCTCCCCCTCTCTCTTTCTCTCTCTCTCTCTTTCCTCTCCCTCTCTCTTTCTCTCTCTCTTTCCTCCCCCTTCTTTCTCTCTCTCTCTTTCCTCTCCCCCTCTCTCTTTCTCTCCCTCTCTCTCTTTCCTCCCCCCCTCTCTCCCCTCTCTCCGATCTTCTGCTCACCTGGCAAGCTGGCATCAGGCTCTTCTCCAACAAGCTGACAACAAGCTGGCTCTCTCCTGCCCTTTCTGCTTCCTGCTTCCTGCAGAGATGCAGCAAAGGGAGGAGCCCCGCCCAGTAAGCTTGTCAGCTCGTCAGAACAGCGTGAGGCCACTCTCTTTTTTACACACACACACACACAGAGAGAGAGAGAGAGAGAGAGAGAGTGAAGGGAAGTGCAAGTGCCTCTCTCTGTCTCTGTCTCTCTCTCTGCAAATGGCAGAGGAGGCTGGGAGCTGCAGGAGAAGGCTCAAAGAGCCACATGCGGCTCCGGAGTCGCAGGTTGCCGACCCGTGGACTAGAAGACCTCCAAGGTCCCTTCCAGCTCTTTGATTGCATGATTCTATTAGATGATTCTATGAAAGCTGGCTGGGTGACTTTGGGCCAATCACCAGGCAACAGTGAGTTCTGGTTCTGCCTTAGGCATAAAACCTGGCTAGGTGACTTTGGCCAATCACCAGGAGATAGTGGGTTCTGGAAGGAACAATAGTAATGCAACACTAATGCCAAGAAGGGAGAGGGAGGGAGAGAGAGAGGGAGGGAGAGGGAGGGAGGGAGAGAGAGAAAGAGAGGAAGAGAGAGAAAGAGGAAGGGAGAATATACATAGTGGCATTTGAAACTGATTGTTAGTAGGGAAAAGGGAGGAGGATTGATCACATTAAATTCCAGGAGAATACTAACCTCTGAATGTCCCTACTGAAATAAGCATTACCAGCTGTCCTTAAAGTTTTATAAAGCAAAACTGTTTCAGATTTGTTTCCTACAAAGACCACAGCCAGCCGGTGAGGAGTCACATTAAAGGTTATGTAATCAATTCTTGCACTCCCCAGATGCATTAAACAGGATACAGGCAGTCCTTGACTTACGGCCATTTATTTAGTGACCGTTTGCTAAAAAAAATGACTTACAATTGGTCCTCAGCTTTTACGCAGCCATGTAGTTGCCATTTGTGACTTTCCCAGCAAGCTTCTGACAAGAAAAAAATCAATGAGGAAGCTGGCAGGGAAGATCCCAAGTCATAGTCATATGATGTCCTGCTTAATGACCACTGCTGCATGATTAATTTTGGGGGTCCCAAATGTGGTCATAGCTTACCTGTATTATATTTGCAGGCAGCACTAGTTTTTGATGAATTATGCCTAATTTTTGATAGAGATTTGTATCCCTTTTAGCTTTTGCTTTAGATTTTAGAATTGGTGAGTGTATTCTTTCTTTCAATACCCTTCGATATTTTAACACTAATAATAATAATAATAATAATAATAATAATAATAATAATAATAATAATAATAATAATAATAATAATAATAATAATAATAATAATAATAATAATAATAATAATAATAATAATAATAATAAAAATGTTGGAAGGGACCTTGGAGGTCATTTAGTCCAACCCTCTGCTCAGGCAGGAAACCCTATACCATTTCAGACAAATGGCTGTCCAGTCTCTTCTTAAAAACTTCCAGTGTTGGAGCATTCACAGCTTCTGGAGGCAGGTTGTTCCACTAGTTAATTGTTCTAACTATCAGGAAGTTTCTCCTTAGTTCAAGGTTGCTTCTCTTCTTGATTAGTTTCCATCCGTTGCTTCTTGTCCTGCCTTCAGGCGCTTTGGAGAATAGCTTGACTCCCTCTTCTTTGGGGCAGCCCCTCAAATACTGGAATACGGCTATCATGTCCCCCCTCGTCCTTCTCTTCATTAAACTAGACATACCCAATTCCAGCAACCCCTCCTTATATGTTTTAGCCTCCAGACCTCTAATCATCTTTGTTGCTCTTCTCTGTACTCTTTCTAGAGTTTCAACATCTTTTTTTACATCATGGTGACCAAAACTGGATGCAATATTCCAACTGTGGCCTTACCAAGGCATTGTAAAGTGGTATTAATACTTCACGTGATCTTGATTCTATCCCTCTGTTAATGCAGCCTAACACTGTGTTGGCTTTTTTGACAGCTGCAGCACACTGCTGGCTCATATCTAAGTGATTGTCCACTAGGACTCTGAGATCCCTCTCACAGTTGCTACTATTGAGCAAGGTACCCCCTATACTATACCTGTACATTTGGTTTTTCTTGCCTAAATATAGAACTTTACTTTTTTCACCGTTGAATTTCATTTTGTTAGATAGCACCCAGTGTTCCAGTTTGTTCAGATCCTCCTGTATCTTAAGTCTATCTTCTGGAGTGTTGGCTATTCCTGCCAGCTTGGTGTCGTCTGCAAATTTGACAAGTTCCCCATCTATCCCCTCGTCCAAATCGTTGAAGATGTTGAAGAGCACTGGGCCTAGAACAGAGCCCTGGGGCACCCCACTACACACTTTCCTCCATGTAGATGCAGTTCCATTGAGGACCACACGCTGAGTACGGCTGGTCAGCCAGCTACAAATCCATCTGGTGGTGATGCTGTCTAACCCACATTTTTCTATCTTATCAAGTAGTAGGTTGTGATCTACTTTATCAAATGCCTCTTGTACTGCCCAAGCTGCCCAATTCATCAATATTCTATAAGAGAAAGTAAGGTATCAATTCCACTTGCCAGAATTCCCAACTCTAGTCTCTAGAACCAGGATTATGACTTTCCTAACTGATTCCTAACATAAGCGTTGCTTGAGTAGGGTCCGTAACATTGTCTGGGACACGACACATCCTCTTCACGACCTGTTTTCCTTGTTACCTTCTAGGAGGGGGGGGGTTCGTGGTATCTGAAGCAGAACATCCAGATTCAGTCACAATTTTGTGCCATACAGTATTAACCTTGTGAACTCTCAAGCTTCCTCCTTCCGTTATGTATTCAAGATGGACAGTGATTAATAGTTATATGTTACTTATATGTAAGGGTGTAGGTCTATACATATGTTGTATATAGCATGTTTAAATGTGTGTTATGTATGTATACACTTTGAGAGCAAGCAACTAAATTTTATTTTTAATGTGTGCCATTGTGCCCACAGTAAAAAATGACAATAAAGATTATCTAATATCTAATATCTAATTTTCATAAAATGGAGAGACTGCTACCCATGCTATTTCATTTTGCCTGAGATCCTTCTTGCTAAGCCATGGTAAACTTAACCATGTTTTGTAGACAAAACCACAGCTGGTTAGCTCAAGCTGAATCACAAACTATACTTTACAAAACACAAGGATATATAAAGATTTATACAACTCACTGGTTTACCATCCAGAATTAATTTTAAGTGAAAATCAAATAAATTATGTTGTGGATTATCACAATACGTGAAGACCGTAGGCATTCATGGCTGTTTCTTTCAGAAAAGTGTGCGAATTTTACTTGGGAAGATATTGACCTGAAAAGTTGCTTTTGTAGGAGAAGGACAGGCAGAGCCTGGGAGCGGAGTCAAGAGAGGAATCAATCTGGAGTCAGTATGTTGCCACAAGCAGTCTAAGTCCAACCCTTTTTGAATGCCATTAATTCTTATCTACACCAATTTAATGCTGTTAGCTGACTAGATTCTTGTGTATAAGCATGAGCAAAATCAGTTTAACTGAAACTTAAAGTGTGCTCCTGATTCTTCATGTCTAACAACTTTGTGGCAATTGAATAAAAGTTAATTTTGTAGCAAACCATGTTATTTAAATCAGGGCTTTTCAACCTGTGGTACACGTACCACTTGTGGTACATTAATGAGTGGCAGGTGTTACGCAGCCCTGCCTAGCCAAGTGTAGTGGGGGAGGGAAAGAGCCAGCACAGGCAAAGACTTAGAGTGAGAGAGTCCTCTGGAGCTGCAGATTTTACTTATGAATGGAGCCATTTGGGAAGGCTACCTTAGCCGGCAGCCAGTACTTACATTTTGTTTTCTTCTTTAAGTGCCAGCTGGGCTCCTTACTTTCCTTTCTAGCCAGTAGCTAATTCTTAAAGTGCCTTTTTAAGCTAGTTCACTCAGCAGCTTGTCTTTTCTGTCTCTGGAGGCCTTTCCTTGTTTGATCAATATATGGAAGAGGGAAAATATGGGGGGGGTGTTCAAATTCTTCCTTCAGAAGGAGATGGGAATGAGCAAAAGGGAGGCAGGGAAGGGAGGGAGGGAAGGAAGTCCCGCCTTAGCAGTTGGCCACCAGCAGCTCTGCCATTGACTTTGCTTGTCAAAAGGTTGCAGAAGGGGATCACATGACCCTGGGACACTGTGACCATCATAAATATGAATCAGTTGCCAAGCATCCAAATATAAATCACATGATCCTGTTGCTGCAATGGTCATAAGTGTGAAAAATGGTCATAAGTCATTTCAGTGCAATTGCAACTTTGAACAGGTTTTTTTTTTGTCACCAAGTTTTTGACACCTTGCTAGGTGGTACTCGAATATTGCCATATCCTAAAAGTGGTACAATCGGTGAAAAGGTTGAAAAGCCCTGATTTAAATGATCTGAACCCAGCAAGAATTTTGCATTATTTTCTGAGGCAGAACTATGGTTAGAAAAATTGTTGTCCTCTGGCCTGAATAAATTGTAGTTAAGGTTGGGATCTGTGTTGTCTTGGGATTAAATTGCCATTGAACTCAATAGGACTTATTTTTAAAGAAAAGATCTATCTGCTCGTTCCTATGCAACATTCTCTCGAATAGCCAGATGTTTTCCAGAAGGGTGTCCAACTTTCGTTGCATGTTTTAAGAAAAAATATTTTGAACTGCTTTCCCCAGTTTTTAAAGTACTCTATTTATATGACATGGTTGTAGAAAGAAAGAAAGGAGCTCCACATTAAGCAACATAGGACTCGATGACAAATGCAATCTTAATTGAATGACAAGGTTTAGTTCATTATTTATCTCTCCGCATGTAAATTATAGATAGCCATGAATTTTACATGCTTTTGGGGCCCGTTGCTTAATTCAGGCCAAAGGATGGGTTGGGTGGGGGAAACCACCGCAGAAGTCGATGTTATAAAGAGCAAATTCTCAGAGTCTTGATACGAGGCACAACTTTTCCACTTCTGACGCACTATAATCTGTCAAAATGAAAAATTAATGGGGCTTCCTTAATTTATCATGTTCTACTTCTGCTCGGTTAAAAAAAAATACACTCAACACTGTTACGTAAGGAACAGTCAGGTGGCAGTGAAGAGAGGGACAACTTGTGGTCTAGAGTGTGAGAAAAATAATCAGGTTATTCTCAGATAAGTGCAGTTGGTCAATTGATGTCTTATACATTTTGGTTACTGATTGAAAAGGACAGCTTGGTGGGCTTCGGAACTGTGGATGCTTTGGCTTCTCCAGAGACACCATAGTTGGGATCATAAAGAACATCCTTACTTAATCCTCCAGTACAGATGAAATATCAGCTAAGGCATCATAACAGACATGGGGTCATAGATGGGCTCCTGTAGGAAATGACCAGGCTGAACCCAAGGGAGGGGTCAAATGTGTCATCAGTCATGAGTCCCTTCATGCCCACAAGAGATCTAAGTCCAGCCCACTCTGAATTCCTTCTACTCTTATCTCCCGCTAATTTCCTCTGGCTGTTAGTAGTTCAGATTCTTGTAGAGAGCTTAAGCTTGCAGTAAATCTTTATGCCCATTTGAACTGTCTGGGCCTCCTGATTCTCCTGGCACTTGACAGCTCCATGTTGAACAGCTGAAGGCCACGTCATTCTAGGATTACACTATAATTGATTTTTCTTGGGTTGTGCTTTCCCAGGAAGATTGGCTTTGCAATTTTAGGATCCTTTTAAATTTCTAGCTCATCTCAAAGACCAGGTAGACATCTTGGAGACCTCCTTCAGCCAATAATTTCTCCCTATAATAGAATAACAGAGTTGGTAGGGACCTTGGAGGTCTTCTATTCCAACCCCCCTGCTCAGGCAGGAAACCCTATACCATTTCAGACAAATGGTTGTCCAATCTCTTCTTAAAAATCTCCAGTGTTGGAGTATTCACAACTTCTGGAGGCAAGTTGTTCCACGGGTTAATTGTTCTAACTGTCAGGAAATTTCTTCTTAGTTGTAGGTTGCTTCTGTCCTGAATTAGTTTCCATCCATTGCTTCTTGTCCTGCCCTCAGGTGCTTTGGAGAATAACCTGACTCCCTCTTCTTTGGGGCAACCCCTGAGATATTGGAACACTGCTATCATGTCAACCCTCGTCCTTCTTTTCATTTCAATTCCAGCAATCATTCTTTATATGTTTTAGCCTCCAATCTCCTGATCATCTTTGTTGCTCTTCTCTGCACTCTTTCTAGAGTCTCAACATCTTTTTTACATCATGGCAACCAAAACTGGATGCAATGTTCCAACTGTGGCCTTACCAAGGCATTGTAAAGTGGTATTAACACTTCACGTGATCTTGATTCTACCCCTCTGTTAATGCAGCCTAGGACTGCGTTGGCTTTTTTTTGGCAGCTATAGCATACTGCTGGCTCATGTTTAAATGATTGTCCACTAGGACTCCGAGATCCCTCTCACAGTTACTACTATTGAGCAAGGTACCACCTATACCTGCCTTACCCCAAACAACTAAGGGACACCTGCTGGTAGTGTTTACCTATCAGGAAGCATAGTGGGAGGGGCTGGTGGCAGGTTTTATCTTAGCAACTCTTCTTTGGCATGCTTGTCCTGATGGCTTCCACTTTCATGGTCTTCTGCAAGCAGGTGAAAACATGGTTTCAGGAATGAATTACAACTGGCAGTGCAATATTCCATAAAGAGAGTGGCGTGGTGGCCTAGTGGTGAAGACACTCGCCTCCCACTTGGAAGGTTGAGAGTTCAATCCTAGGTAGTGGCAGATGTTCCTCTTCTAGGGTGCAAAGAAAAAAAATATCTGCTGCGAACTCCAGGAAGGTCATCTGGCCAGTAAACACTCAGCTCCATCCAGTCACCCCAACTCTACCCCAAATTAGGTGACTACAGGGTCATAAAAAGGGAGTTCAATATTCTGTAAATACATTACAGCAATTGAAACTGAGACTGAATTGGATTGCTATTCTAATTAATTATTATAATAACTTGTAGGATTTGTAAACCACCCAGAAACTTTTTCTGATGGCTTATAGACCTTACATATAAAATCCTTCTGAGTTTGTTCCTTTTGGTTCCTGCAACAAATATTCAGTCCTGTTCCAAAGCTCAGAGAATTCAATTTTGCTGTTTCACTATGCTAGTCTATCTCCTTAACTTACTACACTTCCATTAAACTTCGTTGCATTTCATTTTCCCACCTGGGAAAACTAGGAAGTCAATAGAGTATTGGAAAAAATGCTTAGCCGGCAACAACAGCAGCAATCAGAACAGCTGACACTGCCTCTAACGATAAAATCACTTCCAAAACACCAAGGTAAATACAAAAACCACTCTCAAGCATCCTAAGAATAAGGTAGAAAGAATAAAACTTCCTTCACAATGGAAGAAAACTTGAGAAAGTGCCATGGCTGATTTCAACACAGCATTAAAGGAAGTTTAATTTTAAGTTTAAGGAGTGATTTCTTGATTGTGAGGACAATTAATCAGTGGAACTGCTTGCTTCCAGAAGTTGCAGGTGCCCCATCGCTGGAGGCTTTTAAGAAGAGACTGGACAGCCATTTGTCTCAAATTGTATAGGATCTCCTGCTGGAGCAGGGGGCTGGACTAGAAGACCTCCAAGGTCCCTTCCAGCTCTGTTCCCATTGATTGGCCTGACATTTCCCAGTTTATAAGGGTCAAACCTGACTGCTGTTATTGCCCATGCTAGTCTTCAGCACTCCCAAAATTTCTTAGAGGAAAGAAATCCCATTTCCTTACCATGAAAGATTCTATCACCTTCCAGTATTTGCATCTTCTTTTGACTCTTTGCCTCCCACTCAAGCCACCAACGCTGCAGCTATTCCCAGATACCCTTGTGGATTCCCGTCCCCCCTCAAAGCATGAGTAAACTGCCTCCCAGTGACTTGAATTCTAACTGGTTGTTGCAAAAAGCAATTTATCAGTACCTAGAAGCAACATGCAGAATACAGTTGAATACATGGAAAACAGCTCGCTGAGATGACTCTGAAAATTGCTAATATTTGCAAATGCGCCGGTGTAACAAGATTATTGAGGCGAGGAGAGAATCGCAACCTAGAGAGATTGGAAGATGTTGCAGTAAAGTTCAAGATTGGTTGCCGCTTTTTAAAAAAAAGCAAAAACAAAAACGGAACAACAGCAATCTTATTGCAATGTTCAGTAGTGAAAGCATTCAGCCTCTATTTAACTGGACAGTGTCTTTTTTCTGCCCTGCTATAGATAGATGCACGCTCCCTTAGTCTTCCAATAGAAGCCCTGGAAAAATTGCTTACCTTCAACACAAAATACGTGAAATTCTGCACTTTCTCAAAATCATCAAAATAGGCTCAACAGCATCAAAATGTTTTGATCTCTGACCACAAGAGATTTGATCAGCAGAACAATTTGTAGTTGCCTAGTTTGTATGCTTGATCAATAACCAAGAGATACAAAGGATTTGACATCAGGCAGGAAATATGTTTGTGGACATCCTATCTTGCACCCTCCAAAATCTCCTTTTCCCCTGATACCTACATTTAAAAAATAATGAGCATACATCATATCACAACTGGAGAACTGGGGAAGTGACGCCTCTGGTTTGCTCCATCAGATCTCATGTGTCTTTGCTTACTCAAGTTCAAGGAAGCCCTCAGTATCCACGGCGAGGATGGAGCCCTCCCATTGTGTGATAACTCAGTTCATAGCGTGCTTTTCTGTAACCTGTGTACTTTCCTAGGCATGCAAGAATCTGAAGTTCTAGAAAGGGCCAAGGGTTTTTAAACTCTACATCAGGGGTCTTCAAACTTGGCCCTTTTATGACTTGTGGACCAACTCCCAGAATTCCTCAGCCAGGCACGCTGGCTGAGGAATTCTGGGAGTTGAAGTCCACAAGTCATAAAAGGGCCAAGTTTGAAGACCCCTGCTCTACAGTCAATAGCAAGCAGTCTCGGTTGAGCACAGTTGAATGCTCCAACTCCTCTATGAATTCATCAGTGAACTCTCCAGGGTCCTGAAACTAGCAGAACTGAGAGTTAGAGGGGCTTCTGTTATTCGTGAGGAACCTTTCCATGGTCGGATTCCAGGTGACAACCAGACATGTCATTCAGAAATCCTTGCCTCCTCAAGTGAATCCAGGATGTCCTAAAAAATAATTAAATGGGAAACTGCCTCTCAGCCTTCCTTGTACTATCATCTTTCTTTAAAAGAAGCCCTAGGCCCTCAGATATTGTTCAAAAATAATCCCATCTCTTTACTTGGAAACTTGCCCAGATAAAAGACAAGTTGAGGCCTAGAGAGGGTGGTGATGAAATTTTCATCTATGTTCCTTCTGGTCAATGAGCATTATTTGACTAGCTATGGAAGCGATTTTGTGAAATCTCCTAAGAGATGTTCTCAGAATTTTAAAGGTACCCATTTAGCTGCCGAAGGTTCTTTCTCTTGATCCTCACCAGCTTTCTCCAGCATGGCCATCCTTCCTGTTGTTTTTCCTTCCTCTTCCAGAATTCTTAGTGGTCTTGCAGACTGGAAAAAATGAAGTCTGTATACCGGAACTATTCGCAATTAGGACAAATGGGTGAAACTGATTTAACAGCCAATCATTCTTTTCCTGGAATGTTAAGTGCTATAGTATATTGGCTGCAAGGAGCAATGAACCCATTTCAACATCCTAAAACTCCCCAGATTCATTATAATAAAACCACAAGAAACCAGCCTAAAACAATATAAGTTTCTTTTACCTTCAGTTCTTAAATTCTGGTCCTCGGAATCTACACAGGGTGTAATAAAAATGTAAAACCTGGAAGGCAGGGAGGGGTAGCTTTGTCTTCTGGTCAGAATCAATAATATATTCTATTTTCTTATAAGGAAAAACCATCAAAATCATGCACAATAGTAGCTGATTTAAAAATAAATTATCTTTATGGAATTATGTCTTATTGGTAGGCTGAAATAGTCAACTCCCACCTGCAAATTAATAAGCTTGTCAAATGAGAGATATCAAGATTTATGTGCAGCCTGAGTGAAAACCAGGAGGAGAAAGAGGAGGAGGAAGAGAGGGAGGAGGAGAAAGAGGAGGAGGAAATACTTTCTAAAGAAAGGGAACAAGTCAGATACATTTAAGCTGAATTTGCCTTTCTTGTGAATAACATTTTATTTGTTCTTTATTTGGAAATATTTTTGAATAATTTTGAGGATTAAAGTAATTTTGTCAGACATCACATTAGGTATAATCCAGTGATGGCGAACCTTTTAGAGACTGAGTGCCCAAACTGCAACCCAAAACCCACTTATGCATCGTTGGGTGCCGGGTGGGCGTGGCTCATTGGCTGGGTGGGGCCCATTGGGTGGGCGTGGCTGCAGTGGTAACGGCAGACTGGGTGGGACTAAAAAGTTCAATCAATCAATTCCAACTTTGCAAGATCTTTTTTTTCCCCGTGAGAAGTTGAAATTGACTGATTGAACCTTTTTTTTTTTTGCACACGGCGGTGGAGGCCTAAAGCGAAAAGGTTTTATAAAACCAAGCTGAAGGCCTAGGACTGGGATGATGGCGCATGTGCCCACAGAGAGGGCTCTGAGTGCCGCCTCTGGCACCCGTGCCATAGGTTCGCCACCACTGGTATAATCTATCCCCAAAAAGTGGTGTCCTTTTGTCAGTTAGGCAGGACTAACTTCTAAGTAAATAGTATCTTAAAATATAGACTTCAAGACAAGAATTCTTTGAATATCTGAAGTCTCAGTGGTGCAGTGAGGAGTGGACCATCAGAGAAAAATTTAGATGTATCTAGCCAAGATACATAATAACAACAACAACAACAACAACAACAATCATCATCATCATCATCATCACCATCATCATCATCATCATCATCATCATCATCATCATCATCATCTAGAGAGTGGCCATGACTGGTATTAGACCAATAGGTACACCCTGAAGTACTTCAGCGTTGGTGGGAAAAAGTACTTTGCAGTGTAATACCAGTTAACAACTCCTTAAAACAGTTCTGTGTTTGAGGGGTCCTTGGTGCTCTTTGATCTTGCTGGTTTTCTTGCAGACGTTTCATTACCCAAACTAGGTAACATCATCAGTGCTAGTTCTGTGTTGTTCTGGAATCACATAGAATAGCTGAGAAATCTTGAGATGAGAACCATCTACTTTCCCTATATCTTGCATGAAACAGATAGTTATGACCCACTCCACAAATCACTGTTACAATAACCTAGACCAGGGTTAGGCAACCTTGGCTCTTTTATGACTCGTGGACTTCAACTCCCAGAATTCCTGAGCCAGCATGGCTCAGCTTGGAAACCTCTCCCTTTCCCCTCAGCGTGGCTGGCTCAGGAATTCTGGGAGTTGAAGTCCACGAGTCATAAAAGAGCCAAGGTTGCCTACTCCTGACCTAGACGTTACTGTATTATATGTATCAGAGAACTAGTTTGGGGTAGTGTTAAAAACACTGGATTAGAAGTTGGAAGAAAATGATTGCTAACTCTCTTTCTTAGGCCTAAAATCCAGCTGGGTGACCTTGGGCCAATCATAGCCTCTCATCGCCAAGAGAAACATAGAACAAAGAATAATAGGGCTGGAAGGGGACCCTGGAGGTCCTCTAGTTCTGTCAGAAACCCCTTCAATATTTATTTTTGGGGCTCTGCCATTCTAGTGGGAGGGGCGCGGCTTTTCTCTGCTGGAAGGGGGGGGGCTTGTGGATGAATTTCCTCTACTTCCTCAACTTTGATGTATCTCTTTGGGGTGGGAAATGGGGAATGGAATGTGCCAGGGGCCATCTGCCTTATCTCCAGTCCCGTTGCGAGATCCGGTGAAGCACCTGGGAACCGTCCCTTATCAGCTCCGGTTCCCATAACAACTTTGTACCTGTGGATTGGCTGGACATGAACTGAACAGTTGGGCTCTGGGGTGGGGTTTTGTGAAACAAAGGTTTTAAGGTAGCAATTCACACAGGAAAACGTTAGATCTTGCTCTCTTGCTATCACTATCTCTCAATAAAAATTCCTTTTGAAACAATGCCTGTTTCAAGAGTTCTGATCTCTTGGGAGGAGTAGTCGAGGCCTTACAAGTTGCAGACTGTTCAGTTTTTCTTGAAAACCGCCAGTGATGAAGCACCCACAACTTCTGGAGGAAAGCTGTTCCACTGATTAAGTGTAAAGAACTCTCAGGAAATTTCTCCTTATTTCTAGGTTGCTTCTCTCGTTGATTAATGTCCATCCATTGTTTCTTGTCCTGCCTTCTGGTGCTTTGGCAAATAGGTTGACCCCCTCTTCTTTGTGGCAGCCCATCAAATATTATACTGGCATCACGTCATCCCTAATCCTTCTTTTCATTAAACTAGACATACCCAATTCCTGCAAGCATTCTTCATATGTTTTAGTCTTCGGTCCCCTAACCATCTTTGTCGCTCTTTTCTGAACTCTTTCTAGAGTCTCAACATCTTTTTTATATCGTGACAACCAAAACTGGATGCCATATTCCAAGTGGTCTTATCAAGGTATTATAAAACAGTTCACATGAATCCTGATTCATCCTGAATCCTGTTAATGCAGCCTAGGATTGTATTGGCTTTTTTGGTGGCTGCAGCACATTGCTGGCTCATATTTAAGTGGCTGTCCACTGGAAGTCCCAGATCCCTCTTGCAGTCAGTACTAATGAGTCAGGTACCACCCAAAGCTAAACCTGTACATCATTTTTCTCTCCTTTGAGTTTCATTTTGTTAGATACATCCCAGTGTTCAAGATCTTTCTGTATTTTGATTTGGGTCAGGCATTCTCTCTCAATCCTAGCAAAAAGAAAGTAAAGGCACGCCACTTCTGAAATCTTGTCATTGAAATTTCATGGACTTATCTATGTAGCTGTCAAGAGTCAAGAATGGCCCGAAGGCCTATTCTACACAACTCATCCTTCTTTATGCCAAAGGTATAACTTCCTCTTAATTTTGCTGTTTAAACCTCTGATTTGTATCCAGCAGCTGCCCTGGTGCCAGGATGAGCTCCTGAGCATTTGCAGAGTGTTGAAAGAATGCCCATTAATTAAGTAGCAGCTGGTTCTAGTCAAGAAGAAAATTGCCCAGAGAAAGGTTGCTTTGGATGCAAAGATTGTGGTGAGTCCTGCTGTCAGCTAACGCAATCGTACATTCATTATATTTCAAGTAAAACATAGATTTATTAAGAAATACATCAGGTAGGAACGTCTCACTTGAGAAGAGCAAGACAACAAAGGAAAGAAACAGGAAATTCTCTTTGTCTCTGAAACAGAGATTCACATAAAGAACAGTCATTCCTACAAAGATGAGGGGGTCAAACTATTCTCCAAAGCACCTGAAGGCAGGATAAGAAGCAATGGATGGAAAATAACTAAGGAGAGAAGCAACTCAGAACTAAGGAGAAATTTCCTGACAGTGAGAACAATCAACCAGACGTTGTGGGTGATCCATCACTGGAGGCTTTTAAGAAGAGACTGGACAGCAATTTGTCTAAAGTAATATAGGATCTCCTGCTTGAGCAGGTGGCTGGACTAGAAGACCCCCAAAGTCCCTTCCAACACTGTTATTCTGTTAAGTTGTACAAGTACAACCTTCCATGGGGATTCTACTCAGCCAGCCATAGTCCTTCAACAGAGCATTTGGTCCCAGAGATTGCAGATGAATGCTTAGGCAAAAGGGGTAGGCCTTTGATTGCACTGGTTCATCTGACTTTTCAGACCTTCTGTCAGAACCCAATTATATTTTATTTCTAACTAATCTACTTTGGGAAAACCCAATTCTTACTCTCTTTTGGATTCTGTCATACTACAAAGGGGGGGGGGAGTAAACACGGGTGTTTATGACTGGCATTCCTCCTATCAACTACAAAGAAACATCCTCTGTGGATTCCCTCTCTGGAGTACTAACCATAACAATACGGCCATCAGCCTTTGATCTCACTTCCTATGAAGCCTCCTTTTACCGGCAGCAAGGAAAAAGGGGGGGAAGATTGCAACGTTTGGGATTTAACACCCAGCCATCTGCCAATTTGGATTGACCAGAAGGAATGTGGAGTGGGGCTGCCTGGGAACACTTTAAAACACTGAATGGTCAGTGGGGTCCCTCAGATCCTGTCTAGCACGCCTTCAGTCAGTTTTTCTTAATAAAGATTCCTGTTGGAAAACCCGTTCCAAGAGTTCTGTCTGCTTAAGATGTAAACTGAGGTGGGTCCTTACACCTTCCCTTTGCTGAACCTGCTAGTTTTCCTCACTCAGCGAAGCCCAACCGCCATTTCGGAGAGCAAGACTAAAGGAAACGCCGTTGCTAGGCAACCACCAGACAGATCCCACATCAAGTGGGGGAAAATGAGAGATGCTTTCCTCCCCCCTTTTTTTGTCCAAACCATGATCATTTCTTTGATAGGCTTGTGCATGTCAGCTTATTAAGAAATGAGATATTAGCTCGAAAAAGCCACAAGAACAAGTTCCTTTTTCTGAAGCTGACTTTTTCATTTGTACCTCGTAGGGTATTTTTTTTTTTTTTAAATCAATATCTTATTTCATTATCTTGTTATAAAATAATTTTGGTATTCTAGATGAGAAAAATTGCTTATTTCCTCTTAACATCGGGCCGTTTTATATTTTCAAGCCGGAAGTCTGAAATGCTGCTCTTAATAGGGAAGCAACTTCAACATCCTTTTTGCTTAAACCTTTACCAAAAAATGTTCTTTTCTGGTTAATGTGTTCAGTTTATGGGATTTTTCCCCCCTCCATGACCTTTCTTTCATGACTGCCAACTGAGGCATCCACTACATCTTTCTCATCTGCATAACCACTGGAACATAGATAATTACTTGTAGAGTTTTGCCTGCTTTTGTCGGAAAAAAAGAAAGGCTATAATGAAGTGAAAAACCACAGGTATACGTGTCTCACCGAGCAAGGCCAAGGGAGAAAAAGCGTTCCACAGCATAATCGTTAAGCAAAAAAAGGACATTGGGGAAATCAGAAATCTGGCAAAATAAATGTGGCAGAATGAAAAATAGCCTTTTGCATGATTGGGATTAGTTTGGAAGAGAAGAGAAGAGAAGGGAAGGGAAGAGAAGAGAAGAGAAGAGAAGAGAAGGGAAGAGAAGAGAAGAGAAGAGAAGAGAAGAGAAAGAAGAGAAGAGAAGAGAAGAGAAGAGAAGAGAGGAGAGGAGAGGAGAGGAGAGGAGAAGAGAAGAGAGAAGAGAAGAGAAGAGAAGAGAAGAGAAGAGAAGAGAGGAGAGGAGAAGAACAGAGTTGGAAGGAACATTGGAGGTCTTCTAGTCTAATCCCCTACTCAAAAAGGAGACCCTATACCAGGGGCCCCAACCCAGTGGTGGGATTCAGCCAGTTCGCACCACTTCGGCAGAACCGGTAGCTAATCTTTTGTTGCCCAGGCCCAGAATGGACTTCCGGAAGCGGCATCCAAACAGAGAACCGGTTGTTCCCATATTTGAATCCCACCACTGCCCCAACCCCTGTGCTGGGGCCCACTATTCGGCCATGAGCTGTTTGGAACCAGGCCGTGGAAGTGGTGGGCAAGCAAGTGTGCATGCACATGCCCGATGCTTGCACAAATGGAGTTGCTCACATGCTTGCGTGAAACCATCACTTGTGTGCCCTTCCCCAACAAAGCTGGATAGGCTGGGGAACTCTGCCCTATACAATTTCAGACAAATGGTTGTCCAATCTCTTCTTTAAAACCTCCAGTGTTGGAGCAACCACAGCTTCTGAAGGCAAGCTGTTCCACTGGTTAATTGTTCTAACTGTCAAGACTTTCCTCCTTAGTTCTAGGTTGCCTCTCTCCTTGGTTAGCTTCCATCCGTTGCTTCTTGTCCTGCCTTCAGGTGCTTTGGAGAATAGGTTGACACCTCTTCCTTGTGGCAATCACTGTCTAATGTGAGCAATAAACAAGCAAGAAAAGATTGCCTTTACTCCATGCATTGGAAAAGACACCTGGCCGAGCACTTTCTGGGATCAAAAGTATCACAAAGGATGAAGAAAAAGTCATTGCAGTTCATAGGTAGAAGAGATGGCTCAGTACATGGTTGAAATCAAGGTTGAACTTTTACCCCATCAGATAATCCCAGATAAAGTATGTTGGCTTGTTCATCAAAGAGAGACCTCAGATCAGATCTCAGTTTGGTGTAATAGTGTAGTAGTGAAGATGCTAGGGTCTACAAACCAGAAGATGGTGAATTCCAGTCCCCCTTAGGCATAAAGCCATCCAGGTGAATTTACCACATGAGATAATTCCAGATAAAGTATGTTGACTTGTTCATCAAATATAGAACTCAGATCAGATCTCAAATAAAGACAGTTTGGTGCAGTAATAAAGTTGTTGGCCTATAAACTGGGAGATAGTGAGTTCTAGTCCTTCCTTGGTCATGAAGCCACCTGGATGGCTTCAGGCTGGTTCCTCCCTCTCAGGCATATCTTCTCACTCACTCACTCAGTCTCACTCAATGAGGCTGATTGACCTCAGTGAAAGAGACACCTGAATGGATGACAATGGGGAGAAGAAGGCCTTGCTCAAAACCACCAAGAAGCCCCACAGTCAGATGTCCAGCTAACAAATCCAAGAAAGGAATTCCTGGGACATTGTTCTTCCCCAAAGGAACACTTTTATTGAGTACACTACATTGATACAAAAGAAGAAAACCCAACTCTGAATTTCTCCACTCAAATGTGTCAGAACTCATTCTTTCCTGGGTTCTTTCCTACTTCAGTTCTTTCCATTCCTTTCTGAGGGTTCTGCCATTCTCCTGAGGGGGGAGGGGGGAAGGCTCTATGGGATGCTTTTCTGCTTTGCTACAATGTATCCTTTCTGCTGTTTCTACACACTTACTCTTTGAACTGTCTCTCCCTTGATGTCAACTTGGGGTGAGAAAGGAATGTGCCTCCGGCCATCTGGCTTATCTCTCGCTGTGGAAGGGAAGGTGGGAAGACCCAACAACAGCATCACAAGCATGAGAACGGACCCTGTTATCAACTCCTTTCCCACAGCGGACTTAACACCTGGGGATTGGCTCGTTTGAACTGACCGGATGAACTGTTGGGGTGGGGTTTGCTTGGGACTCTTTTAACCTATATTCATCTGAGCGGGAAACCCTCAGATCCTGCCTTCCATGCCTGCTATCAGCTTCTCCTAATAAAAGTTCCTCTTGGAATGAAACTGTTCCAGGAGTCCTGCTTTCTTGGGATGAGGTTTTGAAGTGGGCCCTGACAAAATGTCCACACAATTAAACTTGAATCCCCCTTTTGGCTTTCCCCTTCAGTCCATTGCGTTGTCCAATCACATATGCTCCTTTTGTTATGGGAAGTGCCTGGACCGTTCAAACACCTGCTTAGCGTGGGTCTGCAGATGGATTCTTGGCATTCCATTCCCACCCCATGCAATTCACTCAACCCACTGCTGATTGTGGTCAAGTTGAGAGCGGAGAAGAAACTAGGTGAAAAGCAAATCCCTCTTGACACTCACTTCCCTTCCAATCTTGGAATCAACACTCTTTTGTTTGTCTCAAACCAAAAGCTTCATAGGCTTTTTCCCTCTCAGCCCAACCTCTCTTGCAGGGATGTTTTTGTGGGGAAAAGTAAATGCTTTGTACATCGCCTTGAGCTCCTGATGAATGGTGGGACAGAAGACTGATAAACCAAGAAAACTTTCAGATAAAGTGGCAGCACTTCGTGTCCGAATTGCTTTCATGTGTAGATTATGCCTGGATGATTATAAAGAAACATGCTCATCCTTCATTAAAACTGTAACTCGTATGAAAAGTCCTCACTGTTATTTTGTATTTTGCTTTCTTTTTTTCTTACTCTAATTTTTTTTTGTTCCGCTTAATTATTATTATTATTTTTTTTAAAAAAAGAAAAGAAATTAATTTAGTGATAAACATCACAGGACTGGCAATAGACCGAATGAAGTAAAAGTCTAGCTGACTTAATTATTTAAAAATAATCCCACCTTAGTTATTTGTGATTATTTTAGAATCTTTATATTTGAATTGGGTCTGAACATGAAAGAATAAAGGCATTTGAGGAAAATAATTGGCATCTATTTTATGCTAATCCATAAAGCTACGTTTGGACATAGAGTTACACAAGCATGCACACACACATACACACACACACAGAATTAACAAGACTACATTAGTCTCTAAAACTACCTATATCCTGTGGCACATGGTTTACTTGAATGAATTTTAAGCGGAAAAAAAAGAGTCCAACATAAAGAGCCAAAGGAAGTTATTATGCATGGAGGGTCTAAATCAGGGGTGTCAAACTGCTGGCCTGCGGGCTGGATGCGTCATGCTGAAACCGCGCCGACTCCAGCTCCGGCAATGGGGAAAAAGTTGTGATACGTCACAACACATCACATGACGTTGCGAGTTTGACACCCCTGGTCTAAATATTCAAAACAGAGGCACAATCATATGATCAAAGTCCTGCCCTCTTTTAATGTAACTCTCAACATCTGTGATGCACATTAAAAGGGGGAGAGGCAGGGTTTAATTGCACCTTCATGAATTCAGATGTTTGGCAACTGATTCATACTTATGATGGTGGCAGTGTCCGGGTCATGCGAATCCCCTTTTGCAACCTTCTGACAAGCAAAATCAACAGAGAAACCAGATTCACTTAGCAACCGGGTTACTAACTTATCAACGGCAGTGATTCACTTAACAACTGTGGCAAGAAAGGCGGTAAAATGGGGCAAAACTTACTTGACAACTGTCTCGTTTAGCAAGAGAACTATTGGGCTTAATTGTGGCCGTAAATTGAGGACCACCTAGAAGTCAGAGTTAGTTTCTAAGAAATCAGCAAACGCTAACAGCTTTTGGAGTAGAGAGGAGTCAACCATGCAGGAATAAAAGAAAGCAGAAACAGCATGAAAAACAGGCTAGGAAACAGAAAAAAGGATGTCTCAGTTAAATACATAGATTGGTTTGTTCTTAAATGTTTTGAGTGGAAAAGGATGAGGAAATTGGCAAGGCAGCTAATGAAAGAATCACATGCAACCATTTATCTAAGAGAACGGAGAAGAAGAGGAAAAAAAAAAAATCGAAGCGATCAGGAATCTATACACTGTAGCCAAGGAACCGCAGAATCCTTGAAGGCTCACAGATTCTGCATGCTGTGGAAATGGATCCACTGTGGTTAGTTAACCCTGAGGATGCAGCTTATTGTGTTGCAGAAACCCAACCAGTTGTGGCTTAGTTAATAATCCATGACAGGAAAAGAGCGTATGTAAAGCCAGTCTATGCATTTCCTTCCTTGTTCATCTGGTCAACTTCCACCACTAACAAAAATGAGAAAGCTTCCAGGAATAGGGTGAAATGTCTTGATGGATGCCCGGACATTGTCAGTAGGCTGGCCTGATGGGTGCAAAGGCATTTTAGTGGTATCCTTTGTGTTCTCACCTGGCACCTGGCACCTTCAAAGAAGGTCTTCCTTTTCTGTCGTCCTTTTTCCCTCCTCATTTGTCCATCTCTGAACTCTCTTAAAACATTTTACCCCAGAATTCCTTCTTCTTGGCTTCCAGACTTCCTTTTCACCCATCAATGGACAACAGTGTCAACTTTCTCTAGAATGTTACGTAAGACTTCAAGTTGCCAGCTGTATATATTTCTGTGGAAAAACAAAACAGAACAAATCTTTGCCCATAGAAAGTTAGTTTGTCTGAGAAAAACGTTCTGGCTTAAGTCGTGGGGGTACAAGTTATGAATGTCCAATCTGCTGAGGATGTTGGAGTAGTGGATTCCAACAGTGAGCATGGACTTGGAATCCATAACGTGCAGGATCCCTTCCTTTGATTACATGCTCTATGATTTTCTAGCACGTGCAATTTGGAATAGAAAGTTTTAGAGTTGCTATCTGTACCATGAAATAATGGGTAGTGGGCAATCAAAAATGGTGGGGAGGGAGAGGGGGTACTTACTCACCAGAGAAACGTGTATTAGATTGGTTGACTTGGAAATATGGATCAGAACACATTTCCCACCATTCCCAAGGTCCATAAAATGATTTCACCTCTGTGGGATACAAATACGAGACTTAAAAGTGACTATCCCGTTAATGGCAACTAACCAAAAGTCTTTGATGTGAAGTCCTCAAAAATATCCTGGAATTCAAATGTGAGCACTGACAGATTAATGCAGCTGGTATCACTCAACAGCCCAATGAGTTGGAGTCTCTAAATTTCATTTAGATTATTTCCTCAGAAGCATTAATTACATTTGTGCTGAAATTTGACAGACATCCAAAAACCTTGTTCCAACCATTATCCCATTTTCCCTTACAAATAAAGATTGCAAATCCAAATTATTGGCTTCTAGGACAGGCTCATAAAAAAAAAAATCTCATTCCAAATTTGGATCTCCTGCATGCCTGTCTATGCACCAGCTATGCTAGAAATGTTCAGTATGGGATGTCGGATTTCTCTTTCCATCAAAGAGAGCTTTCAGAATCTATTATCAGATTTGTCACAATAAACAACCTTCTGTCATATTGTGACAGTTTGAGCTTAAGTGACTATTAGATAAGTTAAGATCTCTGTGAATCACTCAGCCGGATTGGCCAATTGCTCATGGGCTGGGTCACTCCCATGGCAAATGGCTGAGTGGCTGGATTTTTTTTAACTAAGCCCCTTTATGGTGAGACATAGGAGATTTTGTAGAGTTTCATTTGAAGAGAGATTGTGTATTTGTGAAACACCTGCAGCCGAAAACACTGGACGCATTCTTCGTGACTGCAAGCTGTACTCTGCAGAAAGGGTTGCTTACTATTTAAAATTTACTATTCCTATTTAAAAATTAAAAAATATTGGGGCACCCAGGAGAAACTGTATTATATTTTGCAGAAACAAACCTGCAAATCACTAGCAAGGCCTCACTCTTTATTTCAAAGGCCATTTTTAAGAGAATAGACTATTTAGATCATACTGGGGTTAACTGCAGGGGTGATGACTTACTATAAACATGTCCTATTGTTTTCTATATATTTGTATTAAATTTATATTTCTGATATGGTCAAATGACTAAATCAACAAAGATTCTATTCTATTCTATTCTATTCTATTCTATTCTATTCTATTCTATTCTATTCTATTCTATTCTATTCTATTCTATTCTATTCTATTCTATTCTATTCTATTCTATTCTATTCCTCCAAGATGTTCTTGAACTTTCCAGTCTACTTTTTAGCTCTTGAATTTCTGGTTTCCTATTCAGGTCCAATTGAAGATCAACCCTTGTTAGATTTTAAGGAGATCAACCCAAGCTAACAAGGTTGCTGCCACTGGCTTTGGCATAACATAAACTGTGAGTGCCTTAAAAAAAATCAGCTAGAATACGAAGCCAAATAGTATTATTATAAACAGACCTCATAAATCTAGAGCTATCTTATCTCCTTGTATAGAAGCACCTTGCAGAAGATAGCCTTGATTCAAATACATACTGTTCCATTTCCTAGAAATTTCTATTAGCTTTCATTCATTGCTTTAAGGGAAAATTTCTACAATCATCAATAGCAAACAGGCATTTTTGAAATCTTTCCAGAAACTGGAAAGCTATTGGATCCAGTTTCAGTAATCAACAGGATGTTATTTCAGCTTTTCCTGACCCTTGCTTATGATTAGCAGAAGCAAATGAATACAATGTGCAGGCTCAATGATGCAAAAGAATAATCCTTTTGCAGAATGGTTTAATTTATTGGGGAAGCATATAAAACAAACAAAGACTATACTAAATGACAACAACCAATAATGCAAACCTTCTTTCCTTAGCAGAATCTTACGGCATGAGTCAGTTGGAATTGTTATTTCTTTTCACTGGATCTGATGATGAGAGTAGACATTATAATGGGACGGGATGAAGAGAAAGTTGGATATTTCTATATTGCACCAAAAAATGTAGAACAATTCATTAGAGGCTTGCAATGTGCTGTTACCAAATTAATAGAATAACAGATTTGGAAGGGACTTTGGAGGTCTTCTAGCCCAACCCCCTGCTCAAGATAAGAATCTTTATACCATTCCAGACAAGTGGCTGTCCAGTCTCTTCTTAAAAGTCTCCAATTATGAGACACCCACAACTTCTGAAGGCAAAGCCGTTCCACTGGTTAATTGTTCTCACTGTTAGGAAATTTCTCCTTAGTTCTAGGTTGCTTCTTTCCTTGGTTAGTTTCCATCCGTTGCTTCTTGTCTTGTTTTTGGTACTTTGGAAAATAGTTTGACCCCCTGCCTGTCGTTGTAGGAGCCCTTCAAATATTGGAAGACTGCTATCATGTCACCCCAGTCCTTCTTTTCATTAAACTAGACATACCCAATTCCTTCATATGTTTTAGCCTCCAGCCCCGTAACATCTTTGTTGCTCTTTTCTGAACTGTTTCCAGAATTTCTACATCTTTTTTATAATATGGTGATCAAAACTGGATGCAGTATTCTAAGTGTGGTCTTACTAAGCCTGTATAATAATACTTCACGTGACCTTGATTCTATCCCTCTGTTAATGCAACCTAGGATTGCTCTATATGGTCAGCTAGGAATATTTACAGACAGGTGAGTATATGTGCTTTATTCTCCTCCACAACGAATATGTTGCATATTGGAAAATGCATAAGCAAGGACACAGATGTCCTACATTGCAAAGACAATTGCGTCCCATTCGGGGTGCATTTTTCCCTCCATGTCGTGGGGGACCCCAGGATTGCTGGTGCCACTGGCCATGCTTGGGTGTCATTTCTGGAGAAGGAAATCCATCTTTTTTTTTTTTTTGCATTTAATGACAAATTCTCTCTGCTTTGAGCAGCTGAGCATGGGTCCCCAGTTTCAATGGCTGCTTCGTAATTCAAGCAAGCTGTTCCCCCATTCCTCTCGCCATATGTTCTCTTCCCCCAATTGCCGGGGCCAAGAGTCTCTCTCGCTGCATCTGTGGGGTGAGGTGTGCTTCCATCGCTGCGTCAGCAGTTCATCATCACTCAAGGAAGCTGGAGTAACAGGCTTATTATGGTGCAAAGTCCTAATTAGCAAGTGTAGTGGGTGTTCCCTTGGACGGCAGAGCTTCCAATTATGAGCAGCTCATTATTAAAAATATAGCCAGATGTTTGTCCCAATATCAGAAGCCTGGGGAAACAGGAACCCCCCCTCCCCATTTGCTCACCCTCCCCTCCCCCTGCAACCCATTTGCTCTTCTGGGCTGGCGAAGAATAAGTGGCGAGGCGGATTGTGCAAGCAGGTAGAGAGGCAAATGAGAACGAAATCGGAGACCCGAAGAAAACGACAACTTTGATTTTAATGATAGCTAGGGGATTTTTCACTTGCAGAGATGAAAGAGCTGCAGGGGAAGAGTTTTTGTGTGTGTGTGTACGTGTGTGTGTGTCCATGCACAAACAAACACACATGCACACCCAAAAAAGCATGTATGATGGATATCTCCTCAACTCGGGCCTCGTGGTTATGATGTTGGCTAAAACTAGGGAGAGATTGTTCTTGGTGATGGCTGTCTTAATGTTTGCTAGTGTTTGATTATGGTAAGAGAGAGATCCAACAAATAAATGCTGTGGAAGAAAACTGTGGAAGAAGATGAAGGGTGCGTCATCACTGGAGGTTTTTAAGAAAAGACTGGACAGGCACTTGTCTCAAATGGTGTAGGGTTTCCTGATTGAGCAGGGGGCTGGACTAGAAGACCTCCAAGACCCCTTTCAGCTCTATTCTGATTGATTGATTGATTGACTTTTTTTGTCTTGTTCTACTAGGGTACTTGTCAGATGATAGAATATCTATATGTATATCTCTCCTTCCTCCTCCTAGTTTCCCTACAACAACCCTGTGAGGTGAGTTGGGCTGAGAGAGAGTAACTGGCCCAAATTCACCCAGTCAACTTTCATGCCTAAGGCGGGACTAGAGCCCGCTGTCTCCTGATGATTGGCTCAAATTCACCCAGCCAACTTTCATGCCTAAGGCGGGACTAGAGCCCGCTGTCTCCTGATGATTGGCTCAAATTCACCCAGCCAACTTTCATGCCTAAGGCGGGACTAGAGCCCGCTGTCTCCTGATGATTGGCTCAAATTCACCCAGCCAACTTTCATGCCTAAGGCGGGACTAGAGCCCGCTGTCTCCTGATGATTGGCTCAAATTCACCCAGCCAACTTTCATGCCTAAGGCGGGACTAGAGCCCGCTGTCTCCTGATGATTGGCTCAAATTCACCCAGCCAACTTTCATGCCTAAGGCGGGACTAGAGCCCGCTGTCTCCTGATGATTGGCTCAAATTCACCCAGCCAACTTTCATGCCTAAGGCGGGACTAGAGCCCGCTGTCTCCTGATGATTGGCTCAAATTCACCCAGTCAACTTTCATGCCTAAGGCGGGACTAGAGCTGGGTGTCTCCTAATGATTGGCCCAAATTCACCCAGCTGGCTTTCCTTCCTCAGACAGGATTAGAACTCATGTCTCTTGGTTTCTAGCTTGTTACCTTCATCACTAGACTAAACTGGTTCAGAGACGTCAGCTGTTAAGGGGCCATGGATTCTGGGGAACCCACCCTTTATGCAGGGACACACAAGCCCTTTTCAGACTGAAACAGCCCCTCCCCCCTCATCTTTGAGGCATCTTCGTTGAGGAATCACCCTCCAACAAGTAGATAGGACCAGGATGAAAACTAATGTCTTTTAATTTATATTTAATGAATACTAAAATTCCATTAATGAAATGCAATTCATATAATTATGCTCCGTGTACTGAATAATTCCCCCCCTTCCCTACATATTTAACATTGCAGTTTAAGAGCAATGTTGGGAGATTCCTGGGGCTGTCATGCCGAGTTTTAAGATTTCACTTCCTGCTCTGGAATTTCAGTTTGCTTACTCTTGACCAAAAGTAACCCTCGAACCAGAAGAGGCCACATTTTTATTGTATTTTATTCTGATCAGGTTCAACAGGAAAAAAACAAAGCTAGATGCAACAGGCAATCAACAAGAAGACAGTATGGAGGAGTCTAGTGGCGAGGAAACACCGTATGTGGACCTATCAAGGACTTCAAGTCCTCTCCCATGGTGGATTACCAATAGAAGACAACATCTGAAGCTCAGGGTTGAACTGTGGCGTCCTTGGTGCTCTCTGAGCTTGGTAGTTTTCTTGCAGACATTTCATTACCCAACCAGGTAACATTATCAGTACTAGTGAGTGTGGGATTTACTCTCTGTTTGTATACAGTCACTTGTCCTGCCAATGTTGGTATGGGTGCGGTTTTCCCCCTTAGTTGTACATTAATTAGGGCATTTTTTTTCTGCTGGTCCTCAAAGAACTACTAGTGAGAAAATGACAACTCTACCAATGTTGGCAGGGCAAGGTACTGTATGTAAACAGGGAACAATCCTCACACTCACTAGCACGGATGTTATTACCTAGCTGGGCAATGAAACATCTACAAACAACTAAGCTCAGAGAGCACCAAGGATTCCATTGTGAATTACGTTTGCATCTCTGAAATGGTGCTTGGTTTTGATTCTGGATGAAAATCTCTCTCTCAGGCACAGTTGTTGCTCTCCTGTATAGGTTTCTGGGGCAAAGCATGCTTGCACAGATGCCTGTGCTTGCCTTAGGGTGTGACTGTCTTGCTACTTGTCGGTAAACCATTTGAACATGGAGCTGATGTGTGTGTGTGTGCTCAGTCTGAAACAGACCATCCATGGGGAGTCTGGCTGGCCATTAATCAGAACACAGCAGTAAATTAGGAAGACTGTTAATGAGAACATTAATAATATTCTCGTTTCTTAGGACTCCTCTGCCCCCACCACCCTTGTCTTTCCAATGTTGCAGTTTAAGTTGTACTTTGGAAACTTGCTTTGTATCCATGAAGCTTCTCAGATGCTGCTGAAGCCCCTCTCAGTGTAATACGAGGGGATGCAGGGCCAGAGATAAGCTTGTTCATCCATGACTTCTCTTATTTATGATTGCCTTGGAAGCCCTCATCACAATTAAAAGTAATAACACAATTAGAATAATCATTGTGCCAATCATATGGGGGAGCTTGACCTCAGCTCATTGTTGGTAGGACCTAAATCTCAGTGCTCCTAATTTGTGAGCAATAAAGCTGATTAGCCAAATGGATCTTTTTTACATTTAAAGGCACATTAGCTCTGGATTCATTTTTCTTGCTAGCTTGATATCCGAGGTGTCCACCATTGGCATGCTGTGGGTTGTAACAAAGATCTTCTCCCAAGGACTTTCTGAAGTTCTCCCATTGTGTAATTCAGCCGTTGGTAAAGTTGAAGGCAAGTTTCTATCAGTTCTGGACGTTACATACAGTGGCCAAGTTCATTACTGGGATGATCAAGACTTGAGAGGGGGCTCCGTAGCCAAACTCTCCTTTCACAATTCTCTAAATATCCACCATCCTGAAAAACCTCCAAGAACAGAGAGAAAGGAAGCAGGAACCCACTTTCTTCCCCTCTTAACTGAGTGAAATAATCCATTCTCAAGTGGCAAAATAATCAATGACACAGGAGGTCAGAATGAGCTTGAGCAATTGGAAGAAAATTATCTTTAAACTCTCAAAGTTGGTTAAGGACTCTCAGGAATAACAGGCTGGCAAAGAAATACACCTTGAATGGATGCGAAGCTTTATCACCAGTATTCCCCAGTCTCCAGGGCCCTCCTGCCTTAAAGCTTCTTGTCTTTTTTTTCTTACTACAAAACTCATGTCATGGATTAATCCCCCCCCCCCCGGAAAGAAATATATTATTTTTTAAAAAGAACCCTCTTTCTGGTGTTCTTTGCTTCATGCTATTATACTTCAGGGAAAAAATCCAGTGTTATTGGAACAAAGTGGGAAGATGTGATCCAAGGTTGGTGTACGTTGGAACCTTTCATTTAAGAAGGTCTCCTCTGACTTCAGTTGGGGTGTCTACAAGGGAGGTTGGAACAGTCAATATGGCAGCCACAACCACATGATCAAAGCCCTTCCCCCTTTTAGGTGGGTCACAGACCCTCCTGGAAATCAGTAAGGTATCTAGTTGCAGAAAAACACTCTGTAGAGTTAGTTTTATTTTGATTAGTTTGGACAAAACTCAGCAGCACTTTTTCGTGCGGCTGCTGATAAAAACAGGATCGCCAACATGATCGCCAACGTCCGATAACGGATATGGCAGAAGAAGAAGAAGAAGAAGAAGAAGAAGAAGAAGAAGAAGAAGAAGAAGAAGAAGAAGAAGAAGAAGAAGAGAAGAAGAAGAAGAAGAAGAAGAAGAAGAAGAAGAAGAAGAAGAAGAAGAAGAAGAAGAAGAAGAAGAAGGACTGGCAGAACCTGGTGGCAGAGTTAAAAGAGGTATCAACCTAGAATCCTTCGGTAGCCACAAATGATCTAAGTCTAACTCCCTTGAATTCCGTGCCCTTATCTAATTCCAAGCAGGTGCTGTTAGCTGAGAAGATTCCCGTGCATAGGCAAGAGTAGCAATAGTTGGAGCTATATTCCCAATTGGATTGTCACGTGTAGACCTGTCATTACAGCTTATAATGACACATCTTGGCATCATAGACTCCCAGGTAAATTGGGGTATTTGTTTTCTTAGAGACAAAAAAATATATCAAAACACCTCCTTGCCAGCAATCAACACTCAGAAAAAGCAGGGATTAACATCAGGATTAGTAACAGACCAACAATCAAGCAGCGAACAATACCCCAATCAAGGAACTACCAGACAATGAAACGATAAACAACAGCCTAATTAAGGAAACACCAAGGATGCTCCCGCTAACAATTTCTGAATTGTAAGCCACCCAAAGTCATTGACTGGGATGGGTGGCTAGAGAAATTGAGTAAATAAATAAGTGAACACTGACAGGGCAAGCCACTTGTATATAAACAGAGAGCAAACCCCAATCCCTTCTGGCACTGATGATGTTACCTAGCTAGGTCATGAAACGTCTGCAAGGAAAAAAAAACCAAGCTTAGAGACAACCAAGAATTCCATAGATCAGGGCTTTTCAACCAGTGGTACGGGTACCACCTGTGGTACATTGGCACCTGGCAGGTGGTACGCGACCATCCTAGAAAAGTGATAGTGGGGGAGGGGAATGAGCTGAACTGGTGGCAGCACCGCACAAGCCTGAGCGAGAGATGGCTGGAGCTGCAGGGCTGTCAGGGCTCAGCGGAAGCGCCAGGATCAGCGCCAGGCTCCAGCTGGAGCTCGGCGCTGATCCTGGTGCTTCTGCTGAGCCCTGAAGAAGCACCAATCAGCTGGAATGTTGCAGCATCTCCAGGGTCTTGTGATTTACATTCAGATGCTTGGCAACTGATTCATATTTATGACGGTCACAGTGTCCCAGGGTCATGTGAAGTGACTAAAACCTGCTGCAACCACCCAGCAGACGGGGGGAATAAAAACCAAACACCCCACCCCACCCCCGCTGCCAATCCTCAACAGAAATGCTCACAACAATGAAAACCTCGGACAGGAGAAAGAGCGCCGCCGGGCGGGCAGGCAGGTGTCTTCCTCGGTTGTGGCTTGGGGGGCACTTTTTTCAGTGCCATTGTAACTTCGAACAGTCACTAAGCGAACTGTTGTAAGTCGAGGACTACCTGTACTTTATCACTTTTTTCCTTTTTTTTTTTTTGTCATCAAGTTTTTGACACCTTGCTAGGTGACTGGTGGTACTCGGATGTTGCCATATCCTAAAAGTGGTACAATGGGTGAAAAGGTTGAAAAGCCCTGCCATAGATGGTCCTTGAACTGGTCAATCTATACTGGAGTGAGGATTCTAACTAATTTATGTGGATAAGAAAAGGGAGAAAGAGCAGCTAATCTAATTAATGGTGCTTGCAAGTTATTGTTACACATTAAGTTTACAATAGGGAAGATTCTTATTGTTTCCTGTTCTACATTTTTCAGAATATTTTTCCCCCCTTCCTTCTAATTTCCTGCCTTTCTACCCATTGCCTCTTTCAGGCCAGAAATGGGCTTTTCTCTGCAGATAACATTAGAACATTGACAGCTCAATCCCCATGCAATCCACTCTGCAATCAATAACTTACTTTGAGGGAAATTAAAAGTGCTAAACAAGCCAAGTGCTAAAGCCATTGGGTACTTAATTTGGGAATATTAGTCTAAAATGAGCACGTTGATGTTAACTTTAGCATCCCAGCTGGGCTGGAATTTCTCAACTGCCTTGCATGAGCAATGAAGGAAGCTTAAATATTTGTGCAAAACGTGCAGTGGTCATCCATTATCCAGCCACATCATAAAAGAAAAGCGGTGTTCAACAGGATTAACATGATTTTCTCACTTTATAAAATGTTATTTATTTGCAAAACACATGAAAAGAAAAAAAAAAGCTCAAAGTTAATTAGAAAATCTAACACAGCAATAGAATTATTTATAGTGCTATGGGTGTTTTATTCCAGCCACTGCTGTAATTGGTAATATGGGTAGTCAGAATGCAGCAGTATTTATAAGGTTAGGGTTTAGTATAGTAATTCAGTAATTCCCATAGCAGCCTTGGATATAAAAAAAATCCCATATGAGCGGAGACTGTGTCCTTATGGACAAGGGCAAGGGTAGGCAACCTTGGCTCTTTTATGACTCGTGGACTTCAACTCCCAGAATTCCTGAGCCAGCCATGCTGAGGGGAAAGGGAGAGGTTTCCAAGCTGAGCCATGCTGGCTCAGGAATTCTGGGAGTTGAAGTCCAGAGTCATAAAAGAGCCAAGGTTGCCTACCCCTGGACAAGGGGAGATCAAAACTACAGCTCATGTCCTACTACAGGTAGTTCTCGACTTACAACTGTCCATTTAGTGATAATTCATAGTTACAAGGGCACTGAAAAAAATGACTCATGACCCTTTTTCACACTTGCGACCTTTGCAGCATCCCCGTGGTCACGTGATCAAAATTCAGACGCTTGGCAACTGGTTCGTATTCATGACGGTTGCAGTGTCCCGGGATCGTGTGATCCCCTTTTGTGATTTTCTGACAAGCAAAGTCCATGGGAAAACCAATCTCACTTAACATCTGTGCCACTAACTTAACAGCTGCAGTGATTCGCCTAACAATTTGGGCAAGAAAGGTTGTAAAAACGGGGCAAAATCGGCTTAACAAATGTCTCGCTTAGTGACAGAAATTTTGGGCTCAATTGTGGTCGTACGTTGAGGACAACCTGTATTCTGTACCTTCTATAACAGTGATGGAGTGCCCAAAAACTGGCCTGCCCCTGCTCTGCCTGCTCCGCCTGCCCACAGGGCTACCTACCGCCCCAACGGCCCGCTGCAGGTGGCCCTGCAGCGCCATGGTGGCCATGCCCTCCGCCCATGCCCCGCAGCATCATCTGCGCACGATGGGGCATGAGGGCATGCCCGGCTGACCTGTCCTTGGCTGCACTGCTCCACAAGGGCCACGCCCGGGGGGTGACTCTTCTCTGGGGGGGCTGCTGGTGAGGAGGGGGCCGCAGGGGGAGGCGGGGCTGGGGCGATGGCGTGCGTGCCCACAGAGAGGGCTCTGATTGCCGCCTCTGGCACGTGTGCCATAGGTTCACCACCACTGTTCTATAAGGACTCACAGACCTACCTCTGAACACCTCACCTTATAAAATATCTAGGAAACACTGATCTCTTGTATGTACAATTGCTGTCAGTCCGATGTAATATCTTTGACTGTAACTAAATTTTACTGTCTGCAAAACTAGGCAGACTTTAACTGCCCACTGACAATCCACCACCAATTGTTAAATATTATATTATCTTTTTTTTAAAAAAAAACACAACTTAATTTTATTATATTTTATTTCATTTTGGTTTTTTAATGCTTCTTATTTGTAAAAGGAAGGAATATAAATTCAGTTTATTTGATCAAAATTAAATTAAGGTAAGGTATGTTGCTATTTCTGGTAATGCTTAATGGACTTTCTGTTCACATCAAGACCAAAAAGATGATGCTTTATGGATCTATAGATAAGAGATAGGATATGGACTGAAGAGATAAGTGTTTATAATCTAAGAAGAGGTGAATAGTTACAAAAACTCTTTATACTTGTTTGGAAGTAACTTTCCTTCCTTCCTTCCTTCCTTCCTTCCTTCCTTCCTTCCTTCCTTCCTTCCTTCCTTCCTTCCATTTTTTCTTTCGTTTTGTACCTTTTTCTTTCTTTCTTTCTTTCTTTCTTTCTTTCTTTCTTTCTTTCTTTCTTTCTTTCTTTCTTTCTTTCTTTCTTTCTTTCTTTCTTTCTTTCTTTCTTTCTTTCTTTCTTTAATTTTACTACTGTAATTAAAACCCTTAATAAAAATTATATATGAATAAAATACATGCAGGGCAATTAAGGATAAGATATTGGCTTCAACTAATTTGCAATAAACTTTATTACAAAGACCAGGACATTAATAAAGTCCTAAATGAGGAAGGAAAAAAAAAAGATGGGAACATCCAACCCCCTTCTACAAATAAGTTCACTAAGGTGGAGTTTGTTGAAATGTTTTAAATCTCTTTTTTCTTTTTGTAAGTTGGATGGAGCTGCTATTTAAGAGATAAACTATTGGCAAATTCCTCTCCTGTTTGTTAGTTGTTTGGGTCTAGCATGCCTCCCTTTTCTTTCTCAGCCTCTTCTGACTCTTTCACATCAAGCAAAGCTGAAGTCCAACATCACCAAACCTATCTATTTTCTGACAAAATACATTTTTAAAAGTGACTTTAAGCTCTGTGGGATAATGTTCCTTCCTGATTCTATTGTCATTCATTACAGAACTAACCAGAAACTCCCGGCACACAATGCCCAGACTCTATTGCAGAGTGAAGACTTACAGGAAACAGAACAACACATTTGGAAGGGACCTTGGAGGTCTTCTAGTCCAATCCCCTGCTCATGGCAGGAGACCCTATGCTATTCTGGACAAATGGCTGTCCAAGCTCTTCTTAAAAACTTCCAGTGATGGAGCCCCCACATCTTCCAGATTTAAGCTGTTTCAGTGATTAACTGTTCTCATAGTCAAGAAATTTCTCCTTAATTCCAAGTTGGATCTCTCTTTAATGACCTACCACCCATTATTTCTTGCCCTGCCCTCAAGTGCTTTAGCGAATAAGTCAATCCCCTTTTCTCTGTGTATTGGAAGGCTGCTATCATGTCTTTTCCATTTGAAAACCAATGAATGATTTCTAATAGTTGTCGGTTTTGGATTTCCATAGATTTTAGAGAGACAGAGAAAGCAACCACCATTCCTGGCAGTTACGTTGCAAGAGAAATTGCAAATATACCATCAATGGCATGCAAAGATATACTTCTGCTCTCTCATTTTGTTTAGGGGTGGGATAGGTTTTCTTGCAGATGTTTCATTACCAAACTAGGTAACATCATCCTAATGATATTACTTAGTTTGGTGTTGAAATGTCCACAAGAAAATCACCAAGCTCAGAGAGCACCAAGGACCCCACAGTTTAACCCTGAGCTACAAACATTCTATTTTATCAAAATGCCTAAATAAGTTTCCCCCCCCCCCTCACAGGAATTCCATGGACTTGCACAGATAAAGTAAGAAAAGTTTTGGAAGATACCTAGGCATGGAGATTCAAGTCATTAGTCAAAATTAGCCACCAGTTAATGCAGTTTTATTTTTTCATTTAGTTTTATTCATGAGAAGGGTTATAGCAAGAAATGATGTCTCATATTGCAAGTAAAGGTTAGAATAGAATAGAATAGAATAGAATAGAATAGAATAGAATAGAATAGAATAGAATAGAATAGAATAGAATAGAATAGAATAGAATAATCTTTATATGGAATGGAATGGAATGGAATGGAATGGAATGAAATGGAATAGAATAGAATAGAATAGAATAGAATAGAATAGAATAGAATAGAGATTAGGGATAGAATAGAGATTAGGGATACAATAGAGATTAGGGATAGAATAGAATAGAATAGAATAGAATAGAATAGAATAGAATAGAATAGAATAGAATAGAATAGAATAGAATAGAATAGAATAGAATAGAATCTTGGAATGGAATAGAATCTTGGAATGGAATGGAATAGAATGGAATAGAACTGGAAGGGACCTTGGAGGTCTTCTAGTCCAGCCCCCCGCTCAAGAGGAGAACCTATACCATCTCTGACAAGTGACTGTCTAGCCTCTTCTTAAAAACCTCCAGTGACCCACAACCTCTGGGGGTAAGCTGTTCCACTGGTTAATTGTCCTCACTGTTAGGAAGTTTCTCCTTAATTCCAGGTTGCTTCAAGATGGTATAGGTGGTTCTCAACTTATAACCATTCATTTAGTGACCGTTTGAAGTTACAGTGGCACTGGAAAAAGGGACCTATGACCTATTTTCACACTTGTGGCTGTTGCCGCATCCCCCATGGTCACGTGATCAAAATTCAGACGCTTGGCCGCTGGTTCGTATTTACGACGGTTGCAGTATCCCGGGGCCATGGCAAGCAAAGTCCATGGGGAAAGCCAGATTCACTTAACAGCCGTGTTACTAACTTAACAACTGCAGTGATTCACTTAACCACTGTGGCAAGAAAGGTCATCAAACGGTGCAGAACTCTCCTAACAAATGTCTCGCTTAACAACAGACATTTTGAGTTGAATTGCGGTCGTAAGTCGAGGACTGTACTGTACTGCCAAATTTGAGCACACCCACGCTGAGCCTTCCCTTGCCCTGCTGGTCCCTGCTTTTCTTCCGCAGACACATCTATCAACAGAATGGCTTCAGTTCTGGCCAAAGTCTCTTCGTAGGAAATTGTCTTCTAATGTTATGAAATATTAGACTGGGTTACTTTGCCGGCAATTAAAATGTGTCAGAGGAGAGCCGGTTAATGAGCTGTCTTCTCTCTCTCCCCCCCCCTTCCTGTTTTCTAACTTCAGAGTGCTCTGATCATAACTTCAGAGTTTCCAGCAGCACTTTAATGGATCACTAATCAACCCCAATCAATCATCTGAAATTACAGAGCAGTTGCCTTCATCTCTCCTGGAACTCCTTCTCCCAAGGAATCCGGCTGATCTCCTCCTCCGAAGGGGAACTTCTGTCAGGTGGAATACCAGAGAGTTTAGATTCATCACTATAATTAACAGGATGCTAAATGCTCGGGAAAGGAGAGGGTCTCTTTTTCCCTCAGAAGTAATTGAAATCTTTCCGGTAAGAATTGTAAAAACGCACCTTCGTGAAACGCCAAGCATAAACAATAGGATTTAGAGTTCATCTTGGAATAATACCCTCACTTCATCTTTCTAAACTGAGACACTCATGAATATTTATTGCACACTTCCACGTCCTGATACTTTCTTCCACAGTTGTAGAAGACAGAAATCTCCTGCATTTGTTTTGTTTCCACCCATTGTTGTTTAATTGGGTGAAAAGGAATTCGATTCAGAATTTTTTTTTCAGGTCAGGTGGAAGAGAACTTTGGCCAGAACCTCGTGAATGGAGGTGAGTTGTTTCTGCACTTTTTATTCAGGAAGTAGCAGTGTCTGACACAGCCTTATTCTTTTTCTAGGATGTGTTGACTTTCTGCACTTAATTCTTACCCCAAGAGAACACCTGGTGGCACTTTTCCCTTGGGACATTTCCTTTCTTCTCCTTGAGAAAACTTCTCCACTCATTTCCTTTCTTCTTGAGAAAACTTCTCCACTCATCTTCTTCGCCTGCAAGTTTGATGGAGAATTTTGAAAAGCTATTTGTGGCCTGCTGAGTTTCAAAGCTTCATTAAATCTTCTTCTGATCTCCCATCTGTGCTTTGATCAACTTGGTCTTGATGAATTCTTACCTTAATGTATGTGTGAGTGTTTTCTACTTTGCAATTATCCATCTATCTGGTGAACAGAAGCTACCCTTTTATGAATTCCTGGGAAAATACATCATAATATAACTTCTGTCATGCAGGATTTTTTTCCCCTCCCAAAATTGTGAACAGAGAAACATAGAAGGATGGAATGTTATAAATAGAAAAATGAAGCCAACACTTCGCAATTTTGCTCTGTTGTTCAAGCACTATGAAAAGAATTAAAAAAAAAAAACTTACCAAGTATTCCAAAGCATTCTTTGGTATAAAGATGATTCTAGAAGCTGCCTTCTCATTTACTTTTTTTAAAATCTTTTTTTTATTTTTATTAAATAATTTTATATGGCTGCCCAGTTCACACACAGTGACTCTGGGCAAGGTACAGCAGTAAAAAGCCACAATTTAAAATCCCCCCAAAGAAGTCTTTAAAAACTAAATTTTAAAGAATCCTTGTGCAACTGAATCTCTACAGAAGCCATATAATGTACCTGGAACAAACTTACTGAAAGAGGACCAGGAAAGTGGTTTAGCAGCAAGTAAAGAGTGTGGGAAGTCAGCCCTCCAGAGAAGGAAATATTAAAAGGGCAGAATATTATTTTTCCTCAAAGGATCTTAAAGAGGTAGAACAGCATGCCCAGTTTTCTTAATAGCCCCAAGTTTCCCTCCCCCAAGCAGAAACCAGCTCTGTAGAAATGCAGATGTAAACCATTCACAGGAAGGTTGAAGCTGGAAGATTAAGAAGACAAAGACATCTAAAATCTACATACCCTACCCAAACTCTAAGATAGGACATAATAGGATTGACCCACAGATGCCAAAGGGCACACCTAGACTCAGGTCAGAATACATGACACAGGAAATACAAAGCCTGGAACAGGAAACAACCTCAAGAGCCCCAGAGGGTATAAAAACCCACTCCCTACATGTGCTTTCTTTCTTTTTTCTTCCAGAGCCATCTTTCTGTCTGACTCTCCTCTTCAATAAACTGCAACCTTTTTTCTAAAGCAGCCGCCATGTTGTTTATTCCTGGCTTGGACTGAACCATGATGAAGACTTTTCCTTCAACAAGAGAATCACACTAGAAGACAAAAATCATCAGCCAGGCTACCACCCACCACGCTCGTGAGTTCATTGGAGCCTGGCACTCCACAAGCAAGTCCATCCACAAACACATTGACCCACAATCAGCCTTTGAATCCCTCAGGATCCAAATCAACCACACAGCCAACCAGAGACGGCACCGACCCCAAACCACCCCACACAATCCCCCTCTCCCCCCAGCACTTCACCTCCCAATGACCCTGACCTGATGTAACCCATCACAAGACTCTCGCTGATGATTCCCACCTGACCCACCATGAGACCCTCACTCAACACACCCACACCGGAAGCCCTTATAAACACTGACATCCCCTAAACTCCGCTGAAGATGTTACCTAACCTCAGGGGTGGGATTCAGCCGGTTCGCACCACTTCGGCAGAACCGGTAGCTAATTTTTTGTTGCCCAGGCCCAGAATGGACTTCCGGAAGCAGCATCCACACAGAGAACCGGTTGTTCACCTATTTGAATCCCACCACTGCCTAGTCTGGTAACAAAACCCACAAGCTCAGAGTGTGAACCTTCACCCTCAGAAGACAAAATGCCTGGATTTGTAGAACAGAAATTTCCATGGAATTTAATAACACACGTAGTCCTCGACTTGTAACCGTTTGTTCAGTGACTGTTCAAAGTTATAACAGCAATGAAAAAAGTGACTCATGAGTGGTCCTTGCACTGACAACTGTGACAGCATCCCCATGGTCACACCATCAGGATTCCAACACTTGGTAGCTGGCATGCGCTTACAATTGTTGCAGCATCCTGGGCTCATGTGATCGCCATTTGTGACTTTCCCAGCCAGCTTCCCATAAGCAAAGTCAGTGGAGGAAGCCAGATTCATTTAAGAGCTGCAATGATTCGCTTAACAACTGTGGTCAAAAAGATCATAAAATCAGGCATGGCTCACTTAAGAACCTGCTTACTTAGCAACGGTGCTAACGGGGATCATAAGTTGAGAACTACCTGTGCTGAATCCTTTGGCAGACTGCAGTCCTATTCTGTCTGCCTGTGATCTTTTTTAAGGAGCTTGTCCAAATGAGTTATGAAATGGTTGTGATGGTGATGAGCAACGTCATTGTATCCAAACGCTGTTTATTCTCCCTTTCTTCTTAGTCAGACATTAAGCCTGCTGCCCTTGCTCTGATTTGGCTTCAAAAGATGTGTCCAGTTTTTGTCACTATTTTATAAAAAAAGATGTTGAGACTTTGGTAAGTCTGCAGAGAAGAGCAGCAAAGATGATTTGAGGGCTGGAGGCTAAAGCATGTGACGAACGGATGCAGGACTTGAGTAGTGAAAAGAAGGACTAGGGGAGACATGATAGCAGTGACCCAATATTTGAGGGGCTGCCACAAAAAAGAACGGGTCAACCTATTCTCCAAAGCACCAGAAGGCAGGACAAGAAGCAAGGGATGGAAACTAACCAAGGAGAGAAGCAACCTGGAATTAAGGAGAAATTTCCTGACAGTGAGGACAATCAACCAGTGGACCAGCTTGCCTTCAGAAGTTGTGGGTGCTCCATCACTGGAGGCTTTCAAGAAGAGACTGGACAGCCACTTGTCTGAAATGGTATAAAGACTCTTATCTTGAGCAGGATGTTGGGCTAGAAGAGCTCCAAAGTTCCCTCAAACTCTGTTATTCTCTTTCTGTTTCTGGTAATGCTTTTCTTTTTTCAGCCTAATTAAAACTTGCCTAATCTCTTTTACATTGAACCATACTGAAAGCAAAAGACTGAACGAACACAGGGATGAAAATGCATACACTGCTCTATCCTCTCGTCAACACAAGATGGCATATATTTTACACTTATCTGACAAAGGTGATGGATAATAGCAAGAAGGCAGCACCGGCTTTTTTTTGTTTGTTTTGTGTTGTTTGTTCCTGGATGAATGCAGAAAGATATCGAGGGGGCCTTTCTGAGAAGTTTCTCCTCCAGATCTGATAATTGACTGAGACTTTTCACGGAAGGTTTAGGCAGATTAGCTCTACAGAAGATATAGTCCCAGTCCTTGTAATATATTGTTCTGTATAGTTTTGGCCAAATGTGCTTGTGAATCTAGCTCTAATGATATGTAAACTAGTATTAACGCCTTAGGGACAGGGTTCTCCAAACTTGACGACTTTAAGACTTTTGGACTTCAAATCCTAGAATTCCTCAGCCAGCTAATTCATAGCGACCGTTCACTTTCCCTTCTACGTTTCTCTCTCTCTTTCTGTCACACACACACACATAAACCTTCAATCTCACATAGAGTTTAATGGCCATTTTTTTTCCTGCATTATGCTAAGCCAGTGGTGGTGAACCTATGGCACGGGTGCCAGAGGCGGCACTCAGAGCTCTCTCTGTGGGCACGCGCGCCGTCGCCCCAGTCCTAGGCCTTCAGCTGGGTTTTATAAAACCTTTTCGCTTTAGGCGTGTGCAAAAAAAAAAAAAAAGGTTCAATCAGTCAATTTCAACTTCTTGCGGGGAAAAAAAAAGATCTTGCAAAGTTGGAATTGATTGATTGAACGTTTTAGTCCCACCCAGTCTGCCGCAGCCACGCCCACCCAATGGGCCACACCCAGCCAATGGGCCACACCCACCCGGCACCCGACGATGCATAAGTGGGTTTTGGGTTGCAGTTTGGGCACTCAGTCTCTAAAAGGTTCGCCATCACTGTGCTAAGCAGAATACAGTCTTCCTTTGGGACCAGCCAGAGAGGCCACTGACCATCAGACACAGGATCATGCAGTGAAAGACAGAAACCCAGAAATACATCTTGCAGGCCTCCTTCTCATTAAATCAGAACAGGAATGACACACTACACCTGTGGGAATTAACAATGAGATGCTTTCCTCCTTTTATTATAAAAAATCAAAAGCAAATCCTCTTTTGTTACAATTGAGGGAGAACAAATAGAAAATAAAGGAGACTAGGTGAAATGGAGCCGGGGGCTGATCTCTTTAGAACAGTATTTCTCAACCTTGACAAATTTAAGACATGTGGACTTCAACTCCCAGAATTCCCCACCCACCAGCCATGTTGGCTGGGAAATTCTGGGAGTTGAAGTCCATATGGCTTAAAGTAGGTAAGGTTGAGAAATCCTGCTATGGAGTGTTCTCTCCTCCTCCGCCTCCTTTTTTTGTTTTTTAAACTGACTCTGGCCCATGAAACAGGACCAGCCTCAAAAGACCTCAGACACCCAAAACTGGAATTAGTACAGGTAAAGTCTGCTTGGGCAGTTTGTTTGCTCACAATTAATGAGTTTTATTAAACAGCAAAACATTTCCCAACTTTAAGCATGATGGAGGTGGGGTGGGGAATATTTTCCTATCAGCAATTCACCTGTAGCTTGCTATAAATCCCTTCCATTCAATTAGTTCCCAAATGGAGCACAGTGATAAGAGTGTTTTGTTTTGCATTCATTTAAAAAGAAAGGAGAGGGGAGAGGGGAGAGGGGAGAGGGAGAGGGAGGGAGGGGGGGCGAAATGGGAGGCTATTGAAGGGAGGGAAGAGAGAGTGAGAGAGAGATAGAGGAGAGAGAGAGAGAGAGAGAGAGATGAGAGAGAGACCGTATTGCAGTGGTGCGAACCTATGTCCGGGTGCCAGAGGCGGCACTCAGAGCCCTCCTCTGTGGGCACGCGCACCGTCGCCCCAGTCCTAGGCCTTTCAGCTGGGTTTGTATAAAACCTTTCGCTTTAGGCCTCCGCCACCGTATGCCAAAAAAAAAAAAGGTTCAATGAGTCAATTTCAACTTCTCACAGGAAAAAAAAAAGATCTTGCAAAGTTGGAATTGATTGATTGAACTTTTTAGTCCCACCCAGTCTGCCGTTACCACCGCAGCCACGCCCAGCCAATGGGCCACACCCAGCCAATGGGCCACACCCACCTGGCACTCGACGATGCATAAGTGGGTTTGGGGTTGCAGTTTGGGCACTCGGTCTCTAAAAGGTTCACCATCACTGCTCTATTCCATGTGGCTGGGACTAAAAACTGGAACTAAAAACACCACTAGAATGTGGATCTAGAAAAGTCACTGTATTTTCCTCCATAAAGTCATCCAAATTAAGTTGGAAGCAGTTTGCTTTCTAGTTGCATTCTCAGCTTGGAAGACAAAGTAATCTCCTATTAAGGAAGTCTGAACTGAAACTTACATTAATGAAGTTGTAGGACAATCTACTTGAACTGAACAGCACTTAATATTTTCTCCTTGCTGATCCCTTTCGCATAATACAAAAAAAACGTGGTCTTGCAAAACGGAAAAAAGAAGGTTTCTTTCTTTCTTTCTTTCTTTTTTGGCCTCGCTCCAGATTCTACAAAGGGATTCATTGTCCATTCTAATGAATTCAGCCCTTTGCTTTGCTCTTTTTCATCCTCTTGGCTTAATAAGGAGAGTCCAGTGCAATCTTTATGCTGCAACATCACCTCAAGTCTCAAAAAAGGGGGGGAAGTACCGGAAATTTTTTTTTCACAGTCCTGTTGCTGTTTAATAAACAGAAAGAAGCAAGAACGTTAATATTTCTGAGGGTTTTCTCACCTTCAACTCATTTGTTTCTCACCCCAATGTAGCATTTTGGCATTAAAAGAGAGATTTTTTTAAATACAGGAACCACTTATTTGTTTTGAAAACGACCTATGTGGAGGGTTCTCTTACTGAAAGTCAATTTGTCACTCTCTTGAGTTCACATTACCGGGTATAAATGGTTCCTTTACAGCAGCCATAAGCCACTTTATAATGATATCACTAAAGCAAAAAGTGTTTATGGAGTTGATTGTGTTATCGTTCTAATCCATCCAATAAACCAAAGCTTTCTGGAGGGATTATAAAGTTTATCAAAAACGTTAAACAGGTCTAAACAGCAAAAAAAAGACCTATGCAAACTTTCCAAATACATTACAGGAAGACAGAACATAGACATAGAATAATAGGGTTGAAAGAGACCTTGGAGGTCTTCTAGTCTATCCCCCTGCTTGAGCAGGAGACCCTATACCATTCCAGACAAGTGATGGAACACCCCAAACTTCTGAAGGCAGGCTGTTCCATTGGTTGATTGCTCTCACCGTTAGGAAATTACTCCTTAGTTCTAGGTTGCTTCTCTCTTTGGTTAGTTTCCATCCATTGTTTCTTGTCTTGCCTTTTTGTGCTTTGGGAAACAGTGGCTGTCCAGTCTCTTCTTAAAAAGCCTCCAGTGGTGAAGCATCTACAACTTTTGAAGGCAAGCGTGTTCCATTGGTTAATTGTTCTCACTGTCAGGAAATTTCTCCTTAGTTCTGGATTGCTTCTTCCTTTGATTAGTCTCCATCCTTTGCTTCTTGTCCTGTTTTCTGATGTTTTGGAGAATAGGTTGACTCCCTCATCTTTGTAGGAGCCCCTCAAATAATGGAACACTGCTATCATGTCTCCCTTAGTCTTCCTTTTCATTAGACTAGGCCAGGGGTAGGCAACCTCGGCTCTTTTATGACTGGTGGACTTCAACTCCCAGAATTCCTGAGCCAGCCATGCTGAGGGGAAAGGGAGAGGTTTCCAAGCTGAGCCATGCTGGCTCAGGAATTCTGGGAGCTGAAGTCTGCGAGTCATAAAAGAGTCAAGGTTGCCTATCTCTGGACTAGACATACCCAATTCCTATAACTTTTCTTGGTATGTTTTAGCCTCCAGTTAAAGACAGAAACTGAAAAACAGAAACTGACTAATTCTGAATACACACACAGAGAGACATCTACAATGAATGAATAAATTGCACAGGAAAGATATAAAACGTATCAATTCCCCTTAAAAGCAATCTGACCATGAAACTAGAGACGTGGTTTGGAGAAGAGGGATGCTTAACGCTATAGAAATGGCTCAAAGTGTGGCCCCCTGGAATAGCCATGAGGCCCCACCTCTGTGAAGATCCTCTCTCTTCTACTTCTTTGTATCTCTTCATTTGGAGATAAAAAAAATTGAAGAGGTAAACCTCGATGTTCTTTGAAACTTGGTCAGGTCTTGAAACTCCAGCATCCAAGCTCTGCCTTGGGGCCAGAGGAAGGCAGTGCCTTGACATTTCTATATACCTGTCAGCCACATGGCAACCCTGGAGTGCTCTGCTGGTGTAAATGAATTTTCTGAATTAGCTTCAGATGTAATCCCATGTAGCCTGCAGTGCAGAAATGCAACCAGCACATAGATAGCTGAGGTTGCACAATTCCTGCCTGGGAAAGCTTGTAGTTGGCATCTCATTCTAGTCTAATAAATGGTCCGCCCAATTACTGCGGCGATGTGATGGAGTGGAGGCTCCAGGAACACTGTGAATTGTACACCATTCTTTCCTAGGGACAGCTTGTCCCAAAGGTGCTTTTTCTAAAAGGCAACTAGACTTTCTTTTTTTCTTTTCTTTTCTTTTTGCTTCAAAAAGCTTCTTATCCAAGAAGCTTCTTGATTTCTGACTGAACTGAGGAAGCTTCTTGGATGAGAAGCAAAATGTTTTCAAAGGAAAAAAAGCAAGAAACTCCAGTTGCCTTTTGGAAAAAAAGCACCTTTGGGACAACCATGACTTGGATGATTGAGAATCTCCATAGACAAAGGGAATAGCTACATTCCTTTCAAAATAGGATAAACACAATTCTCTTGGAAAAATAGGACACAGAAGATCTTTCACACTGTGTATCCCATTGTGTATGTTATCAACAGGGGGATAGAATCAAGATCACATGAAACATTAGTACCGCCTTATAAAGCCTTAGTAAGACCACACTTGGAATACTGCATCCATTTTGGTCACCACAATATAAAACAGATGCTGAGACTCTGGAAAGAGGGCAGAAAAAAGCAACAAAGATGATTAGGGGGCTGTAGAATGGTTGCAGGAATTAGGTATGTCTAGTCTAGTGAAAAGAAGGACCAGGAGTGACATGATAGCAGAGTTCCAATATCTCAGGGGCTGCCCCAAAGAAGAGGGAGTCAAGCTATTTTCCAAAGCGCCTGAAGGCAGGACAAGAAGCAACAGATGGAAACTAATCAAGGAGAGAACCAACCTAGAATTAAGCAGAAATTTCCTGACAATGAGAATAATTAACTTGCCTTCAGAAGTGGTGGGTGCTTCATCACTGGAGGCTTTTAAGAAGAGACTTGACAGCCATTTGTCTGAAATAGCATAGGGCCACCTTTTGTGACAACCTGATGAGCAAAGTCAATGTGGAAGCCATTGAACCTTTTACCAACTTAACAGCTGCAGTGATTTATTTAAAAACTGGCAAGAAAGGCCATAAAATGGAGCCAAACTCACTTAACAACAGTCTTGCTTAGCAACAGAAATTTCAGTCTCAATTCTGGCCATAAGTCGAGGGCTACCTGTACTAGGCCATGAGAAAGTCAAGTGCCCCATAAATGACACAAATGATGCCAGTTAACTTATTTATCTCCTGTGCATAGTGATGATATCATGAAGTGTGCCATGTCACTGCTCCCCTGAGGACCCCATGACGATTGAACAGGCCTTCATCTTCTTCTACATTTCAGGTGCATGACAAGTGCTAACTTTCTCCTCCTTCATCATTTTTCAGAAAAAAAACCCTACTCAATCCTTGCTCTGAAGACCATTCTTGTGTTGGAAGAAAAAAATCAGGTCCAGTTCCAAGCTGGGAGAGAGATGCTGGAAATAAAATGGAGGCGTCTTAGGAAAGAAGGTTTATTGATGAGCAGAACCAACAACAGCATGTAGTTCTGGGACAGCTGACCAAATGGAGTTAAGAGTAGGTGGATTTTTATACATTCTTTGGGGCTTTGCGTTTGAGATGCCTGTTCCTTGTGAAATGTACTTTGGCCTGTTCTTGACTGTGCCCTTTTGGTATTCTAATTATTGTTGCCTGACTCCCATTATGACTGGGAGGTCATGTTCTGTCCTTGGAACTGGGTGGGAAATGTAGATTTTATGACTCTTTGTTTTTCTGATCCCATCAGCTCCAGGCTTCTATGGGAGCTGTGGCTGAAGGCGTTTTGCTTATGAATAGTGTGGCCCAGTCTTTCTGAATGGATTACAAAATCTCCATTTCTAAAGATTGGCCTCCTCAGGTTTCTGCTTGAGGCAGGGAGACTGGGGCTGTTTCTGCCTTTGTTAAGATATTTTCTCCGTTTCTCCTTTAGGGGAAACACTCTATCTTGCCTCTTTTAATATTCCCCAAACCATTTCATTCTTTAGGAGGGGTGGGTGGGTGCTGACTTCTTATACTTGCCATCATCTTTGTGATCTTTTCTGTACCTCTTCCGGTTTCTCTAAATCTTTCTTGAAATTTGGGCTCAAATCTGGAGCCTCCATTTAATGTGGAATCTAAGTCCTGCAGAACGGAGCGAAGACCGTGTTCCACCATCTAAACCACCTTTAGATCTGGCCTTTGCCAAAGGAAATCTGCTTAACTCAACCCAAGGCAAAATGAGTCAGCAGAGTTGGTGTTCGCAACCTAGCATTTGACTGTAAAAAGCCTGTGTATAATTACTTCTCAGAATGCCTCTTAACCAATATTAAACTCTGAAAGTTGTTCACCAGAGAATGATGGATATTAAACAAGTGACTGACAAACTTATTAGTTTTGTTTAGAAGAAGAGAGAGGGGGATTTTGCCTGCTTCAATATTTCTTTCTAATCCCTTGAGTTGTATACATTTTTTTCCATTAAAAAATTAATTATAAGTTGGAAGGGGTATGCATTTACCTCTTTCCCCTCCAGTTTTTCTCTGACAAGGGCTGCGAAAAGAACATGACAGGTGGAATTAAGCTAGGAAAAAACCCCACTCCAAAAATGAGTTTTCTAGCACAATTGTTTCTGAGAATGGAAGTGTGTTTTGCAGACTTCTAGGTAGTTTCAGACTTACGCTCTGATTCACTCTAAGGAAAGAGAGCTGGCTGTAGAAATTCCCTTCCAAAGACAAAGTGAATTGTAAATGAAATTGCTCTGATGAGTCAGGATATCGTTGCCCTTGTTTGATTACGAGATGGCCAAAATTTTTATGTCTGCGTGAGCATCAGTGGAAACATCTGCTGAGCAGAATTCCTTTTTCCTGTTGTTTTGGGAAATCACTGGAGAATATCTCCTTCCCTTAACCCTAACCATAACCCTAACCCTACCCTCAGCTAGGCTCCCAAAATTGGTGGAGAATTTTGATAGGCAGCTTGTGTCCTGCTTTAGGATGTGTTGAATCAAGATAAAATTAGTGTTTTCCTTGGGTCTGCTCATCTCCAAATGCTACAATACATTTATACATATTAATAATCCTTAATTGATGACCATTTGTTTAGTGACCGTTCAAAGTAGTGATGCCGCTGAAAGAAGTCTATTCCTTGCACTTACACCTGGTCCTCAGACTTATGACTGTTGTATTATCCCCACGTTCATGTGATGGCAATTCCGGTGCTAGGTAACTGGCTGTCATTTACAACTGACTGCAGTGTCCTATGATCACATGATCACAATTTTGCAACCTTTTTGCCAGTTTCCAGCCAAAAAAAAAAAAAGATGCCCATTCAGAAGAATGGGTTCATACTTTTGCCCGTGGTGTTCACTTAATGACCGTGAATTTGCTTAACGACCATTTAGAAATGATCATAAAATGGCATCCCACTCGACCTACAATTACAATGCTTATGACAGAAATTGAATGGATAATAATACTAATAAGTCTAATGAAATGAAGGACTAGGGATGACATGACAGCAGAGTTCCAATATTGTTCTGTCCAGGCCCACGTGAGTCCTTGTTATGCTCACAAGGAGAAACCCCTCTCTCAATCAAGCAGGCAGGAACCGCAGGAAAAACCCAAAACCCCTTTTATTATTCACGGACCTGAGTCCATGTCCAAGGCAAACAAACACAGTTCACAAAAACTCGACCCTCAACACGAACGGTTGCCTCCTTCAGCCACCAGCACCTCCCACACCTTCCCTTTTATTATGCAGCCAAGGCGTGGCTTCCTAATGCCTTCTCCTTTGCCTTTGGAGCCGCCCCATTGCATTCCTCTGTCCTGCTCTCTTTTCTTGCCTGCGTTTACGTGCATCCTGGATATCTCCCAGCTGTGCTTCATCACTGTCCAACTCAGACGCCCAGCACAGCTGTGTCTCAGCCTGAGCGCGAGTAGAGGGGCCAGGCTCCTAGTCAGACTATAAGTCTTGGAGCTCCTCAGAGCCATCATCTGACTCTGATGTCACTTCAGGCCCCTCCTCCTCATCTGAGACTCAGCTGCCAGATCCACGGGCTGGCGAGGAATCACAACAAATATCTCAGGGGCTGCCACAAAGAAGAGGGGGCCAAGCTATTCTCCAAAGCAACTGAAGACAGGACAAGAAGCAACGGATGGAAACTAATCAACGAGAGAACCAACCAGGAATTAAGGAGAAATTTCCTGACAGTGGGAAAAATTAACCAGTGGAACAGCTTGCCTTCAGAAGTCATAGGTGCTCCATCACTGGAGGTTTCCAAGAAGAGACTGGACAGCCATTTGTCCAGAATGATCAGTGTATCCTGATTGAGCAGGGGGTTGGACTGGAAGACCTCCAAGGTGCTTTCCAACTCTGTTAAACTGTAATTCCAGTCCCAATTGTAGATATAAATTGAGAACTACTTGTAAATATTTGCACTGTGCTCAATCTATAGGAATCATATAACAAGTATACATGACTGATGATTAATAGGCATGCATTTTCCTAAGGCAATGATTCTCAACCTTAGCAATTTGAAGATGTGTGGACTTCACCTACCAGAATCTCCAAACATCATGCTCTATAGATTCTGGTCATTCTACTTGGTGCAACCAACGCGTAATTCATCCCTGTTGATGTCAGTATATTACTACGTATATAGTAAAGGTATAGTACTGTAGATTTTCTGTGTGAGCTATGTACAACTGCGGGGCTTAAATTTACAAAATAATTGAAATGCCCCTAAATTCCAGAGGAGTAGAACATCACGAAAGCAATTTTATCATTTTGCCTCCTGTTAAGTTGACATTTTGCATTAGCTGTGCCACCACCATTTTAGGAAAGGCTCCCCCATAGGTGACACTTTCTTGGCATAACTATGACATGCCAGAGAGAAGTTCCTGGAAGTTCCCTGTGGATGGGCTCCAGCACGAGTTTAAACCTCTTTAAACCAGTGACCCACCCAGATTGGATCCTGCACCATGACATGTGCTCAAAACATGTATTGTTCTTTAATATGTTCAAACAGTAATAAGTAACGATACAGGGGAGCCCTTAGTATTAAATAGGAAGCTTAAAACAGAACTCTTTGTGGTATAACAAATACTTTGATGTACTTTGCAGTTGTTTATTAATGCCACAGTTAATTTAAGATGCAAAATTTAAACAATGTTATGCTTAGCAACACTGACATTTTGGAAAGCATAGTTAATACTGATATAAACATATTTTTCTTCATTTTTAGAGGTTTGCGTTGGAGTGTTGATCTCAAGTCAATATTGTATAAACATCACTGTACTGAAATAATATAACGTACTAATGTTTTATAGTAACACAATATCACAAAGTATAAGAACAAAAGCACCATTAATTGTAAACACTTGTCCAAAAAGGCAGAAAGTCCTTGGTTAAGATGCTCTCACCTCTTATTAGAAGCTATAAGGGATAAATCCCTTATCCTTATCACTTCTTCAGAGGTTGTGGATGCCCCATCACTGGAGGTCTTTAAGAAGAGACTGGACAGCCATTTGAAGCTGAAGCTCAAATACTTTGGCCACCAAATCAGAAGAGAGGACTCATTGCAGAAGCCCCTGATGTTGGGAAAGATGAAAGGCAAAAGGAGAAGGGGACAGCAGAGGATGAGATGGTTAGACAATGTTATCAAGACAATGAACATGAATTTGGACAAACTCTGGGAGACAATGGAGGTCAGGGGAGCCTGGCATACATGGTCCATTGGGTTGCAAAGAGTTGGACATGACTTAGCGGCTGAACAACAACAAAAATATAGGGTCTCTTGCTTTTTGGACTAGAAGGCCTCAAAGTTCCTTCCACCTCTGTTGTTCTAGTCTGTTCTGTTCCTCACCTTTGAGGAACCCTACCCTGTCTCCTTGTCTTTTCATACTGACTGGGATCTATACGGTTACTAAGCTGGCCTATTTTTTGGGATTGTCCAATCAGTGAATTGTAAGCCAGCCAAGTGACCTGGGTTCATGCATCAGGCAAAAGCATACACATCTAACCAAACCTTGAAGATTGTACAAATACAGCCACTTAATTTAAAACTGCCCTGGATCAATCATGTTCGGTGAACCGTGCCGTTCTTTTGCTCCCTCTTCCAATCCATAGCTACTTCCCCAAACTTCAACACTTCTATTTTCTCTCTGGGATTTTAAGTCAGGGCACAATGCAGTGTCAAATGTTTTATATTAGAATCACTTAGCTGGAATGTAATTCTTTCCGCATAGTGTATGATGGACTCACTTAGGGCCCTTTCTTTTTCTAATCCCACCAGACCTATCCCTGCTTGAAGTAGACAAGATGGGAAATCAATAAGAGGACAGCTTGAAAAATATGATTGTGCTCAAGGGACAGGTAGAGAAATATCACTGTGGTAGAAGGGCCCCAAGAACAGCAAGTCTTCATTCTTCCTCATTATCGCGAAACCTAGAGGAAATGAGCAGCCAGGTCACTTAACTGGAATTGATTGGCTGTGAAGAGGCCATGTTAGTGGGGGATAGTTTGCTTCTCTTGTACTGAAGCTTGGTCACACTTTTATTTAACTAGACCAAGGATCATAATAGCAGAGAAGCAGCTTTCTGATACATTTAGTAAATGAAAGAACCTCAACTTAAGACTGGAGCTACAACGAGTATACGTTAAGAGACTCGTTCCAGTCAAACGTTAATCTTTGCTAGCTCCATGGAGACATCCATGAAATGTTCTTCGCAACACAGAGAAGGGGTTTATTAGTACCTTCCTCTATCACCCCCCCCCCAAATCCTATGTGTTTTTATCTGAAGGTGAAAAGCAAGACAAGAAATAATGGATGGAAAACAAACAAGGAGAGAAGCAACCTAGAACTAAGGAGAAATTTCCTGACCAGTGGAACGGCTTGCCTTCAGAAGTTGTGGGTGCCCCATCACTGGAGGTTTTCAAGAAGAGACTGGATAGCCACTTGTCTGGAATGGTAGATGGTCTCCTGCTTGAGTAGGGGGTTGGACTAGAAGACCTCCAAGATCTTTTCCAACTCTGTTATTCAGAATCCTGTTATTCTAAAAATCTGGTAAGATCTCATACATGAATGAATGAAGCTTGTGGGAAGTCAACTATATACAGTATGCATGGACATACAAACACACACACACACACAAATATAGACTAAATCCCACCCCTGTGACTAAACCCTGCCAGATAACTTTAATCTTTATTTTTTACGAGCTTCTCAGTATGTAAAAATAGTCCTTTGCAGCCCTCAATATATTTTTCCCTCTCACTTTTGTACTGCACAGGATTAAAGCTGAGGAACTTTCTTCTACCAATTGCAACTCAAATTAGCACGCTCTTTCCCCTCTTTTGCTAGCATTATGTAGTCACATCCCTCATTAATGGCTCCCGTTAAATTATTGTTCATAAAGCCCATTTTCTCTCCTTCCTAGCAGCAGGTTGTGGTCATCCTCCACAGTGAGGAATTAAATACCTTTCAATTTTCTTCTTCTAGGTTTTAAGGAAGCACATCAATTAGCACACATCGCCAAAGGCAGACTCCTTCCTCGACATCTGTTCTTTCATTATAGAGAACCCTGTAAAATGCATTATGGATAGGAAATACATCATCTGCTGAAAGTTCGGGCACCCGAGACCAGAAGAACTTCTCCGTGCATTTACAGAAATAAGCACATGTTCACTCTGAGCCCATATGACTTGTAGTCTTTTTGAGGAATACTTTTGGAAGTGCTGAAAATGCCCCCTTTTCTTTTCCTTTGCTTGAAAGCCTCTCTTTGTGAAATACTAGGATGGTACATTAGTGAAGATGCACAACTGGCATCCACATTCATGTCCATTCCCAGTTTTACCGTCCCCGCTTACAGTGTCCCGTTTAGAAGTCCTATCATCTACACCAGTTAGTTGGTCAATAACTTATGCTCAACGTGTAACAGAGGCTTCACGCTTGCTAGTTTCAAAGTTCTGTCATATTTGTTGCTGGAAAGAAGATTAAACAGTATTTCAGTCCAAAAGTGATTATCTCTCTGCTCCTGAGGGAAACAGAGTCGGTCTCACATATGCTTCTGCCCTGATCTTGCTACGTGAGTTGGCAAACAGCTCTGGTAACCCTTTTCTTCCTTGATAACCATGGTAGATGAGATAATGATAAGATTTTCCCCTTCAGGATCTCCAGAAAGGTCGCCAAATTCTGCTCGATCCATTCCATGTTTAACAGCAGAGTTACCTTGAAATATAGGAAGCGACTGCTTGTGTTTTTAACCCCCAAGTTCATCCTGTCTGATTAAATGTAAATATAGTTCTCCACATCCACACTTGTCCTTATGTGCTTGAAGGTTGTCATTCAAACTAATTTAAATTGGCATATGTAGGGGTATATGCAGGGGTCTGCAACCTTGACAACCAGGTATATGCAGGGGTCTGCAACCTTTCTACATTTAGGCAAGAAAAACCAAATGTACAGGTATAGTATAGGGGGTACCTTGCTCAATAGTAGTAACTGTGAGAGGGATCTCGGAGTCCTAGTGGACAATCACTTAAATAGGAGCCAGCAGTGTGCTGCAGCTGCCAAAAAAGCCAACACAGTGCTAGGCTGCATTAACAGAAGGGCTCATCAGATCACGTAATATTAATACCTCTTTTCAATCCTTGGTAGGCCACCTTGGATACTGCCATCCATTTTTTGTCACACGATTAAAACGATTTGAACTCTGGAAGAGTGCGAGAGGGCAACAAGAATGATTAGGACTGGAGCTAAAGCATATCAGGAAACTTTGCTGGATATGGTATGTCTCGTTTAATAAAAGAATGCCTGGGGTGACATGATAGCAGTATTCAATATCTCAGGGGTGTGCCCAAGAGGGGAGTCACGCTAATTCTCCAAGGTGCCTGAGGGCAGACAAGCTTAATGGAGGGGAAAACTAATCACAGAGAGAAGGACCCAACCTGGAACTGAGGAGAAACTTCCGACGATTAGAACAATTAACCAGAGGCACACCTGCGACTCCAAAGCTGTGAATGCTCCAACACTGGAAGTTTTTTAAGAAGAGACTGGACAGCCATTTGTCCGATGGTATAGTTTCCTTGCCTGAGCATGGGGTTTGGACTCGATGACCTCCAAGTTCCCTTCCAACTTTATTATTATTATTATAATTATAGTATTATTATTATGAATTATTTTAATTATTATTATTATTATGCTTATTTATTATTGTTGTTTGTTGTTGTGTTTGGTGTTTGTTGTTGTTGTTGTGTTTGTTGTTGTGTTATTATTATTATTACTTCTTATTATTCTTATTATTATTATATTATTATTATTATTATTATTATTTTATTAATTATTCTTATTATTATTATTATTATTGGTATATGCAGGGTCCCTGCACTTGCAGCTTTGGTATATGCGGTTCTGCACTTGACAGCTTTGGTATATGCAGGGGTCTGCAACCTTGACAACTTTAAGACTTGTGGACTTCAGCTCCCAGACTTCAGCTATGCTGGCTGAGGAATTCTAGGAGCTGAAGTCCACAAGTCTTAAAGTTGTCAAGGTTGCAGACCCCTGGGTATATGTGTTGAGATCCTTGATGATCACAGATACAGGTTTGTATCTGTGACCAGAACAGAACAGTGTTGGAAGGTCTTCTAGTCCAACTGCCTGCTCAAGCAGGAGACCCGATACCATTCCAGATATGTGGCTGTCCAGTCTCTTCTTAAACGCCTCCAGTAATGGAGCAACCAGAACTTCTGAAGGTAACCCCTTCTACTGGTCAATTGCGCTCACCATCGGAAAAATTCTCCTTAGTTCTGCGTTGCTCGTCTCCTTGATTAGTTTCCATCCATTGTTTCTCGTCTTGCCTTCTGGTGCTTTGGAGAATAGGTTGACCCCCTCTTTGTAGGAGCCCCTCAAATATTGGAATAGAAGTATCCAACACCCCAGAAGACAAACTCAGGATCCAAAAAGATCTTGACAAACCTGAATAATGGGCCCTATCCAACAAAATGAGTTTCAATGTGGAGATAAGCAACATTTTACATTTAGGCAGGAAAAATCAAAGGTACAAGTACAGATTAGGCGAGGACTGGCTTAAAAACAGCAACTGTGAGAGGGACCTTGGACTCCTAATGGACAATCACTTGACTATGAGCCAGCAGTGTGCAGCAGCAGCCAAAAAAGCTAATACAATCCTGGGTTGTATAAACAGAAGCATAGAATCAAGATCACGTGAAGTATTAGTACTGCTTTATAAAACCCTAGTAAGGCCACACCTGGAATACTGCAGCCAGTTTTGGTTACCATATTAAAAAAAAAGATATTGAGACTTTGGAAAAGTTTAGAGAAGAGCAACTAAGATGATCCAAGGCCTGGAGACTAAAACATATGAAGAACAGCTGCAGGACTTGGGTTTGGCTAGTCTAAAGAAAAGAAGAAATAGGGGAGACATGATAGCAGTATTCCAGTATTTGAGGGGCTGCCACAAAGAAGAGGGGGTCACATTATTCTCCAAAGCACCAGAGGGCAGGACAAGAAACAATGGTTGGAAACTGACCAAAGAGAGAAGCAACATGGAATTAAGGAGAAACTTCGTAACAGTGAGGACAATTAACCAGAGGAACAGCTGGCCTCCAGAAATCGTGGGTGCTCCATCACTGGAGGTTTTTAAGAAGAGGCTAGACAGTCACTTGTCTGAGATGGTATAGGTCCTCCTGTTTGAGCAGGGGGCTGGACTAGAAGACCTCCAAGGTCCCTTTCTATTCTGTTCTGTTCTGTTCTGCTCTGCTCTGTTCTGCTCTGCTCTGTTCTGCTCTGCTCTGTTCTGCTCTGTTCTGTTTATAAAATCTCAGAGAAGGGCTTTGGGGATGGAGTGGGGAGTAGTTAAATTTTTTATTTCACCAGCATTGCAAAATTCTGGCCAGACTTTGACATTTGAAAACAACTGGTACAGTGTGTTATGATGCTGTCAGGTGAAAAGTCCAATTATTAGGCTGCCGTGTAATGGAAACCATTCCAAAATTAAAAAAACAACAACAACCCAGTATTTTCCAACATCCAGAAAGTTTTTACACATAATCATAAAAAAGAAGGGAGGAGAAAGAAGGGAGGAGAAAGGGATAAAAAGAAGGGGGTAGATGTGAGGATGGACAGAAAAATGGAGATGCGTAGATAGCTGTACGTTCTTTGTTAAATCTATCATCAAACCAAAAGTTGCTTAAATATGATCCTTTGCTCCTAAGCAGACTCTTATCCAATGGTATACTTTCAGAATTGAAAGTTTAGGCCAGTTGTTTGCCTGGGATAATATAAAGCTTTCTTTTCCCATCAAGAATAATTCATGCCCCGTCAACAGAAAATTGACTTTTTAATACAGCAAAATAACTTACCGTGGGGGTCCAAGACAGCTAACGTGGTTAGAGGCCCAATTCTTCAGATATTAATGTCAGCGTACATTCCTAAAGTGTCTAAAGCAGTTTTGCCTCGCGTGAGAAGAGTGTGAAAATGAAGCCTCCCTCCCCACCAGGCCTCGGCCATCACCACACAAGAGCCAACTGAGAAAGCCCAGACAAAGGAGAAAGAAGCCATATTGCAAAAGAGGGAGAAAGAAGCAGTTTTATCATTTTTCTATCCTGATTTTCAACTCAGGCATGGATTCTGAGAAAAAATGTATTGCTTTCTGGTCTCCAAAGGGAAATAAAACTATAGAGAGTTCTGGACTCTGACAACCTTGTTCTAATTGGGTGGACCACCCAAGGTTGCTTTTACGATGAGGGCAGCTATATAGGTCTTTTATAAAATAAAATAAAAACTCAATGAATACATCACATTCTGTGGTTAGGCTGGTGGCCAAGAAAGCAGGCGTGGTGAGTTCTAGTCCCACCTGAGCTATGAACGTCAGTTGGGTGATCTTGGGCCAGTCACCAGGAGATGGTGAGTTCTAGTCCTGCCTGAGGTATGAAAGCTGGCTGGGTGACTGGGCCAATCACCAGGTGACTGTGAGTTATCCTCCTACCTTAGGCACTAAAGCCAATTGGGTGATTTGGGGCCAGTCATCAGGCAACTGTGAGTTCTAGTTCTGCTTTAGGCAGGAAAGCCAGTTGGGTGAGGTTGGGCCAATCATCAGGAGACAGTGAGTTCTAGTCCGACATTAGGCATGAGAGCTGGCTGGGTGATTTTGGGCAAGGCATTCTCAGTCCAACCCACCTCACAGGATTGTTGTGGGGAAAAGAGGAGGAAGGAGCATTATGTATGTTCGCCATCTTGAGTTACTTATAAAGTACTTATAAATCTTTTTAGATTTAATAAAGTAATAAAGGTGGGATCAAAGTCTAGGAAGGAGAAAGAAAGAAAGAAAGAAAGAAAGAAAGAAAGAAAGAAAGAAAGAAAGAAAGAGAAAGAGGGAGGGAGGGAGAAAGGGAGGGAAGGAGGAAAGAAAGAAAGAAAGAAAGAAAGAAAGAAAGAAAGAAAGAAAGAAAGAAAGAAAGAAAGAAAGAAAGAATTTTAAAATTATTCCCCAAAGCGCCTGAAGGCAGGACAAGAAGCAACGGATGGAAACTAACCAAAGAGAGAAGCAACCTAGAACTAAGGAGAAACTTCCTGACAGTTAGAACAATTAACCAGTGGAACAACCTGCCTCCAGAAGCGGTGAATGCTCCAACACTGGAAGTTTTTAAGAGGAGACTGGACAGCCATTTGTCTGAAATGGTATTAGGGTTTCCTGCCTGAGCAGGGGGTTGGACTAGAAGACCTCCAAGGTCCCTTCCAACTTTGTTATTCTGTTATTAAGAAAGTAAAGAAAAGAAAAGAAAAGAAAAAAGAAAGAAAGAAAGAAGAAAGAAGGGAGGGAAGGAGGGAGGGAGATAGATAGATAGATAGATAGATAGATAGATAGATAGATAGATAGATAGATAGATAGATAGATAGATAGATAGATAGATAGATAGATAGATAGATAGATTGATTGATTGATTTTGGCCTGAGAAACAACCGCACTACAATTATTCTGAATAGAGGCCCATAAAGAAACCCACACTCTCAAATGGTTCTTGCCCCAAATTTCTGCCCAATTATTTCACAAAATCCAAATCACGGCTCTGCTCTGCAATTAGGTATTCTCTCTCTCCCCCCCCCCCACTACCAAAAGGCACCACATTTCAGACTTATTTTGAATTCATGCCATTCCTTCATTAATTGGAATTTAAATACAATCCTGGGTTCCTAGAGATGGCATAAATATGCCACAAAGGAACCAGATTAGGAGCAACTTTACTCAGCTGAGAATTATCAGGGGAAATTCAGATTGTAATTTGACATTGCCTGCCACAAAGTCTTAATTTTTAGACTTGGATAACAAGGCTGCAGCACACTAATCCCTGTTCCACTGGGGCAAGGAAGAAAGAACAGACTTTGTTTATATACACTTTTTTAAAAAAAAAAACCAGCTGTTCTATTAAAACCCTCAAGGTGATTTATTGCAGGGGAAATTGTATTGTTAAAAAATAAATATTAATGTAACTGAAATATAAAAGTTAGCAAAGATGAAACCTTTCAATATGTAATTGCTATAGAAGTTTAAAAATCATCAGAGGATAAGGCAAGCACTTCCTTAAAAAGAGAACGTCTCTGCGTATAATAAAGCGAGGCTCGAAAAAAGGAGACAAACATGCATCTACATAAGGATAGAAATGTGTATCGAAGGAACAACTAGTACAAATGGAGGGACTGTCAAAAACACAGTTCTACTTCCAGGAAGTGTAATGTGATCATTCCATGAAGTGCTGGTGAAAAAGAGCAAAGATGTCTCACTGCTATTAATGCACCAGGCTGAAAATGATATCATTGGGGATTCAATCAATCAATCAATCAATCAATCAATCAATCAATCAATCAATCAATCAATCAATCAATCAGAATAGAGCTGGAAGGGACCTTGGAGATCTTCTAGTCCAACCCCCTGCTCAAGCAGGAGACTTTACACAATTCCAGACAGGTAGCTGTCCAGTCTCTTCTTAAAAATCTCCAGTGATGAAGCACCTACAACTTCTGAAGGCAAGCTGTTCCACTGGTTAATTGTCCTCACTGTTAAGAAGTTTCTCCTTAATTCCAGATTGATTCTCTCCTTGACTAGTTTCCATCCATTGTTTCTTGTCTTGCCTTCTGGTCCTTTGGAGAATAGCTTGACTCCCTCTTCTTTGTGGCAGCCCCTCAAATACTGGAAGACCGCTACCCTGTCACCCCTGGTCCTTCTTTTCTTTAGACTGGCCATACCCAATTCCTGCAACTGTTCTTTGTATGTTTTTGTCTCCGGGCCTTTACTCATCTTGATGGCTGTAGATAGTCCTTGACTTCCAACCATTCATTTAGTGACTGTTTAAAGTTACAACATCATTGAAAAAAGTAACTTACGACCATTTTTCATACGTATGACCATTGCAGCATCCCCTTGGTCTTGTGCTTTACATTTGGATGCTTGACCACTGTCTCACATTTATGACGGTTGCCGTGTCCCAGAGTCATGTGATCCCCTTTTGTGAACTTCTGACAAGCAAAGTCAATGGGGAAGCCTGATTCACTTAACAACCGTGTTACTAACTTCACAACTGCAGTGATTCACTTGACCAGCGTGGCAAGAAAGGTCATACAATGGGGCAAAACTCACTTAACAACTGCCTGGCCTTAGCTACAGAACTTTTGGGCTCAGTTATGGTTGTCAGTCTAGGACTACCTGTATTAAGTTTCATGACAGGGGGCCTTCTCTAAAAGTGTCCCATCTTTTGGGACACTAATGGACTTCTTTGAGAAGTTGGTTAGCCAACAGATTGTTGGAGATGAGGGGCCAAAGGTTCAATCCAGCAGGGCACAGCTTGTCTTCTTAGCTATGAAAGTTTTGTTAGCCCTGTCTAACAAAATGAAATTAAATGTAGAGAAAAGTAAAGTTTTACACGCAGGCAAGAAAACCAAATGTACAGGTACAGATTAGGTGGAACCTGGCTCAATAGCAGTAACTGTGTGAGAGAGGTTGGAGACCTAGTGAACAATTACTTAAATATGAGCCAACAGTGTCTGGCAGCAGCCAAAAAAAGCGAATGCAATCCTAGCTTGCATTAACAGAGGGATAGAATCAAGATCACGTGAAATTTTAATATCACTTCATAAAGCCTTAGTAGGACCACATTTTGAATACTGCATCCAGGTTTGGTCTCCACAATATAAAACTGGAGACTCTGGAAAGAGTGCAGAAAAGCCCAACAAAGATGATTAGGGAGCTGGAGGCTAAAAACGGTTTCAGGAACTGGGTATGTCTTATCTAGTGAAAAAAAGGACTAGGGGGTGACATGATAGCAGTATTCCAATATTTGAGGGGCTGCCACAAAGAAGAGGGGGCCAAAATATTCTCCAAACCACCTGAAGGCAGAACAAGAAGCAACGGATGGAAACTAACCAAGGAGAGAAGCAACCTGGAACTAAGGAGAAATTTCCTGACAGTGAGAACAATTAATCAGTGGAACGACTTGCCTCCAGAAGTTGTGGGTGCCCCATCACTGGAGGCTTTTAAGAAGAGATTGGGCAGCCACTTGTCTGGAATGGTATGGGGTCTCCTGCTTGAACAGGGGGTTGGACTAGAAGACCTCCAAGTTCCCTTCCAAGTCTGTTATTATTTGACACATAGACACATGCTCATTCAGTGAAGAACACTTAGCCAAGGACTGCCTTTATAACACGAGGAATATGTTTTCAAGAGGACATAAAATGCTCTCAAATTCCCTTTGGGGGAATCATTAAGTGCCTCTTTATCTCGGTCTTAAAAGCTGGTCCCATTACAGCTCTGTAATCCAAAAACCAAGGAATTGCCTGCATATTCCCCATCAAAGCAACCTTAAACATAACCTGAAAATTATGACATAATTGATTTGCTGTAGCACAAGCAGGCCAAAACTAATCTCCAAAAGCAATTTACAAGTCCTTGAACTGATCGGAAGAAATAAGAAAATATTCAACATAAGAATGAATAAGGTCTTTCAAAAACATCCTTCAAAAAGCCCTGAAAAATGTATTGCCTGGGTAGCGTTCTTTGGAAAAAGTCACGTTTTGAGATTAACCTGAGACATTTTGTTATTGGTCCAATGTAGGAGAATAGTCCATAATGAGCTAATGCAAGATAAAATATTTTGTAACTGGTAGCAATGAAAGTAAGAAACTAATTGATTATGAGAACTGTAGGTTGAAGTATCTGGGGGATGGCATAAAATTCCCTTTGCTATAGGCATTATTTCAGCTGCAAAATACGCAACCAAATCTCTCGGGTTTTTTCCTCATAGGCTAGGTATGTCTAGCCCAGGGGTAGGCAACCTTGGCTCTTTTATGACTCGTGGACTTCAACTCCCAGAATTCCTGAGCCAGCCATGCTGAGGGGAAAGGGAGAGGTTTCTAAGCTGAGCCATGCTGGCTCAGGAATTCTGGGAGTTGAAGTCCACGAGTCATAAAAGAGCCAAGGTTGCCTACCCCTGGTCTAGCCTATTGAAGAGAAGGATTGAGGGAACATGACAGCCATTTTCCTATACTTGAAGGACTGCCACAGAGAAGAGGGGGTCATCCTATTCTCCAAAGCACCTGAGGGCAGGACAAGAAATAATGGATGGAAAATTATCAAGGAGAGATCCTACCTAGAACCAAGAAGAAATTTCCTGACAATCAGAACAATTAATCAGTGGAACACCTTGCTTCCCAGAGTTGTGGATGCTTCATCGCTGGAGGTATCTCTATGGGGATCCTCAGTCATCCAGCTCATGGTTATCCCAAAGGTGCAACTGGACTTTCCTGGTTTTTTTTCCCCTCCCTTGAAAATATTTCACTTCTCATCCAAGAAGCTTCTTCAGTTCTAACTGCTTGTCCCTAGAGGTTTTCAAGAAAAGATTGGACAGCCTTTTCACCTGGATGGTATAATGTCTCCTGACATGAGCAGGAGATTGGACAAGGTCCCTTCTATCATTAAACAGCTTGGTAATATTCCATGCTTTGTAACTGCCTTCTGATTCCTGACTGTCTGTTGTCGTAAGAGTGGACGCCAGCTCGTTCACATTAGTCCAGTTCTTGGCAGCATGACTTTTTCCCTAAAGCCCTAAACATCTGTCAGCCTTTGTCTGGTCCTTTGGACTCCCTGTGAGAAGAGACATATACAGAAGCCGTAAGGTTCAGCCTGTAAGAGTGTTAAGTCAATATTGTACAGAGAACTGTGCAAGTTCAGGATGCAAAGCATTTTCCACATATTTGGATCAAAGCCTCTTCTGTTCATTGCACAGGAGGAAGAGTTTAATTAATGGTTTGTGAAACGGTCTAATTACTCAGTATATATACATGCAGAGGTGATGCACCTGGCTGTGTAGCATCACCATGACCCATAAATTTGCAGCTGGCTTCTGGCTGGGAGGTATGTTACCCCAGGGGAAAGCCAATATGCATACAGAGACAGAGAGAATTTTGAAAACTGAATGTAAGAAAATAATGGAGAAAGAAGAATATAACAGAAAGAGAACATGAGAACACACTTAGAATACTCCATCCAGTTCTGGTCACCATGATACAAAAAAGATGCTCAGAGCTAGAAAGAATGCAAAGAAAACTAACAAAGATGATTAGGGGACTGGAGGCTAAACTGTACAATGAACAATTGAGGGAACTAGATATGTCTAATCTAATGAAGAGAAGGACCAGGGTTGACATGATAGCAGTCTTCCAATGTTTGAGGGGCTATGACAGCACCTGACAGCACCAAAGCACCTGAGGGCAGGACAAGAAGTCATAGATGGAAGACCTCTAAGAGAGAACCAACCTAGAACTAAAGAGAAATTTCCTGACAGTGAGGACAATTGATCAGTGGACTGACTTGTCTCCAGAAGTTGTGGGTGCTCCATCACTGGAGGTTCTCAAGAAGAGACTGGACAGCCACCTTCCTGAAATGATAGGGTCTCCTTATCTTCATTAGATTAGGCATACCTAATTTCCTCAATTGTTCATCCTATGTTTTAGCCTCCAGACTCCTCCTCATCTCTGTTGCTCTTCTCTGTACTCTTTCTAGAGTCCCAGCATCTTTTTCGTATCGTGGTGACCAGAATTGAATGCAGTATTCCAAGGGTGGTCTCACCACTGCAATGTAACGCAGTACTATCACTTCACATGATCTTGAAATTAGCCCTCAGATTTCAGAGGGTATGCTTCTTCAACCAAAATAAAAAATAAAAAATCTACAGGCAGTCTTCAACTTACAACAGTTCAGTTGGTGATTGTTCAAAGTTACAACGGCACTGAAACAAGTGACTTACGATCGTTTTTTCCAGTTATGACCTTTGCAGAATTCCCATGGTGACAATAATCAAAATTTGGATGCTTGACAACTGGTTCGTATTTATGACGGTTGCAGCATCCCGGGGGGGGGGGGGGTCACGTGATCCCCTTTTTGCGACCTTCTGACAAGCAAAGTCAATGGGGAAGCCAGATTTACTTCACAACCATGTGACTAACTTAACAATTGCAGAGATTCACTTAACAAATGAGGCAAGAAAGATCGTACAATGGGGGCAAAACTCACTTAACAAATGTTTCGCTTAGCGACAGAAATGTTGGGCCCAGTTGCGGTTGTAAGTCCAGGACTAGCTATATGTCTTTTTGGAGATTCATAAGATTCCTTCGTTGCCTCAGATTAATTTAGAAAAGGGCTTCTCACATGGGGATGTCACTTTCCTGATGCATTAGATTGTATCTCCAACCATTGTTTGGAGAAGAAATCAAATCTGGAGGAGAACAGATCGAGAAAGGCTGCCTTGAATTATTCAGCTGAAATAATTTGAGAGGGAGGAGCCCTTCTAAGACTTTTTTTTTTATTTCATTGCGATACCCACCAAAAATCATTAATCCTGGAAGGAAAAAAAATGAAACATCAAGGCATGAGCAAAAATAATAAAAAAACCAGAACATAATTAATAATGAACCACAACAAATAAAAATGGGAAAATATCAGTCATCTAGACATGTCAGCTGCATATCAAATATTAAACAATATATGAAAAATTCAAAGTAGAAACAAACTCTAATCTTATAGAATATCATAACATACGTGTCCATGAGAAATAGATTGCATTATTTTTTTGATTAGTGGGGGGGAAAAATGGCTTTTCTAAAATGGGTAAATTGCACATGTTTTCCGTCCCATTTTTAATGTCCAGAATAATGCTGCTTTTCCAATTTCTCAAAATGATTCTTTCAGCACGTCCCCATGGACAATATAAGAAAAGTTCCTTAAAAAACCCAGTCAAATTCTACATATTTGAAACACAAGTCAACATAGCAGGAATATAAAACATACAATAACAGAATTGGAAGGGCTCTCGGAGGCCTTCTAGTCCAACCCCCTGCTCAAGCAGGAGACCCTATACCACTTCAGAGAAATGGTTGTCCGGTCTCCTTTTGAAAGCTTCCAGTGATGGCGCACCCACAGCTTCTGGAGGCAAGCCGTTCCACTGGTTAATTGTTTTCTCACTGTTAGGAAATTTCTCCGTAGTTCTAAATTGCTTCTCTCCTTGATTAGTTTCCCTTTAAATTATCTTTAAAAGCTTTTTTTTTTTTACATTTAAATATTATCCCAAAAAGTTTCCAATGACGTTGGAGTTGGACTTGTGAGTTGTTGAGAGGGAATAAGCATTCACCTTATTCACTGAAATTAAAAGTCAAATGCTCATCTACATTTCAACATTCCCTTCCAATGGGACTGTATTCCACAAACATGACCCAAAATTTACCCAAAGAATAAAAAAACAACAATAAAGAGTGGATCAAGGCCCCATGCACAAACCCATTGTCAAAGTTCTGACTGACAAACCCAATGAAGTAAGCACATCCGAGACGATCCAAACTCTAATGCAAAACTTTATTGAATACATCATTTCAGCACAGGTGAAAGGGAAACCAGCTCTAGTCAATTGGTGCCAAAATCAGTATATTAAAAGCATAGAAGTTTCCCTTCCCTCTAATCATGCAGGTCACGTTAGCCAATTAAGCGTTAGACACTTGTTACAAGAGAATGTCTTTAGTTCCCAGTAAACTTTTGAGAGACCTTGGTTCTCACGGACCGGCAGCTCGATATGTGAAGTCTGCATTTCATTCACCCCTCCCCCCGAGTCTGTAGGCAAGCTAAGAAGCAGTAATGGATGAAACAGCATAAGAATTCTTCGAAGCTTGACACCCATCTCTTTCCAGGCACTGTTAATTATTCCGAGTAAATATTGACCAATAGGACTGGTGAATGTGTGTACGTGAATGCAGTGAAATCCATTTCTAGAAAGTGTAGATCAGTACATCTTGAGAAACGAAAGCAGAACAGCTGTTGCTAGTCCTTAAGACTTTCTCTCTCTCAAGACAGAAGAAAAATCCGTGTAAGTAATGGATCACCTCCCTTCCCTTTTCCTCCAGCCACACCCTCATGTTCACAAGTAGCAGAGTACGAATATTCTGAAAGATTTACCTTTCCACCAGTTCCTTTGGTCCCGCAACTGTAGTTCAGCCTCAGATCCTTTCCTGAATATACGATCGATGAAAAACCATAAATATCTTCCACTGTACAGGACAAAACTTTCAATCTCTCCATCTAAGAAAAGTACAGAATGGCTCAGTCACCAGGGGAAAAAAAAAATCAATTTTAATTAGGAAGACAATTATATTTCTCCCCCCATAGGTGGCAAAGGTCTCAAAGATTTATCTCTAAGGGATGCTGAAGTAATCTGTGCATTTTTACCATGTGGGCATATTGGAGTTACATTTCAGGACTTGGGCTGGGGGGGGGGAGGTTTATGATCCCTTGAGGTATCATGAGCAATACAAATCAATGGAACATGATAATCTTGTCCTCAGCATTGGTAGTTTATGATCCTGCAGTTTTCCTCATTGAAAAATGAGTTCTATTTACATTTGATTGTCGGAGTACAGACTTACGTACATTTTAGTGTAGTCTTCATTTTCAAATCCACATTATATAGTGACATTTGCAGGTATCTCACATTTGAGTGGGAACTGATGGTATCCGAGTCTTCTTGACTCTTTCTTCACCCCAAAGGGATGCAACATCCATCTCTGCTTGTGATGGGGAACAGATCCTTTCCTTTAGCTCAGGCTGAACAATTATCGGACTCAGATGAATTATATTCAACCAGATTTGACTCGCGTCTCCGTTCAACCAATTATTAAAATGCTTTCCAAATCTTGGTGTGCTTTAATGCATTGATGCCATGCTGGTGAAGGGGCAGGCAAGAAAGTTGCAAATTTCAGAACCAAGAGGTTTATTAAGCAGCATTTGCAAAGTGACCTCATCTCTCTTCTGATCTCCTAAACAAGATTCATGGCAACTCTGTTGATCAGACCACTGAAACATTTTTTTTTAATAATTAAAGGAAACAGATAGTAAACGCATCAGTACCGTGTTTCCCCGAAAATAACATCCAACCGGCCCTAGCATGATTTTTCAGGAAGCTCGTAATATAAGCCCCACCCCCCAAATAAGCCCCGGTTAAGATCGTCAGCCAGACGGATGAATTTAGTACTGTATTTCCCTGAATATAAGCCCTAACTGGAAAATAAGCCCTAATTTTTGGAGCAAAAATTAATATAAGACCCAGTCTTATTTTGGGGGAAACACGGGCATACTGCTTGGTAAGGTTTGGTAGGGAGAGGAAAGAGAAGTGGGTGCTCCATCACTGGAGGTTTTTAAGAATAGACTGGACAACCACTTGTCTGGAATGGTATAGGGGTCTCCTGCTTGAGCAGGGGGTTGGACTAAAAGACCTCCAAGGTCCCTTCCAACCCTGTTATTAAGAAGGAGGAAGACCAACACCAAGAAATGGAATCCATGGGGAGGAATGGGGAGGAAAAAGTAAAAGGGAGGGCGAGAAATGTGGTAGGGAGACACGTAGAAACTATGGGTTCAGGTCACATGGTAGATAGAAAACCGTTATTGTCATTTTTTACTGTGGGCACATTGGCACACATTAAAAATGAAACTTAGTTGCTTGCTCTCAAAGTGTAACCCATGCATTGATGGCATTGTTAGGAATATGATAGGCACCCATTTTGATCCCTCTCGTACCTGGACATGGTAGGAAGTAGGTACATGGACCTCAGAGGCAGCTAATGCCTTTAAGAGATGCCATAGTTTCCGCTGATTTGAAGTAAGCAATTCTAAGACCTCTACTGGATAAATCCCACTGGAGATTTTATGGCAGTGGTGGCGAACCTATGGCATGGGTGCCAGAGGCGGCACTCAGAGACCTCTCTGTGGGCACGTGCACCGTCGCCCCGGTCCTAGGCCTTCAGCTGGGTTTTATAAAACCTTTTCGCTTTAGGCCTCCACCGCCGTGTGCAAAAAAAAAAAAAAAGGTTCAATCAGTCAATTTCAACTTCTCGCGGGAAAAAAAAAGATCTTGCAAAGTTGGAATTGATTGATTGAACTTTTTAGTCACACCCAGTCTGCCGTTACCACTGCAGCCACGCCCACCCAATGGGCCACGCCCACCCAATTGGCCACACCCACCCAATGGACCACACCCACCCGGCACCCGACGATGCATAAATGGATTTTGGGTTGCAGTTTGGGCACTCGGTCTCTAAAAGGTTCGCCATCACTGTTTTATGGGATATGGATCACCATTCACAGATTTCATATTTATTATTCTTGAGAAATATACTGGAGAGGAGTTACAAACTCTCAAGCCTAAACAGCTTTGGAGAAGAACTGCCTAAATTGTTTGGAAACATTTCAAACTGGTTCCAGGCCTAGTTACAGAGCAAAACCAGCCTCATGGATGACCTAAGCCAGAAAAATGGATAGAAAAATGAAATCCTATTGGGTATTCTGGATCATGCAGATCTATACGACTATTTAAATATACGACTTGCCATATGACTGTCCATTGCAATCTTTTGGATTTTTGTCTGAGTTTAATCTAACAAGCATGACTTTTCTATAATTTCTGTTCTTCCTGATTATGGTATTGGGAAATATTTTATCTACCACTCCATGACCACTGACCTACAGTATATTATAAGTTTACATCCTATAAACTTTTAACATTGTTAAACGTTTGGGAATCTGGATTGAAGTATGAAAAATATTATAGTAGCATCTCCTCTACCGTCGCAATATTAAAGTCTTAACGTTTAGAGGCACTTCTGAGATTGATGAGGGAAACAAGACTTAATCCAGATAAAATGGAGGTAATGTGGATAGGGAAACCAGCTCTTATGGACAGATGTCTAAAAGTAATCTTACTTTACTTTATGAGATTGCATTACCATATTTCATCAAAAGCACAATTTTGGATTTCTGGACTAGGCACACTCTAAATGAAGACAATCAAGTGACAATTGATTCTGATCATTAAAATGAATGCACACGAGTGTGAAAAGTTTTTAAATTGGTTCATATCAGTCTTGAGATGTTCAATATAATACAGAATACTAGAGTTGGAAGGGACCTTGGAGGTCTTCTAGTCCAACCCCCTGCTCAAGCAAGAGATCTATACCATACCAGACAAGTGGCTGTCCAGTCTCTTCTTAAAAGCCTCCAGTGATGGAGCACCCACAACTTCTGGAGGCGAGCTGTTCCACTGATTCATTGTTCTCGTTGACAGGAAATTTCTCCTTATTTCTAGGTTGTTTCTCACCTTGATTAGTTTCCATTTATTGTTTCTTGTCTTGCCTTCTGATGTTTTGGAAAATAGGTTAACTATATGATTTGATGAGTTGATTTGCCACTGTGAATTGTGTGGAACTGGACTCGGTCATGATGACCTAGCAACATTCTTTATTCATACTATCTGAGATTATAAAAAAAACTTTTGTATCTGAACATCTCGATTTTTCTCCATGCAAGACTTGCCTGATCATAACCCTTTTAGCTCCCCTTGAAGTTTCTCATAATATTCCTCTTCGGGAGAACCACCTTAGGTTGCTGCTTTTATATATATATATAAAATGCCAATTTAGGGAAATCATATTTTGTATGGAGAAATGTTAAACATTCTGAGACTTTGGAGCTGAGATGCCTTTCTTTGTCTTTGTTTAGACACTTTCATATGAGCAGGCACCTTTAAATGTGTTTTGAACTTTGTTTCAGATGAATAATTATAACATTTACTGTCTAAAAAGGCAATTGCAAATTCTCATGGATGAGATGAGCTAGATTACACTTTTAAGATCCATTTCTCCCCCCTTTGCTGGAAAGTCCCTTAGAATTAATGGTCCAAAGCTTAAATAAGCTTAATAACCAAACTGTCATAAGTAGAAACATCAAATGAGCAGGCAGATGTTCCATTAATTATGTCTAAACTGCTGCTAATTGATACCTGTCTTACTGGTCCTTTTTTCCACGTAACAGAAAAAAAATGGATCAAAGCCTGATGCTAAATCTGAGCTCTGCCTGTTTATCAAGGTTGGGGTTTTTTTTAAGAGAAGGAGAAGTAAACTGACACTTAGTTCTCCAACTGCCAGATAGCTTTTTTCATTTAAAGGGGAATTTTGGCGTGTAATTTTGATAAGGAAAACTAAGGATGAAATGTTGGCGGGGAAAGCCCAAGAGTGAGATAAAACATAAGGAGATCATATTATGGCTGCTACTATCCAACTGCTTGCTGATTCTGGATGAAGGATCTAACTGAGAATGAGAGAAGACAAAGGGGTGGGGGGAGAAAGAGGGAGAGAGAGGAGGAGGAGGAGGAGGAGGAGAAAGAGGAAGAGGAGGAGGGATTAATCCATTGTAAGCAATATGTTCTGCTAGATAGGCCTGGGTATAATTTGAATTAGACTGAAATTGGGTGGAGAAATTCTTTGAATTTCTTCCATCATATATCAAGGATGACAAGAGTATCCCTGAAAGAAGAACACTCCTGGGAGAAGTTTCGCCTGGGGTTCTCATGCAACTGTAGAAAGCCAGGGGCTGCAGATGACTGCAGGGAAGATTGTGTAATGAAAGAAACATAGAGAGGTCCCTTAGCCCAGTGGTGGCGAACCTTTTAGAGACTGAGTGCCCAAACTGCAACCCAAAACCCACTGATGTATCGCCGGGTGCTGGGGTGGGCATGGCCCGCTGGGTGGGCGTGGCTACAGTGGTCATGGCAGACTGGGTGGGCGTGGCCAGGGTGAGCATGGCCAGCTTGATGTGGCTCCTGGGGAGGGATGCCTGTGGGGGCCGGGCAGAGTTGGGGGAGATCCAGGGGGTCTCTGGTGGGTGGGGCAGTGGGCAGGAGGGCATCTTGCTCAGCTGATGGCTTGGGGGGGAAGGGGGCAGCTACACCCCCTCTCAAACGCTGCCGTCTCACGAAAGCAGGATGAAAACTCCAAAAAGCGACAAGGAAAAAATGTTAAAACAGAAGAGTGTCTCACGATGGTTTTCTTCCCTGGGGGGGGTGGGGGACATGGGGGAGGCTCCTGAGCCCCGCAACTCTTCCGAGGGGGGCAGGAGGAGAGTGGGGAGGGGCTCCTCGTGCCTTCCGCTGCCCGCCTGTGCTCTTCTGCCACAGATGCCGCGGCTCTGCTTGCCTGGCAGGGCAGGGGCGCACTCGTGCATGGGGACCCACATGGGGCTGCTGCCTTGCTTTCTGTGCCATGCTATGCCGGGGCTGGGCTGGACTGGGCGCGGAGCCTCCACGCTGCTTCTTCCCCTGCGGACATCGGGAGCACCCACCCCACCTACCCCGTGTCCCGGGGCAACTGCCACCATCCCGCGCTCTCCAGCCCATCGCCGGCCAGCCGGGCACACTGAGCTCGGGCCTCGGGCAGATGGAGGATGGAGGGGAGTGAGAGCTGCGGCTCTCCGCCTGAGGACGTGTGCGGGGAGAGGCGCCGCCCAGCTCGGTAAGCCGCGGTCCACCCACAGAAGGAGGAGGAGGATGGAGGAGGAGGGCTGGCCGGGGACGGGCGCAGCACTGCCCATGGGGGGAATCACTGCTCCAGCCTGGAGGGGGGGAGAGGCCAAGGGAGCCCGAAGGGAGGCAGGCGTGGTGCTCGGGGGTAGCCACTCTCCCCCTCCCCCCGCACTCCCACAGAAGGGCTGGCTGGCTTTGGCGTCACCTGGGCAGACCTGGCTGCATATCTGCCCAGTGGCGCTGGTGGGCCCGGCCTTCCTTCCTTCCTTCCTTCCTTCCTTCCTTCCTTCCTTCCTTCCTTCTTTCCTTCCTTCCTTCCTTCCTTCCTTCCTTCCTTCCTTCCTTCCTTCCTTCCTTTCTTCCTTCCTTCCTTCCTTTCCTTCCTTCCTTCCTTCCTTCCTTCCTTCCTTCCTTCCTTCCTTCCTTCCTTCCTTCCTTCCTTCCTTCCTTCCTTCTCCCTCCCCTCCTTCCTTCCTCTCTCTCTCCCTTTCTCCAAAGTCCAAACTTATGTATCCTCCTTCCCCCGCTAGCCTTCTGTTAAGCGCAAACAGATGCCGCGTCCTACTTGTCTTCTCCAAACTCATGCCCACCATCGCTTCCACTGCTCGCTCACTCGTTCTCTCGCTGCACTCCTGCCAAAACCTGCTTTTATAGGTTTCCCTCTCCCTGCCCAGCTCTTGCAGTTGTTTCCGCGAGAGCACTGCTGGATTCGGTTTCCCTGCCCTCTCCAGTTCCCACTAGTCAGGCACACGTGGAGAGGGGGAGGGGAGCGTCCCTCTGGCGCGTGTGCTCACAGAAAGGGCTCTGTGTGCCCAGTCTGGCATGCGTGCCATAGGTTCACCACCACGGCCTTAGCCTCTTTGTCGCTAACTAAATGCAAAGACGTCATATTCCAGCTGGGAGAAAGACTCCAAAATTCACTTTTTCTTCGAAATTAGTTTCTAGAAGACATTAATCAAATTTAATGAGAAGTGGTAGAAAAAATTGCAAGACAATGACTGTTTTTTAAAAATAAATCTGCCAGTGTGGTCTTAGCATATTTCTGAGTTGGTTATCTTATCATGAACATCAAACTATGAACAGGGACAGTAGACTTTCTCAAGAAATGGGCATCTTCCTTTTTTACTTCTAACTCAATTCAATAACTTAGAAAGCTCACTTAAATAAATTAAGGGTATAAATGAAACTGACAGCAAACATCGTTGGTGTATTTAACTCCAGAGAACCACCACTGATAATTTATTCCTGCAAGCTATCTAATGATCACCCAACAGGTTTGGTTAAGAAAACGGTTTATCAGCCCTCCTTGATATGGTAGGGTGAAAAATACACCAAACACTTCTTGGTGATGGATTACAAGATTTATTCATACAGAAAAGGATTGAGTTTTATCCCCCTCGGACTGAATGTAGGTGTTTCGATACAATTAGAGGTGATTCCTTAAGACATCCGAGGTCCAAGGTCTTTTCTACATAAAGACTTTCTGTTGAGAAAGCTGCACTTTAAAAGTAAGATCAACAGATGAAGTCCTTTGGTGCTTTGTTAGCAGAATGCAGTTATTAATCACTTTGCTAGATAAATCTCTCTCTAGTTTTGTATAGGAAGCTATTTGGTGCAAGAAATCAGGAAATCCAGGCAGTTCAAATGAATATAAAGTTTTCTTGCAAGCTTAAGCTCCCTACAAGAATCTGAGCTACTAACGAACAAGGCAAATTGGCAGTGATAAGAATAGAATAGAACAGAACAGAACAGAATAGACTATAGAGTAGAGTAGAATAACATAGAAATTACTGGATAGAATAGAATAGAAATTACAGAACAGAACAGAACAGAACAGAATATAGAGTAGAGTAGAATAGAATAGAAATTACAGAATAGAATAGAAATTACAGAATAGAATAGAAATTACAGAATAGAAATTACAGAATAGAATAGAATAGAATAGAATAGAATAGAATAGAATAGAATAGAATAGAATAGAATAGAATAGAATAGAATCTGGAAGGGACCTTGAAGGCCTTCTAGTCTAGCCCCCTGCTCAAGCAGAGAATCTATTACCATTTCAGATAAGTGACTGTCTAGTCTCTTCTTAAAAACCTCTACTGATGGAGTGCCCATGATTTCTGAAGGCAAGCTGTTCCACTGGTTAATTGTCCTCCCTGTTAGGAAGTTTCTCCTTAGTTCCAGGTTGCTTCTCTCTTTGATCAGTTTCTATCCATTGTTTCTCGTCCTTCCCTCTGGTGCTTTGGAGAATAATGTGACCCCCTCTTCTTTGTGGCAGCCCCTCAAATACTGGAATACTGCTATCATGTCACCCCTGTTTCTTCTTTTCTTTAGACTAGCCAAACCCAATTCTTGCAGCCGTTCTTCATATGTTTTAGTCTCCGGGCCTTTGATCATCTTAGTTGCTCTTCTCTGAACTTTTTCCAAGGTCTCAACATTTTTTTTCTGCTATGGTGACCAACATTGGTTGCAGTATTCCAGGTGTGGTCTCACTAGGGTTTTATAAATGGGTACTAATACTTCACAGTGGATAAGATTCAACAGAATTCAAGATGGGCTGGATTTAGATCTGTGAAGGGACTCAAGACTGATGACATGCTTGACCCTTCCCTCACAGTCAGTTTGGTCAACTTCTACACTTTCCTACTGTATATGGGAGGAGGATATAGATGCTTGCAAATGTTGAGAACCACAACACTTGATCCCTTAAAGTCGGTTTGAATATCCACACTGTGATCTAAAGCTTCCTTTGAGAGATTATCCAAAATATACAGTCTATATTGCCTCCAGTTGTAGTCATACCACTTCTAAGATGTAACTTCGGCTCTACAATGAAATATTTAATACCATCTATAGTTGGGAAGATTCTTGTAAAGTTTGAAAACATTCACCCTGGGATCAGAAATGAAAGGTACCAATAAAGGAGAATATTTGTAGTTCAAGGTTGAAATGAGGGGTCCTTGGTGCTCTCTGAGCTTAGTTGTTTTCTTGCAGATGTTTCATTACCCAAAGTAGGTAACATCAACAGTGCTAGTTAAGTGTACTAGACTGGCACTGATGATGTTACCTAGTTTGGGTAATGAAATGTCTACAAGAAAACAAGCAAGTTCAGAGAGGACCCCTCAGAAACGAAAGGGGTGCTTTGATACAATAGCTTCAGAACTGGTCCTCCCTCACCACGGAAAGGCAAACAAACACCCCCCCCCCAAGAAAGTATGAAAACAAACACTGGGGGAAAAAAAATTGAAACTGTTTCTTGTCCTAGCTTCCATCAAACATCCACTCCGTGGGAAGCCGAACGATGCCAACGGCAGGAGCAGAGTGCCCAAGGAATTAGAAGGTCACTGCTGCTTTGCAAAGCTACGTTCCTTCCATTTATCAAGTCACACGCCAAAATAAATGGGGCAGAATTTGCTGGTAATGAATTAAGTCGCTCCAGCAGCCATCTAAACGCAAATGTAAGACTCAGTAGGAATTAATGGATTAAGAAGTGGGAGGGGAATGGGAAAAGATTGGAAGCGCAAGTGGCTAGGTGTTTTCATGCCATCTCAATTATCTCCAGTCCAGTTCCTAATCAGCAGAGTGGCAAACAAGAAAACTGTTTTCCCTCGGAGACAATTTGCTTTTAATTCTTGATCAGTGAGATTATTCTAAACTCCCCTTCTTGAAGCCAATCAACTGTTCAGTTATAAAAATCTCCAATCAACATAGGAAATTGTGAGCTGGCAGGGGGAGAAGCTGGCTGCTTGGCGCACCAGTGTTTTTGAAGCTCTTTTCCCAACTTTATTGAATTGTTAGGCCTGTTTAACTACGGAGGCTGAGGCTGAACAAGCTTTGGGATAGGCACTATTTTGTAGACCCATCTCTAAATAGCTCCAAACATTGCAAGTGGGGTGGTTTTCAAGCTCATTCTCTTTTAAATTTGAGTGCATTTGAATTTCTTTGGGGCAAGTTTTTAAGGTTTCTGCTTCAAGGAGGGCTCTAAGATTAATGCATCTCTTTGCAAATCCGATGAAGTTTTTGTCTTCTGCACTAGCTTGTATTTTAGAGACTTGAACCTTTGCTTTAAACAGGAGGTGGTGGTGGGGTTGTTTTTAACAGGCAAAGTAGACCATGGTGGCAGGTTTGGTTTCTGTGACATCTTTCCATCTATTACAGGGCTTTTCAACCTTAGCAATTTCAAGATGCCTGGACTTGCTGGCTGTGGAATTCTGGGAGTTGAAGTCCACCCATCTTAAAGTTGCTAAGGCTGAGAAAACTTAAGAGACTTAGAGACTTCTCTGGCCACTCTTACTTCCCAGAATAAAACAGCTCAGGGAAAACCTTTTCACATAAAGTTTTTTGTAGTTTGAGAAACTGCAGAAGTTCAGGCTGCCAAAAAGATGATTTGAACAATTCCTTGATCAGCTCAAACTAAGACAATTACAAAAGCTCCATTCTCTGTCTCTGAAGTCTACACATCTTTAAGCTGTCCAGGTTAAAAAAAAAACCCACTGCTTTAAAAGAAGCAGAGATTGTCAGAGATATTTTTCTTGGTGAATATTTGGTATCTTTGCACAAATTTAGGGCTGAAGAGATGGTGGGATTCAAATATGTGAACAACCGGTTCTCTGTGTGGATGCTGCTTCCGGAAGTCCATTCTGGGCCTGGGCAACAAAAGGTTAGCTACCGGTTCTGCTGAAGTGGTGCGAACCAGCTGAATCCCACCACTGCCTCTGAGTAAATATATTGTCTTTCAGTGCTCTGTGCTATCATCTATGGCAAGGGTCTCCAACCCCCAGTCCGTGGCATGCTGTGGCATGCCAGAAACCGGGCCGCATAAACAAGCAAAGTCCCATCTACGGGATGCAGGCAGTACATGAAACCATGCACCCTCCGGTCTGCAGAAAAAACTCTCTCCACAGAACTGGTCCCTGGTGCTCAAAAGTCTGGGGACCCCTGATCTATGACATGCAGTCTCCCTTTCTTTACTTCCATTATGTTCCAAGCGGGGACAATTTTTTTTTTAAAAAAGGAGATGGGGTCTTTTTCATCGTGGTACTAATGTCCTTGAAGAAGCCACTGTAGAAATTTCTCCAACCTCTGGAGAAATCCAGAGAAATTGTCTGCCCTGTTTCTCTTCCAGCAAACTGGATGGAGATTTTCTCCTTGCTATTTGTGCCCAGCTTAGCGTTAAACACACCCCGTAGCAGAAAATCCTTGCCTCTTCATGCCATTCCTGCTGGGAAAGAGTTCCTGTACAGCAAAAAAGAGAGCAATTTTATAAGTCTCTGCCCCTTAATTGGATATGATGGAAGGCATTCCTTTTGGAATGCTATCTCTACGCCTCCCCCCCCCCCAATGGCAGTAAACGCACGTCAGAGGCCAAATAAATTTACTTTTTGCTCACCAATGACTCCGAGCATATGAATTATATTCAGAGCAAGGAGATTACAGCATCCATCCTATTAATATTTAGCAAGCGTATTTAATAAATACCAAATCTCACGCAATGTTATCTGCATTAGCACCACTGCTGTGGGGTTTCTCATCCAGCACTTTGTCAAATAGCTGGCAAATAGACGTCTGGGGGTCTTCCCTTCACGTGTTCAGCAGACAGCGATCTTGAGGTGCCCTGTTTATTTGCACAGTTGATTTTGATCTATTTCCCCAAATCACGGGGGTTTCTCGATATGTACAGAACACGCTGCGGTGGAGAGAAAAACTTTTATCCTGCCAGGAAGAAAAGGAGCAGTGGGGCGAGTGAGGTGGGGTGGGGGAATGTGGATGTGCACTTAGATCAGGGCTTTTCAACCTTTTCACCGATTGTACCACTTTTAGGATATGGCAATATTTGAGTACCACCTAGCAAGATGTCAAAAACTTGATGACCAAAAAAAAAAACCCTGTTCAAAGTTGCAATTGCACTGAAATGACTTATGACCATTTTCACACTTATGACCATTGCAGCATGCCCAGGGTCATGTGATTTATATTTGGATGCTTGGCAACTGATTCATATTTATTATGGTCACAGTGTCCAAGGATCATGTGATCCCCTTTTGCAACCTTTTGACAAGTAAAGTCAATGGCAGGGCTGCTGGTGGCCAAGTGCTAAGGCAGGACTTCCCTCCCTCCCTCCCTCCCTCCCTCCCTCTTTCTCATGCCCACCTCCTTCTGAAGGAAGAATTTGAAAACCCCCCCATATTTTTTCTCTTCCATATATTCATCAAACAAGGAAAAGCCTCCAGAAACAGAAAAGACAAACTGCTGAGTGAACTAGCTTAAAAAGGCACATTTCCCTTTAAGAATTAGCTACTGGCTAGAAAGGAAAGTAAGGAAGAAAAAAAAAAGTAGTAAGTATTGGCTGCCAGCTAAGGCAGCCTCCCCAAATGGCTCCATTCATAAGTAAAAGAATCTATAGGCAAAATCCATTCAGGAGAAAAATACTTCAAAATCCCTTGCAGCAAAACTTACAGCTAACAATAGCAGAGCAATAGAAGCTAACACGAGACATCAGCCATCAGCCAAATAGAAATTGCCAAACACTCCTTAAGAACACAAAGCCCACATTGCACAAATCCCAGAACTTCAAAGTCACAAAAGCACATAAGAATCCTTCCACTCTCCATCTCCCTCCCTCCCTCCTTCTCTCCTCCATGCCTCTGCAGCTCCAGAGGACTCTCTCACTGTAAGTCCTTGCCTGCGCTGGCTCTTTCCCTCCCCCACTACACATGGCTAGGCAGGGCTGCGTACCACCTGCCACTTGTTAATGTACCACAAGTGGTACGCGTACCACAGGTTGAAAAGCCCTGACTTAGATAACCTTTATTCTCTCTCTTTTTTTTTTACTGTGGGCACACTGGCACACATTAAAAATGAAATTCTGCTGCCTGCTCTCAAAAGTGTACACATATATAACACACATATAAACATGCTATATACAACGTATGTATTTACCTACACCTTTACGTATAAATACATATTAAATATTAATCACTGTCCACCTTGAATACATAGTGGAAAGAGGAAGTTTGAAAGTTCACAAGGTTAATACTGGAACAAAACTGTGACTGAATCTGGATGTTCTGCTTCGGATATCATGAAGCTTCCTTCCAGAAGATAACAAGGAAAACAGGTCGTGAAGAGGATGTGTAGTGTCCCAGACAATCTTGTGGATCCTGCTCAAGCAACGCTTATGTGCCATGTCCTGGATGAGAGGGAGGGAGCTGCCAACAATCTTTTCTGCCGTCCTCACCACTCTCTGCACCGCCTTCCTGTCTGAAGCAGGGATGCTTCCAAACCAGACGGTGATGCTGTATGACAGGATGCTCTCGATCGCCCCTCTGTAGAAAGTGGTCAGGACAGGGGAAGGAAGATGTGTATTGTAATCTCCAGCACTGGTGAGGTTCGATGTTCGATGTTTTCAGCACAGTCTCTTTATCCCTCCATGTTTTACCCCGAAAATATGAACGCCCTTATTTTTCTTCTCTGCTCTGCTTTCTTTCAGATGGCAATTCTGTTTGTCCTATTCAGGCTAACGGGTGCATTTTGGACACACATCCATGGAGGGATCACAGGTAGTCCTTGACTTACAACAATTCGTTTAGTGAACATTCGAAGTTACAATGGCAGTGAAAAAAGTGACTTATGACTGTTTTTCACAATTATGACCGTTGCAGCATCCCCGTGGTCACGGGATCAAAATTCAGGTGCTTGGCAACTGGCATGTACTTATGACAGTTGCACTGTCCCGGAGTCAAATGTGATCAGCATTTGTAACCTTCCCAGCTGATTTCCCACAAACAAAGTTAATTGGGGGGGGGGGAAAGCCAGATTCTCTTAACAACATGGTTCACTTAACAACTGCACTGATTTGCTTAACAGTGGTAAAAAGGTTATTAAACGGGATGCAACTCACTTAACAACTGCTTAGAAATGGAAATTGGGGGCTGAATTGTGTTCGTAAGTCAAGGACTATCCGTATTACCTTTCTTTCTTTCTTTCTTTCTTTCTTTCTTTCTTTCTTTCTTTCTTTCTTTCTTTCTTTCTTTCTTTCTTTCTTTCTTTCTTTCTTTCTTTCTTTCTTTCTTTCTTTCTTTCTTTCTTTCTTTCTTTCTTTCTTTCTTTCTTCCTTCCTTCCTTCCTTCCTTCCTTCCTCCCTCTCTTTCTTTCTTTCTTTCTTTCTTTCTTTCTTTCTTTCTTTCTTTCTTTCTTTCTTTCTTTCTTTCTTTCTTTCTTTCTTTCTTTCTTTCTTTCTTTCTTTCTTTCTTTCTAAAAGAACTTTACTAGGAAAGTTTCTTTTTTCATACACAGGTAGTCCTTGACTTAGGACCACAGTTGGGATAATCACTTCTGTTGTTAAGCAAGGCGTGTTTCAAATGAGTAACGCTCAATTTTATTATCCCAAAGCGCATGGCTAAATGTCTATGCAGATTCTCAAGTCATCCAGGTCAGGGTTGTCCCAAAGGTGCTTTTCAAAAGGCAACTGGACTTTCTTGATTTAAAGCCAAAAAAAAGTCCAGTTGCCTTTGAAACGGACCTTAGAAATGACATTGAAGGGTGCCCAACCTTGTCCTGACTAGTTCTCCTTTTCCAACAGGGAAATTGGATGATTCTGCTGGAGTATTTTCAGCCTCCATGAAGAGAGGAGCAGCTGGCCAAGTTAGACTAACCGGTGATCCTTGCATGTCTGACTGACGATGGAGAAAAGGATCTGGGGGCACCAGGGGAGATACTGCCACCCTCAAATACTTTCCTGGCATCAGAAACAAACTCTTCTACCTCCTGGTAGAAACGTCCAAATTTACCTAGTTAACGCTCAATAGAAATTTAAACAATCTGATGCACGAAGAGGTGTTTTACAAGCCGTTGTCATTGTCTTTCCATTTCCCCCCTTCTAACGGTGCAGAAATAATAATAACTTTATTACGGTCATAGACCAGCAATAGATATCACTTTTTACAATATATTAAGAAAAATATAAAATAAAAATAGTACTGACATTAATAATAAATAACAACATCCCTGTTAAAAAAATACATGTTCTCAAAATGTTAGGGTCACTCCCTAGTTTACGTGAGTGGAAAGCCGATAAGTGTGTGAGTAAATGTAATGTTCCAAAGATTATTAGAGATATCTCCAAAACGATTGGCACAAGTTGACGGCTATAAATCTGTAACCAATTTTTTTCTTGTGGACATTGCTGCAACACAGTATTTTGCCACTGCAGGCGTGATAGAAGGGTTTGAGTCCTGGAGGAGAAAGCCTACATAAAAACTGTCTGCCCTCCCTGGCAATCTCTCTAATAAGGGAAGAATATATGCTGACCTATAAACTCGGTATAACTCACAGTACAATAAAACATGTGAGATGTCTTCGACTTCTCCTTTACCACATATACATACCCGTTCTGCTATTGGTGTTCTCTTATACCTGCCCTTCTAACGGTGCAGAAAGGCCAATCCCTGTCCCGGCTTTCCATCTTGTTCCATGCAAGTTGCCAGTCTCTGCATTTCTGTTGCAAAAGTGCTGGATTACTGGGGTTTTTTTCCCCCTTCCTTCCCACCATCTGCTTTTGGCGGAGTCAGCTGCCATTTGAAGGTGAAATAGAGGGACTGATGTTCCCCTGAATCAGTAGCTTGCTGCATTTGGGCATTTCTGAGAGGGAAAGAGAACGAGAGAAAGAGCCCCTTAAGGATTAGCTTGAGAGACCCCAAGGATGGGTGACTGAGAAGCTGAATCAGGAAAACGCTGCAAAACTAACAAGCGCTGTGGATGCCGGTGGCAGATGCTGTGTGTGGGAGAGAGACGGATGCAAGCAGGAAGCACAACAACGCAGGGTTTTTGTTTTTTTTCCCCCCAAGGAGGTGAACTCTGGCTTTACCAATATTTGAGGGGCTGACACAAAGAAGAGAGGGTCAAGCTGTTCTCCAAAGCACCTGAAGGCAGGACAAGAAGCAACGGATGGGAGCTAATCAAGGAGAGAAGCAACCTAGAACTAAGGGGAAATTTCCTGACGGGGCAAACAATTGAACCAGTCAGTGGAACAGCTTCCAGGACCAGAGGTTTAGTCTTCTAAGGTTTCAGGCTCATCCTGGAGACCACCATCAGGGAAGTTCTCTCTCTCCAGAACATATTCTGCAGGGAGGGAAGTTCCCTGATGATGGCCTCCAGCATGAGCCCAAAAGCTTTGTTGAAAGAAAAATCTTCATCAGGGTCCAGCCCAAGCCGGGAATCAACAAAATGGAGACTGCATTAGAAAGAAGGTTGTAGTTTATTGAAGAGCAGAGCCAGACAGAAATGTGGCTCTGGGAAAGCTGACTACATGGAGGAGGGAGTGGTGGGTTTTTATACCTTCTTGGGCTTTTGTGTTTGGAGTTGTTCTTGTGGCATGAACTTTGACCTGAGGTTCACTGTGCCTTTCTGGTATTCTAATGGTGGTGGGTTAATCCTATTATATCCTAAAGGTCATGTCCTGCTTCCCTGTGGCTGTGGCTGATGGCTATGTCTTGTGCTTGGATGTTTTGGGTGAGGGGTTGTTGGTTCTAGGGATCTTTGTCTTTCTAATCCCATCAGCTCCAAGCTTCCTGGCTCCAGTTTTTCTGAAAGGATTATCAAATCTGCATTTCTAAAAGCTGGCCTGCTTGGTTTCTGCTTGGGGGAGGGAGACTTGGGGCTGTCTTTGCCTAAGATTTTTCATTATTCCTTTGGGGAAATATTCCCTTTTAATATCCCCCCCCCAAATATTTCCTTCTCTAGGAGGGTGACCGACCCACATTGGATCCTGCATCATTCATGGAATTCCTTGGGAGAGGAATTTTCATATTTCTTATATATTCCAGAAGAAATATTTCAGTCTTCAAAATTCCAGTGACTTCTTCTTATCTACAGGTGCTTAGAACAATGTCTCCAAGACTGGTGGTCCTGAGGAGATACCTCGATAGGAAACTGGCTCAGGAATGCAACCATCACCTCTCCAAAAGACTCCATCGTGCAGCCAGATCTGACTGCCGTGTAGGGAGATAATCCCATTTGCTATGTGACCTCTAGCAGACCAGGATCAAGCACAAGGCTAATTCAGAAAGAGGAATAATAAAAAACTCCTAAAAGAGAGCCCAAAATTAAAACGTTCATACTTGCTTGAAAATTCAATCCCACCAAACGCCAGTGGAAAAAATGAAGAGCAAAGCCTATTGATGAGATTCCAAAAGTGGCTGATTTTTAAAAAAATAAGTACTGGTAGTCCTTGACTTACAACAGTTTATTTAGTGACCATTCAAAGTTACAACAGCACTGAAAAAAGTGACTTACGGTATGACCATTTTTCACACTTATGACTGTTGCAGCAACCCCATGGATATGCGATTTATACTCAGATGCTTCACAACTGGTTCATATATACGACGGTTGCCGTGTCCCAAGGTCATGCGATCACATTTTGTGACCTTCTGACAAGCAAAGTCAAGGGGGAAGCCAGATTCACTTAACAACCGTGTTGCTAACTTAACGACCGCAGTGATTCACTGAGCAAAGGTGAAATGGGGCAAAACTCACTTAACACATTTCTCACTTAGCTCAACGTTGAACTCAATTGTGGTCGTACGTTGAGGACCACCTGTACACCAACAGAAGAGACTATTTGTAGCTCAGGACTGAAATGAGGGGTGCTTGGTGGTCTCTTGAGTTTGCTTGTTGGTGTCTCTACATAAGTATTATTTGTAAGTATAAATAAGTACGTTTGAAGGGCGGCCCTCTTTTAGAATGTATCAAGACCTGGTTTCAGCAGTAGGATGCAGGTGTGTGTGTGAGGGTGCACAATCCACTCCTTTTGAGATTTAATTGTGGCATGGAAGCTAGGAAAGAGCCCTGTGGCTTTAAGGCGTCTGTCTCGCCATCCGCCACGCGAATCTCTTCGCTATTTGGTCCTCGGCCGCCTCGCCTTGATGGATTGCTGGCGCGTTCTTCACTGACGCACCTTACAGCGGTGGCTTTTAAACCCCTGACAGGGTTAGCATAAAAGATTTACATGATGTGATGAGGGCCACACAAGAACAATAATTTTAAAATACATTGCTTTGGCTTTTGGGGCACCCTGGGAAATCTAGCCGCGGCAAGCGGTGCACTGGCTCAGTAATTACAAAATGGCAGCCCAGGAGAAGTCAAAGCTTCGGAGACCAGAATGAAAGCCATCTGTGCGCCTTGGCGAATTGAAATTACAGTAATATATGGAGACATTACCTGGAAAAACCCAGTGCTATTTAAATGATTTACTATTACGCCCCGGCAAGCTTTAATTTAAGGATAAAGTCATTCGGAGAGCTAATCTGATAGAGGAGGCATTATTTCACACAGTTAAGTTAATTTACACTAGCTGTTGTTGTTGCAGTCTGCGTTATTATTATCTGCACAAGCAGCCGATCGGCCTTGACAGGAGCAATATACTGTTTAATACCGAATCTTCATTCAGCCAGTGAGCTGTCTGGGATAAAGGTTTGTTTATAAGCATTGATGATGAGGATGGGGTGTGATTTGCAGGTCAGAGATGATAACCGTGATGAGGACTAAGCCGTGGTTTCTTCCCTGACCCTCGGTTTTTTAAAGGGAAGCACCATCCATTCATAGGTTTGCTTGAATTACTCCAGCCCAATCCATTGTTCTCCCCAGGCGCCCGAGTTTTTCCTCATTACCAGGTTCCCCCTAGTGCTCTTTTTATTCTCTGGCAATTTCTTCATTCTCCGATCGACTCCGGCTCTTAGCAAAAGCCCCCTTTTTCCCCCCTCTCCGAGTTGCTCGCATTTTAAACAGAGACTCTTGATGCTGTCTAGTTAATTTAAACTAATTTTGAGAACTACCGATAAATACATTAAGGGACCTGTCTTGATCCACCCCCACCCCCCGCTCTTGCCTTGCACAAAGTCTATTTGCCGCAGATTTATAGCGAAAATAAAAGATATTAAACCACCAAGGTTGCAAATGTGGCTTATGAGGAAAGAGACTGGCTTTCATTGAATGAAGTGGAGAGTTTACAGGAGATCAATGCATCTTGTGATTTAGGAAGGTGGGGCTGGGACCCGCCAAAACCTTCTGGGATTTGCAGAATCTGGCCCAGTTTTTAAGGCATGCTTCTCTGCTCTATGGCTGTTGGTTTGCGCCTGCAGCTCCCTGTTGCTGAGTTTTAATGTTTATTGGTGTTTTGCATATTTTGTCTCATCATTATGGTTGATCACACAGTTGGTCAGATGTTTCAACTGGATTTGGCATTTTTCCCCACTGATCGAGTCCTTCCTAAGGTTCTGGGATAGGCAGATGTTGCTGTTTGATGGTGTTAAAGGGATTGTGAGCTGTTCCAAGTAAAACTGCCTTTTGCAATTGACCGATGGGGATTTTGTCAATGCCGACGGTGTTCAAGTGGTGCTCCAGATATTTTGGGGTTGCACCCAAGGCGCCTTTTACTATCTTTGGTACAATCTTTGCTTTCTTTTGCCAGTCATTCTACTTCTATTTGCAAGTCTTTGTGCTTTGTAATCTTCTTCAGTTTTTTTCTCTTGTATTCTGCCATCTCCAGTTAGAGGGGGTCCTCGACTTATGACCACAATTGAGCCCAACATTTCTGTTGCTAAGTGAAACGTTTGTTAAGTGAGTTTTGCCCCATTTGGTGACCTTTCTTGCCGCAGTCGTTAAGCGAATCACTGCAGTTGATAAGTTAGTAGCCCGGGTTGTTAAGTGACTCTGGCTTCCCCATGGGCTTTGCTCGTCAGAAGGTCGCAAAAGGTGATCACGTGATCCCAGGACACTACAGCCATCATAAATATGAGTCAGTTGCCAAGGATCTGAATTTTGATCAAGTGACCAAGAGGATGCTGCAAAGATCATAACTGTGAAAAACGGTCATAAGTCACTTTTTTCAGAGCCCTTGTAACTTTGAACGGTCACTAAATGAACTGTTGTAAGTCAAGGACTACATGTACTGTCATTTTTATTATTATTATTTTACTTCCCAGTTAACCTCCGTTTGTGGGATCTGATAGCATCCTCCATCTATGTCAAGATCCATCTCTGTTTAACAAAATGAAATTCAATGGTGAAAAAAGTAAGGTTCTACATTTAGGCAAGAAAAACCAAATGTACAGGTATAGTATAGGGGGTACCTTACTCAGTAGTAGTAACTGTGAGAGGGACCTCGGAGTCCTAGTGGACAATCACTTAAATATGAGCCAGCAGTGTGCTGCAGCTGCCAAAAAAGCCAACACAGTCCTAGGCTGCATTATCAGAGGGATAGAATCAAGATCACGTGAAGTATTAATACCACTTTACAATGCCTTGGTAAGGCCACACTTGGAATACTGCATCCAGTTTTGGTCACCACGATGTAAAAAAGACGTTGAGACTCTAGAAAGAGTACAGAGAAGAGCAACAAAGATGATTAGGGGACTGAAGGCTAATAAGGAACGGCTGCTGGAATTGGGTATGTCTAGTTTAATGAAGAGAAGGACGAGGGGGGACATGATAGCAGTGTTCCAATATCTCAGGGGCTGCCACAAAGAAGAGGGAGTCAAGCTATTTTCCAAATCGCCTGAAGGCAGGACGAGAAGCAACGGATAGAAACTAATCAAGGAGAGAAGCAACCTAGAACTAAGGAGAAACTTCCTGACAGTTAGAACAATTAACCAGTGGAACAACCTGCCTCCAGAAGCGGTGAATGCTCCAACACTGGAAGTTTTTAAGAGGAGACTGGACAGCCATTTGTCTGAAATGGTATAGGGTTTCCTGCCTGAGCAGGGGGTTAGACTAGATGACCTCCAAGGTCCCTTCCAACTTTATTATTATTATTATTATTATTATTATTATTATTATTATTATTATTATTATTATTATTATTATTATTATTATTATTATTATTATTATTATTATTATTATTATTATTATTATTATTATTATTATTATTATTATTATTATTGTCAGTCAGCTATTGTCACCTGCTGAAGCGCTACTTTTACAAAAACGCCATCCATGTGCATAACTTGCCATGTGCTTCTTTGATCTCCTGGCTCATTAACCAGGATGGCTTTTGTTTAAAAAGGAAGAAAAAGAAAGGGGAAAAACTCATAAGCGTGGGAGACTCAGAAATGAAAACAGAAAGAACTGGCCTGTGTCCTCAGCCTTCTCCTCTGAATTCTGAATTTGGAAAATAACCAAACAGGCATTCCCTATGACAAAGCAGGTTTCTTGGGCTGTATTTTGCCCCAAAAGCAAATAGAGTAGCCTTGTCGTTGATAAGTGGGAAAAACAATTGTTGGCATCCAAATGGTGCAGCATTTAAGCAACCTATGAGTTGGTGGGTCACCCATTAAGAAGCAATACACCCCCATCTTAGGAAGGAATAAAAATTTAGAAGAATGCAACTGTGCAATGTGTCAGTCAGAGATGAAGGAAATGTAACAACTCGTACTTTGAAATAGATAGGAAATTACAAGATCTGGCAATAAGCAGGAGAAACCCAAGTAGGGATGAAGGACATGTAAAGCTTAAGCAAAGTATAACTATAGGGGCAAAATGACCTGTAAGCTCAGGCGAGGTGCAACTCCATAGATAAATGGACATGTAGACTAAAAGCAAGGTAGAACGACAAAAAAGGTAATAGCTTCGTGAAATGTTACTTCCCTATTTCTGGAAATCAACTGTATAAAAGATCGTGCTATGCTCTTGTTCAGGGTCTCAGCTCCCAAATTGGACTGGGACCCTTTTGCTGAAGTGCTTCAATAAAAGCTTTGCAAAAGTCCATCTCCTGTGTCTGGCTCTGATTGGCTTCTGTGCCAGGCTGAACCAATTTTTGGACACCACAGTGAGAAGACAACCAGAGTTCCTGCTCTCCCATTGGTGATGAGGGAATGCTATTCACGATAAACGATGGGAGAATATTAATTGCTCTCACAATAGTCTAAATTCAATTTCCCTGCAGCCAGGTTGCCATCCAGTTTCTTTCTTCTTCTTCTTCTTGTGCCATATCCGTTATCGGACGTTGGCGATCATGTTGGCGATCCTGTTTTTATCAGCAGCCGCACGAAAAAGTGCTGCTGAGTTTTGTCCAAACCAGTCCCTTAGATTTTGGAGCCGTGATGTTCTTCTTCTGCCTGGACCTCATTTGCCTTCAATCTTTCTTTGGAGGATTAAATGGAGTATGCCGTATTTTTCTGGGTGTCGCATCACATGTCCGAAATATTCTAACTTTCGTTTTTTAATTGTTTTGATGATTTCCCTGGGCTTTCCCAGGCGGCTTAAAACCTCCTCATTTCTGATCTTGTCCACCCAGCTTATACGTAACAGCCGCCTGTAAATCCACATTTCAAATGCTTCTAGTCTCTTCAGGTGGCCTTCTGTCAGAGACCAACTCTCTACTCCATAGAGCAGGACAGAAAAAATATAGCATCTGACAAGCCTGGTTTTCAGTCTTAGGCTTATGTCGTGACTGCAGAAGACCTTTTTCATTTTGAAGAATGCTGTTCGAGCTTTCTCTCTCCTTGTCTTTACTTCAGCGGTCACGTCCCAGCTTTCATGTCAATTAGAACCGAGGTGCGTGATCCTTTCCACTTTTTCTAGTGGTGTTCCTTCTGAAACACCAGTTTGGTTTTTCAAAATTAGGAATTTCCCCCATCTTGCAAATAGATGGACTGGATGCTCAGGTGGGGTAAGGAAGATGTTCCTGTTAGGAGCTACTCAGGTGAACTCTCCTCATCATTAGGGTGAGATGAGACCACCTTGATAGAGAAGAAGTTCTAATCTAAAGGTCTCAGGCAGAGGTCTTCAAACTTGGCCCTTTTATGACTTGTGGACTTTAACTCCCAGAATTCCTCAGCCAGGCATGCTGGTTGAGGAATTCTGGGAGTTGAAGTCCAGAAGTCATAAAAGGGCCAAGTTTGAAGACCCCTCCCAGAATTCCTCAGCCAGGCACGCTGGCTGAGGAATTCTGGGAGTTGAAGTCCACAAGTCATAAAAGGGCCAAGTTTGAAGACCCCTCCCAGAATTCCTCAGCCAGGCATGCTGGTTGAGGAATTCTGGGAGTTGAAGTCCACAAGTCATAAAAGGGCCAAGTTTGAAGACCCCTCCCAGAATTCCTCAGCCAGGCATGCTAGTTGAGGAATTCTGGGAGTTGAAGTCCACAAGTCATAAAAGGGCCAAGTTTGAAGACCCCTGGTCTCAGGCCTTAGCCAAGAATTTGGGGCTGAAGCGAATGCTTACCACTTTTTGTGAACCGGGAATCTAAATACCAAATTTTGAAACCCATTTTATTATCTCCATATCTGTTTATGGAATGGTCCTTTTTTTTCAGCTGGATTATCTTCAGATCATAGAATTGTAGGCTTTGAAATGTTTTTGAAGTTCTTCCAGTTACTGCTAATTTTGGAAGCCTTTTCAAGACCTGACAATGAAGTCATTTGGGAAGCAATCAGTCAAGAACTGAAGAGGATCCAGGACTATGGGTATCATAGCAAAATGGTAGTTTGTAATGCTCAAGGATTGTATTATAGGAGACACAGTGGAGAGGAACATCACACTAGGAGATCTCTTTTGCTGCAAAGATGTTCCCCAATTATCTATTCCAAAAAAAATACATTGTGTTTTGGTCAAGTTTTGCCAACAGGAGAAAGGATGGGGAGAATTCTTTTTAGTAGCAAAAAAAAAAAAAAAAGGAGAAAATATTTTGCTGAATACTCTTATTGTCTATTGTATTGCCTTTTTTATTGGCTATCTTCTTAGGGTTGATCTACAAGTCACAGTGAATATACACCAATTACATACGATTATGGGTCTGGACAGTGAAGTTCTGGGCTCATTCAGCTGGCTCCAAATTATCAGCCAGGTTAGCTCTCATCTGCATATAGATTGAATGGGTCAATCAAGACATTTCTCCAGGCATATTTCTGATGATCCGATCATGGAGATGCTTGGAAAACGTTTTGCAAGTGCACAACCCCTGGAACAAGTAGAGAGGAATGTTTAATTTGTCCGACACTCCGAAGTGCCATTCCCGCCTCCTCTTTTGCAAAAGCATTTGCATCTTTGAATGGAAAGCGGGAATGGCTGGGGAATCAGCCAAAGGTCTCTTTTCGAAGTCAGATTAGAACGCATTTGAAACACATGAAGAAGGAGAGAAACCCCCCACATTATGTGATTTAGGATTCTAAGCTCACTTTGCTAGGCTCTCAAATAACTGGAAATGGATTCCCCCACCCCCTTAGGCTTGGTTATACAATCAGGTTAGCACCAGGGCATAAGAAGAAAAAAAAAAGTCAGACAGCCAAATGTAGAGCAGAAAATCTCTTTTGCATTCTCTCTATACCGGTTCTTACTCAATTCAATGGATTTGTTTCTAGGTTTTCTTTTACAGGATAAAGGAGTTTGAAGGCACATCCTTAGAAGTGGAATTTGATGTTCTTGCCCTTAGTTAGTGGCACAGCAGCACAGGCCTGTGTATAAATGGGTCTAAAGACTTGATTCTCTGTCTTTCCTCTGCAACCTTGTGTCCTTCCCTTCAACCTTCAACAGCTGTTTTCCAGCTTGGGAAATATGAGCAGATAGGCTATAAAGAATGGAAAAAATAGGTATCAGAAGGTAGTTATCCCAGTTTTAGCTTCCCCACCTTCTAACCACAAGGGCAGCTCAAAAACACAACCAAAGAATAATAATAATAATAACAGCAATTATATTATTATGGTTGATTGCACAGTCAGCCAGATGTTTAGACTGGATTTGGCATTTTCATCGATCCATTGAGTCTAAATGTCTATGGAGATTCTCAGTCATCCAGGTCATGATTGTCCCAAAAGCTTTTTCAAAAGGCAACTGGACTTTGTTTTTCCCTGAAGAGATATCACTTCTTATCCAAGAAGCTTCTCTAGCAACCAGGTGGGGAGGGGGCACTTGGGAGGGGAAGAGTGCTGGAGATGTGAAGGAATCTTATGGGAAATTATGGACACTGACAGGAACCTGAGGCGCTGAACCGAGCCATCTCCCTGCCTTCAAGGGCACTGGCTCTGGGAAAGGAATTTGCTGTGGCGCCGGAGGCACCATGTCCCCAAAACATCGGAATGGGACCTGATTGGACTACTCTTCTAGGGGGGAGAGTTTGGGACATTGGGGATTGCTTTCAATATATGATTTTTGCGTGGTTTTTCTTCAGAGCTTGCCTCGCTCACACGGCACTCAACATCTCTAGTAAAAGTACCTTTTCTCTAACACCTATGGAATCAAGGGTTGTTCATTTTTGATGTGTGCCGTTATGCCCACAATATATATGTAAAAAAATGACAATAAAGGTTATCTTATCTTATCTTATCTTATCTTATCTTATCTTATCTTATCTTATCTTATCTTATCTTATCTTATCTTATCTTATCTTATCTTATCTTATCTTATCTTATCTTATCTTCTTTCCTAGGAAGTACGTTGTGGCCAGTCTGACAGCTATTTTGTTATTTTTTGTATGTATTCTTTACTAATCACATTTTTTATCTTGTCCACGCTTGATATTATTGAACTGTAAAATGCTCAGATACTTGTAGACTTCATCCTGATGATTCCTGATGCTTTGGACATTTAGCATTTCTCTAAGCCAAATTCTATTGTCTCTGACAGAAGGCCACCTGAAGAGACTAGAAGCATTTGAAATGTGGATTTACAGGCGGCTGTTACGTATAAGCTGGGTGGACAAGATCAGAAATGAGGAGGTTTTAAGCCGCCTGGGAAAGCCAAGGGAAATCATCAAAACAATTAAAAAATGAAAGTTAGAATATTTCGGATATGTGATGCGACACCCAGAAAAATACGGCATACTCCATTTAATCCTCCAGGGAAAGATTGAAGGCAAACGAGGCCCAGGGAGAAGAAGAACATCATGGCTTCAAAATCTAAGGGACTGGTTTGGACAAAACTCAGCAGCACTTTTTCGTGCGGCTGCTGATAAAAACAGGATCGCCAACGCGATCGCCAACGTCCGATAACGGATATGGCACAAGAAGAAGAAGAAGAAATTCTATTGCTGTAATTCTGACAGTGTTTGTCAATGACAAGATTTTGAATTTTATTATTACACAAAGAGGCATCTTATTCAGGGAAAGAGAATTTTTTTAATCTTTACAAAATATCTGTAAAACGTCAACCTTCCTTATCATGGCATAGCTGAAGCTTACTCCATTTAAAGTCATGATTGTAACATCTCTTTCCCTGCTCTATAAAGCAGCCTTGAAAATTTTCCCTGGATTTAAAAGCTTGGCACTAATGACCAAGAATTGACCATTGTCGGGAAAGAAAGAAAAAACAGAATGGATTACTTTGAGTGAGACAAAATTAGAAATATGCCCAGTAGCCCAAGAAGAAGGAAAAAAAAAACACAAGTGTTATGTGCTCCTGGCTACTTTCCTTCGTGACCAGAGGCAAGCTCGCCTGACCAATAACCAGCCAAGACACAGTGAAGGCCTTTTGTTTCGTTTATTGCAATAAGCGGGGAGAGAAGCTATCAAAGCTTGGTTCTCTCCAAAGTTCCAACCCAAAATATCCCCTTCTTTATACAGCCCTAGTCCCGGCCGCACATCCCTCCTCGTTCCCCATTGGCTGAGGTAGTATGAGGTTACACTCTTTCCGACCGCCTCCTACATATTTCCTGCTACATACTAAATCATACATCACATGTACATTAAAATTAAGAGATAATTTATGCAAGGTGTGTCAGTTAATATTAATCAACTAATTGCACATGCTCAGTTGCCTGAGTTCTGGACCCCTTTTTTATGACTTCTTAGAAAAATAGGTTCTTTCCTGTTTTGCTAGTTATCTTCTCTTACAGATGTTTTCTTCTTCCTTTCCCACTCTTAAGACCCAGCTATTTTTGCCTACATATTTCTTTTACATCCTTTCTTTATGTTAACCTTTCCTGTTTCCCACCATAGCTTCTCCACTCAGTAAATTTCCACTGCAGTAAATTCAATTTTAAATTTCTCTTTCAATATTAAATTGTGAAGACCTTTCTTTTACTTCTATCACAAGCATCTGCTACAACATGCAGTGTAAGGACTCTAACAGCCACTTTGTAGAACAAACAGGCAGAAGACTAGCAAAGCACATCCATGAACACCAACTAGCAATCAGAAGACACAATGAAAACTCTTTAATCTCTCACATGAACAGACTCAATCACAGTTTCATCTGGGCAACTGTGAGCATCTTAGACCAAGCCAAATCTAAAAATCCTAGAGATCACTTGGAAGCTAGACATTCAGCCAAAGCATCCATCAACAGATACAGAGACAAACCACATTTACACACCATTCAAAAGAGACAAGGAAAAACTTGGAAAAGAAGCAGATTACAATGCATCCCTTCCAGCAACTAACGCTCAGATGAGGAGGCACCAACTCCAAACAATCAATACTCTACTCAAGGAGTGACCACGGAGGAAACCTCACCCCTATTGAAACTGGCAGGATTGTCTGCTTGTGATTATCTATCATCAAGTCACTGTTGACTCCTAGAGACAACCTAGATAGATTTTTCTCCATGACAAGTTGCCCCAAACCATGTCCTTCAGGTTCAAAGGCCCGTTTATCATCCCTATAACTGAATCCACCCACTTTGCCGTTGATCCTCCTCTTCTCCTCTTTCTTTCTATCTTTCCCAGCATTAGGAAATTCTCCAGAGACCTGGGTCTTCACAACATTTCATTTTGTCTGCATCCATTATATATATATATATATATATATAAAAAAAGGGCACAGTGGCCTAGAACTTAAGATGCTGGGCTTGTTGATCAGAAGACTGTTAGTTTGAGACCCAAGTACCACATGATGGAGTGAGCTCCCATTATTTGCCCCAGTTCCTGCCCTTCTAGCAGTTTGAAAGCATGCAAATGCAAGTAGATAAATAGGCAGCACTTTGGTGGGAAGGTAATAGCATTCTGTGCATCTCGGGGTATAGTCATGCCGGCCCTATGGCCATGGAAATGTCTTTAGACAACACTGGCTCCCTCAGCTAAGAAACGGAGATGAACACCACCCCCAGAGTCGGATATGACTGGATAGGGCAGGGATAGGCAACCTTGGCTCTTTTATGACTTGTGGACTTCAACTCCCAGAATTCCTGAGCCAGCCATGCTGAGGGGAAAGGGAGAGGTTTCCAAGCTGAGCCATGCTGGCTCAGGAATTCTGGGAGTTGAAGTCCACGAGTCATAAAGCAGCCTAGGCCTAGGCCAGAGGTAGGCAACCTTGGCTCTTTTATGACTTGTGGACTTCAACTCCCAGAATTCCTGAGCCAGCCATGCTGAGGGGAAAGGGAGAGGTTTCCAAGCTGAGCCATGCTGGCTCAGGAATTCTGGGAGTTGAAGTCCATGAGTCAATAAAAGAGCCAAGGTTGCCTACCCCTGGGATAGAGGAAACCTTTACCTTTTATTTTATCAGGACTTTGCTACTTTGATTCACTGAAACACGACACACACACAAAGAATTGCGATGCAGTCCTAGAGCACTGTTATTGTTATTATCTTATTAATAAAGTCAGACTTTACTCATGTCATATGTGGATGAGAAGGAATCAGTGCTGAATTGAACAAAATTGTGCTGGAATTGCAAAATTTAGTTGCTCCAAATTGCCCACGTGATGGTTCCCAGAATTTAGTGCCTGATAGCTGTATTCACGGTATTTATTTGTTCATTATTTGAAAGCAGACTAATTTTGTTTACACTTAGGGGATTAATTTCTCCATAGAATTTTTGTAATGAGCAGATTAGGTTGAGGGTATAATAAACAATAAAAAACAATGCATTATCAGAATGTAATGAACTCTCATTCACTGCGGCAAACGTTGATAGGCAAAATTAAAAAAAATAATCAGATAAAAAGGAAACAGGCCTGTATATTTTAGGGCAGAGTCAATGCATAAATGTAGAGTTAGCAGAGAAAATAGGAGCAGATTATTTTTTTTTGAGAAATAAAATCAGATTTGTGCAGAAACTGGGCAGGATCTATAATATGGAAAAGTGTAGAATTGACAAGGGTTTGAAATAGGCCAGTCAGATCACTCCAGATCTAGGGCTTTAGTTTATCACATTTATCCTCTTGAGGGTTAGTATTTGCACAAGATAAGAAGAATTAAATCTCTTATTTCTGAAGAGATTTTGTAATATTATTCTCCCTCTGGTTTTTTTCTTCCTAGCAGTTTAGAAGTGCTCATGTTTCTTGTAGAAAGGCATTTTTATCAATCGTGCCTGTGTAATTTGGCTCCTGTTTAATTGTTGTTACTTTATTTATCAGACGTGCCTTCGTACCGCGATAATTGAGTTCATAATATCTGGTGCAGTCTTATGTGAAAAAATATTCTTTTTTCTCCCTTTGCTGAATAGAAACGACTCCCCCTCCTTAAATTCCTCAGGGGGCTGTTTTATCAAAACTCATGTAAGTATTTAGCAAAGTAATCATTGCTCAATTGTGAAGCACCAGAAGTATAAAATTATGATAATATGAATGGAAGGAACGCAAAGTATAATGCAAATGACCGTATTTTGCTTGCTTATTAATGGAGTTTTCATCTAATTTACAAGACCTAACCTTGTGTGATACCAATGCAAAACACAAGTGTACCTTTTTAGTTCATAATTTAATTAGATTTGCAATATATCAGTACATTTTTTCCTCATTAAGCAAAAGAAACCACAGGATTCTTAGTCAGGCATGCAGTAAATAGTGTTTAAACAGTGTTAAGTAGATTTTTCCCTAATCCAAAGGAACCCATTTAATTATTTTTCAACAGAAAAAAAAGCTAACATACAGCTAAGTTAGCACTCCAGTTGTGGGTTCTTCTCCTTGTAAGAAATTAAAAAACAGCGATAGTGTTAGAAAAAAAAAAAAGAGTGGAAGTGAGGCTTATTAGCAGCAGAGAGCAGTAAAAGCAGTGATAGGGTAATCTGAACCCTATCCAACAAAATGAAATTCAGTGGTGAGAAAAGTAAGGTTTTACATTTAGGCACAAAAAAACCCAAACACACAAGGTATAGAATTGATGGAACCTGGCTCAATAGCAGTAACTATGACAGGGATCTTGGAGTCCTAGTGAACGATCAAATATGAGCCAGCAGTGTGCGGCAGCAGCCAAAAAAGCCAACACAATCCTAGGTTGCATTAACAGAGAGATAGAATCAAGATCATATGAAGTATTAGTACTGATTTATAAAGCCTTAGTAAGACCACACTTAGAATACTGCATCTAGTTTTGGTTACCATATTATAAAAAAGATGTAGAGACTCTGGAAAAAGTGCAGGAAAGAGCAACAAAGATGATTAAGGGGCTGGAGGCCAAAGCAACCAGTTGCAGGAATTGTGTATGTCTAGTCTAGTGAAAAGATTGGTTATCTGAACCAATCAAATTTACGTGAACTGGACATAGAATAGAACAGAACAGAACAGAACAGAACAGAACAGAACAGAATAGAATGGAATAGAACAGAATAGAATAGAACAGAGCTGGAAGGGACCTTGGAGGTCTTCTAGTCCAGCCCCCTGCTCAAGCAGGAGAACCTATACCATTTCAGACAGGTGACTGTCTAGTCTCTTCTTAAAAGCCTCCAGTGATGGAGTGCCCACGATTTCTGGAGGCAAGCTGTTCCGCTGGTTAATTGTCCTCGCTGTTAGGAACTTTCTCCTTAATTCCAGGTTACTTCTCTCTTTGATCAGTTTCCAACCAGCCGTTCAGCAAAATCCTCATTTCAAAATCCAAAATACAGGAGAAAAGGGGAATTTCAGATTTGGGCAGGAATGGGGCTAAATAGCTACCTTGTTTAAGAACAGTGGAGTAGGAGGATCCTGTCATGCTCCAAGAATCAAGAATGACACATGGAATAATTTTCTTTATTGTTCTTCACCTATAGACAGAATCTTGCCGGACTAAACAATTGTCTGCGTAATTATAGATACAGGTAATCCTCAATTTACAACCTTTTTGTTTAGCAACCGTTTGAAGTTACAACATTACTGAAAAAAGTAACTTATGAGCATTTTTCATGCTTACGACCGTTGCAGCATGCCCATGGTCACATGATCAAAGTTCAGACGCTAGGCAATTGACATGTATTTATGGTGGCTGCAGTGTCCTGGGGTTATGTGAATTCAGAACAGCTGAATTCAGGAGCTAGAAATGTTTGTTCTTTTTCATTCCGAATCTCAGTTTGTTTTACCTTTGCAGTTCTAATTGATGTCCTGGGGTTTGTTTTCACCTATTCCTCCTGACTCTGGTTTTTCCTTCACTTTGTCTAGTCTCCTTATTGACTTTTGAGTACTTGTTTTGCAGTACTTCGGACTGCAGAGAGACGCAGCATCAGGCAGGGAATAAATTCCACTCTGATGGATTTATGCATTTTGTTTTTTTTTAAAACATATTTTAAAAATCTGGTTTTATTTAAGGGATTAAGGATAATTACTTCTGAAAAATGTACAACGGAGCCAGTGCATCTAATTTTTGTTACCGTTTTTTTTTTTATTTAGTTATCAGCAAAAATGTCCTGCAGCAGTAAAAGGTCCTTTGCAAAGGTTTCTTCCTGATTGCAATTTCCCTGGAATGTATTGATTTATTTAAAGAATTTATATGGCCGCCCATCTTAACCCAATAACTCTGGACAACCAACAAAACTATGCATAAAACAACACGGCATAAAAGCCAGAAGGCAACACATAATTAAAAGTGAAAATAAGACTCTTGATAAAACTGCCTCATAGCACATAACAAACACACATACCAGTTTCCAATAACATCCTGACCCCACCGCCTGAGGGAAACAGCAGGTCATCAAGCTATAGGTAGACCAGTCCAAGAAACCAGCTCTATAGGAAGGCTAAAATTACTTTTATGGAGATGGGCTAGAACAAGTAAAAACTTGTAAGTCTGATTGTGCTGTATCTCCTCCTCCTCCTCCTCTTCTCCCCCTTATACTCCAGTGAATTAGGAAGGTATCTATCAGAGTCAGTTCTTGATACCTTGACAAGGGAACTTAACAACAACAACAATAACAATAATGGAAGGGACCTTGGAGGTCTTCTAGTCCAACCCCCTGCTCAGGCAGGAAACCCTATACCATTTCCGACAAATGGCTGTTCAGTCTCTTCTTAAAAACTTCCAGTGTTGGAGCATTCACAACTTCTGGAGGCAGGTTGTTCCACTGATTAATTGTTCTAACTGTCAGGAAATTTCTCCTTAGTTCTAGGTTGCTTCTCTCCTTGGTTAGTTTCCATCCACTGCTTTTTGTCCTGCCTTCAGGCACTTTGGAGAATAGCTTGACTCCCTCTTCTTTGGGGCAGCCCCTGAGATATTGGAACACTGCTATCATGTCCCCCCTTGTCCTTCTCTTCATTAAACTAGACATACCCAATTCCAGCAGCCATTCCTTATATGTTTTAGCCTCCAGTCCCCTAATCATCTTTGTTGCTCTTCTCTGTACTCTTTCTAGAGTCTCAACATCTTTTTTACATCGTGGTGACCAAAACTGGATGCACTATTCCAAATGTGGCCTTACCAAGGCATTGTAAAGTGGTATTAACATTTCATGTGATCTTGATTCTGTCCCTCTGTTAATGCAGCCTAGCGGTGTGTTGGCTTTTTTGGCAGCTGCAGCACACGGCTGGCTCCTATTTAAGTGATTGTCCACTAGGACTCCAAGGTCCCTCTCACAGTTACTACTATTGAGTAAGGTACCACCTATACTATACCTGTGCATTTGGTTTTTCTTGCCTAATGTAGAACCTTACTTTTTTCACCATTGAATTTCATTTTATTAGATAGTGCCCAGTGTTCAAGTCTGTCCAGATTCTTCTGTATCTTAAGCCTGTCTTCTGGAGTGTTGGCTATTCCTGCCAGCTTGGTGTCGTCTGCAAATTTGATGAGTTCCCCATCTATCCCCTCGTCCAGATCATTGATGAAGATGTTGAAGAGCACTGGGCCCAGAACAGAGCCCTGGAGCACCCCACTACACACTTCCCTCCATGTACTGTAGATGCAGTTCCATTGAGGACCACATGCTGAGCACAGCTGGTCAGCCAGCTGATGGTGATGCTGTCTAACCCACATTTTTCTATCTTATCTAGTAGTAGGTTGTGATCTACTTTATCAAATGCCTTACTGAAGTCCAAGTAAATTATTATATACTTGCATCTACCTTGCTCTTTTCCCATTCACTTCTATTCCGCAAGGTCAACAGGAGAGACTATTCCAAAGGGCAAGTGTTTTGGCAAAGCAGGCATGCCTCCTGGTCTCTGTTGGAGGACATTGTGACACAGTACAAATCCACAGCAGATCTGTTGGGATGGACAGAAACCATTGGTCAGGCAGTCCTGCAAGAACCCGACTCTCTGCCATGTAGGGCCTCAAGGATGACAATCAGCCCTTTGAACTATATCCAGAATCATACTGGAATCCAATGCAGCTTGTGCAGCAATATTATCTATGCGTATTGTGATGGTATGAATGACCGTGATTGGAGCCCCCCAATCCAGGAACAACAATAACTGGCATACAAGTTGGATTTGTGCCAAAGTCCTCCAACCATAAATCCAGGAAGAATCCCAAATTACAGATCAAATCTGTTTGGTGGAGTGCTATTCCATCCAGAGGTAAAGATGGAATATATCCAGATCTGGGGATCCCTAAACCTACAGCTAGGTCTTGCTAATATGAGTTGAAGCCTGTTCTTCTCTCCACAATGTCACTGTCTCCATGCATTGGGGAAGAACCTCAGTGTCATTACAATAAGAGCAGATATAATTGAGTATAACTGAATATCATCAGCATACTGATGATCCTCGATCCTATGCCAATGACAGGTGTCACTCAGTGGCTTGAGGTTGATGTTAAATAAGAATGGGAGAGACTGAGCCTTGAGGTCCTCTGCAATGCAAGGATCTGGGCAGTGGTGGGATTCAAATAGGTGAACAACCGGTTCTCTGTGTGGATGCTGCTTCCGGAAGTCAATTCTGGGCCTGGGCAACAAATAATTAGCTACCGGTTGTGCCGAAGTGGTGCGAACTGGCTGAATCCCACCATTGGATCTAGGGCTGAACCTCTTCCCTGACACCAAGGCCAACTGGAACCAGCGTCAAAGGAGAAGAACCATTGTAACCTCCTTCTCCGTTTTGAGTTGAAACTAGATGAATTTCTTCCTGGTCTTCTAAATTTTATTATGCCAGCAGCTAAGTAGAAGAAGGCAACAGAATGGTCTTCTCATTCTCCCCGCCCCCAAATTGTCAGTGTCCTATGTGAATTGTACAAAGGAATGATTCCTTCCCCTTTCAAAAATGCAAAGCTCCTAATAGTTGAGCTTGGAGTGATTTTCTGAAAATCAAGAACAATGTATTGAGGTCTCTGGTATATCACTGGTGCTATTAATTACACCATTCATCTTTACTTGACTGACGACAGCTTTCTTAGAATGCTAGGAAATGAAAAAGTTACAAAATGCCATCCTGGAGTATCCCTTGATTAGTATTTATGGTCCTAAAATTACAGGTCCAGAGGTTAATTGCCATGTGGAGCAACTATCATTTTCATCTAATTAATATATTATAATTAAATAAGCAGGGAGCTTGGAGAACTACCGGTCTCTCCCTTCTACCCTCACAGGATATCTAACTTCCCTGGAAAGTTAGATATTTTCTCTTAGAAACAATCCCTTGTTCAGGATAGAAGAGTTTGTCTGTGATCCTTCTTCTTTGGCGTCTGTGCTGGATCTGCCACAGCTTAAACCTCAAATTAGAAGCGATCCTTGCTCCATTTGTTGAAAAAGGTATAGTTTATTAGAGATCGAATGTATTTGCAGTAGTGCAAGGCCAGAACGGAGACTCACGTGTCAAAATCCCTAAGTTCTACTTTTCCCTCCCTTAACTATCTCTCATTGTTCACCCCAGTATCACCAATCAGGTTCGGGCAAGATATTTCCAAGCAGCTCCCTCTTTCTTCCCTTGACCTTGAGGCAGCATCTCAAGGAGATACAGCACTTACTTTCATTTTCCCCAAGCATTCCCCCCTTGGTTCCCCCTCCCCACAGTTCATGGGCAGTCTGTCACTGCATAGCAGCGAAGCACAAGCAAGCATGAGGTGGCAACTGACAGTCTGATTTCCAGAACCTTCCTGGAATCCAACTTCAAGACCTGGCTGCTTCAACTGAGGATGGCCTCATCCAAAGGTTGGTTTACCTGATTGGCTCCATTTGGTAGGAATGACAGGGACGGATCTCCCTCACATGCAGAAGGTCTCAGATTATCATAGAATCACAGGACTGGAAGAGACTTGGAGATCTTCTAGACCAGGGGTAGGCAACCTTGGCTCTTTTATGACTCGTGGACTTCAACTCCCAGAATTCCTGAGCCAGCATGGCTCAGCTTGGAAACCTCTCCCTTTCCCCTCAGCATGGCTGGCTCAGGAATTCTGGGAGTTGAAGTCCACGAGTCATAAAAGAGCCAAGGTTGCCTACCCCTGGTCTAGACCAACCCCTTGCCCAAGGCAGGAGTCCTCATACCTTGTTTATTTGTTGATTGAATTTATATGCCATCCATCTTGCTATCCAGAGAGACAAATGGTTGTCCAGTCTTCTCTTGAAAACCTCCAGTGATGGAGCACCCACAACTCTGGGAGGAAGGCTGTTCCATTGATTCATCGTTCTCACTGTGAGGAAATTCCTCCTCAGTTCCCAGTAGGATCTCCCTCTGTCAAGCTTCCACCCATTGCTTCTTATCCTACTCTTAGGTGCTCTAGAGCAGGGCTTTTCAACCTTTTCACCGATTGTACCACTTTTAGGATATGGCAACATTCGAGTACCACCTAGCAAGGTGTCAAAAACTTGGTGACAAAAAAAAAACCTGTTCAAAGTTGCAATTGCACTGAAATGAGTTATGACCATTTTTCACACTTATGACCATTGCAGCATGCCCAGGATCATGTGATTTATATTTGGATGCTTGGCAACTGATTCATATTTATGATGGTCACCGTGTCCCAGGGTCATGTGATCCCCTTCTGCAACCTTTTGACAAGCAAAGTCAATGGCAGAGCTGCTGGTGGCCAACTGCTAAGGCGGGACTTCCTTCCCTGCCTCTCTTTTTCTCATTCCCATCTCCTTCTGAAGGAAGAATTTGAACCCCCCCATATTTTCCTCTTCCATATATTGATCAAACAAGGAAAGGCCTCCAGAGACAGAAAAGACAAGCTGCTGATTGAACTAGCTTAAAAAGGCACTTCCCCTTTAAGAATTAGCTACTGGCTAGAAAGGAAAGTAAGGAGCCCAGCTGGCACTTAAAGAAGAAAAAAAATGTAAGTACTGGCTGCCGGCTAAGGCAGCCTCCCCAAATGGCTCCATTCATAAGTAAAATCTGCAGCTCCAGAGGACTCTCTCACTGTAAGTCTTTGCCTGTGCTGGCTCTTTCCCTTCCCCACTACACTTGGCTAGGCAGGGCTGCGTACCACCTGCCACTCATTAATGTACCACAAGTGGTACACGTACCACAGGTTGAAAAGCCCTGCTCTAGAGTCTAGAGAATAAATTGATGCCCTCTTCTCTGTGTCAGCCCGGAAGCTGGCTATCATGCCTCTTCTCAGAATTCTCTTTGTTAGGCTAAGCATGCCTAGTTCACTTAGCCATTTGTGGTATGATTTAGCCTTCAGATCCCTAATCGCCTGTGTTGTCGTTCTCTGCATTCCTTCTAGGGTCTCAGCATCTGAAAAGGGTTAGGCAAGATTTGGCTTATGCTCTCCCATAGAGTGAAAAGTTCCTCTATATTGCAAAGGGCTTTTCTGTCTACATGTCAACCATTATATTTATGATGCTATCATATCTGTCCCGATTCAGCAAGTGTCTTTCTTCACCCCCCTCTCCATAATAATCCAGGAGGAGGCTAAAAGCTCAAATGTGCAAGGAAGAGTAAAAAATACGGAGCTTCTGTTCTTCCATTTCTTCCTTTGATTTCTCCCTTTCCGTTCCTCTGAAATAAATTGAGGTAGTAGCTCATGTCAACTATTTGGGATACCAGCATTGGCTTAAACGTGGGCAAAATACAGGTAGTCCTTGACCTATGGCCACAACTGACCACCAAATTTCTGTTGTTAAGCAAGACATTTGTTAAGGGAGTTTTGCCCCATTTTACCACCTTTCTTGCCACCTTTCTGTTAAGTGAAACCCTGCAGTTGTCAAGTGAGTAACCCGGTTGTTAAGTGAATCTGGCTTCCCCCTTGACTTGGCTTATCAGAAGGCCGCAAAAGATGACCACATGACCACGGGACACTGCAACCGTCATAAATACGAACCAGTTGCCAAGCGTCTGAATTTTGATCACGTGACCATAGGGATGTTGCAAGGGTCGTAAGCGTGAAAAATGATCCTAAGTCACTTTTTCATGCCGTTGTAACTTCCAACTTTCACTAAACGAACTGTTGTAAGTTGAGGACCATCTGCACTTTTTAACACAGAGGCCTCCAACCTTTTGTGCACCAGGGACCGGTTCTATGGAGAAAGATTTTTCCACGGACCGGAGGAGGTGTGGTTTCGTGTGGTGCCTGCATCCCGCGGATGGGGCATCGCTTGCTTGCATGACCCGGTTGCTGCCATGCTGCGGCCCGGTGCCGGTCCACGGACCGGGGGTTGGGGACCCCTATTTTAGCAAGCAAGGCAATGCTTTGTGGAATTTTATCTTGGTTCTCTGCAGTTTAGGCCCATCAGATTTTTTTCTGCTCTTTAAGTGCAGCAATTAATAGAGAGAGAGAGAGCGAAAGAGAGAGAAAAAGAAAGAGAGAGAGAAAGAGAGAGAAAGAGAGAGAGAGAAAGAAAAAAAGAGACAGAGAGAGAGAGAGAGAGAGAGAGAGAGAGAGAAAGAGAAGTTTCTTTCAGTGCAGATCAGAACTTTTTTTTGAGTGCTGGTTTCTGTGCAGTGGTATTAGGCATTTTCATTTGGACTTTAGCTGTGGAGGGAATGGAAAAACCTTCTAGCACACTGTGGTCTTAATGAAAAGGGCCCCCCTCCAGGACTTAATTCTTTGAAAAAGCAGGCAGGGTTGCTAATCACTCAATTAAAGCAGCATCAAGTCTGACCCTTAGCCTCTCACATCTGGGACCTGGGGTAGCAGCGAGGTTAACTCCGAGAAGCTTGTGACTGGACCTCTGTGAAAACCCTGGCACTATTGATTCTTCTTGTGGTCTGCTGTGTAAATCTATTTAAAATGTTGCCACTCTGACTGCCAAGCTCTAGAATGACTCACTTCAGTGACTATGTGTTCCGTTTGGGTTGCAAGTTAAATACTCAGTGACTGAACAGGAGTGCGTGTATTCGCGTGTGTCTGTATTTGTGCGTGTGTGTGTATATGTACATGCATATATTTACACACACACACACCTAAACACACATATTCACTTCCTCTGGAGAGGACCAAGTAGATGAGGTATCTCATTAAATCAATTTTCTTATCAAAATCCTCCACTGGGATGCGCATTGCCTTCTCCTGCTGTTTATAATGATAAAAATTAACCGTTGTTGTCTTTCCCAATTCAATCAAGCCAAGTTTATCATTGTGGTTGTTCTTCATATCAGCCCTGTGGGTTGGGCCTGATTTATTCCCTCAAGTCATTCTGACTTATCACTAAGTTGACTTAATCAATCAGACCTGACAAGTTTTTAATGCCTTCCGAAAAGGCCCACAGGGCTGAGGCCATTCTAGTCTCCAAGGGGAGGCTATTCCCTCAGGCAGGGGCTCCATCAGAGAAGGCCTGTCTTCTGGTACCCACCAGCTGACACTCTATGGATGATGGGATCTGTAGTGTGCCCACTCTGCTGGACCAAATTGGATGGGTAGAGACTCTTGGAAAAAGGTGGGCCCTCAGGGAAGCCATGTAGGACTTTAAAAGATGAAAAGCAGCACCTTGACTTCTCCACACCAATAGCCAATATGGCTCATGTAGTAGTTGATAGAAGTAAAGGAAAGGTCTTCAAAAATTAACATTGAAAGAAAAATTTAAAATTGAATTTGCTGCAGTGGAAACTTACTGAGTGGAGAAACAAGCCTGCCAAAGAAACCACAATGGGGAACCAGGAAAAGGTAGCATAAAGGGAGCATGAAAGATAAACACATAGGCAAAATTATTATCTGGGTCTTCAGAATGGGGAAAGGAAGAACACAAGCTGTAAAAAAAAAAACCGTCGCAAGAAGAAAGGGCTAGCCAGGGAAGATTAAACTGAAAAACAGGAAAGAACCTATTTTTCTAAGAAGTCATAAAAAAGGAGGGCCAGAACGCAAAACAGACAACTGAGCATGCCTAATAGCTGATGAATATTATTTGACATACCTTGCATATATTATCTCTTAATAATAATGCCCATGTGATGTATGATTTAGTATGTAGCAGGAAATATGTAGAAGGCGGTCGGAAAGAGTGTAACCGCATAATACCTCAGCCAATGGGGAACGAGGAGGGATGTGGCGGCCGGGACAGAGTTGTATAAAGAAGGGAATATTTTGGGTTGGAACGTTGGAGAGAACCAAGCTTTGATAGCTTCTCTCCCCGCTTATTGCAATAAACGAAACAAAAGGCCTTCACTGTGTCTTGGCTGCTTATTGGTCAGGCGAGCTTGCCTCTGGTCATGAAGGAAAGTAGCCAGGAGCACATAACATAGTGGTGTTACATGCGCTGTGTATCTGACACCATTTGCTCCCCATGGAGCTGCATTCTGCACCAGTTGAAGCTTCATAATGCTCTTCAAGGGCCGCCCCATGTACAGTATGTTGCGGTAATCTAACTGGCAGCTAAATGATATAGCCGCAGATAATAGGATGCTGCTGGATCTTTTCCCAGTACAGGAAGTTGTCAACTTACAACCATTTGTTTAGTAATTGTTCAAAGTTACAATGACACTGGAAAAAAGTGATCGCTTTTATGATCGCTTTTCTTATGATCGCTTTTCACACTTATGACCGTTGCAGCATTCCCCACGGTCACGTGATCAAAACATGGAAAACTGGTTCGTGTTTTTGACGGTTGCAGAGTCACGTGGTCATGTGCTCATCTTCTGGGGATCTTCTGACAAGCAAAGTTGATGGGGAAGCCAGATTCACTTGACAACCGAGTTACTACTAACCACAACTGCAGTGATTTCACTTAACAAACTGTGGCAACAAGGCAAAGCTCACTTAACAATTGTCTCCGTTAGCAACAGAAATTTTGGGCTGCATTGTGTTCGTAGGCCGAGGACTATCTGTAGGTCAAAACGAGCTTATTACGTGTTTTCGAAAGGGAAACGGGCTCTGTATTTTTCTTTCTAAAAAAAATATTGCATAGATAATTTGCAAACAGCGAGAATCAATTACAAGGGCGTACAAATATGCCTGGACTTTGCTAACCAAAGCCACCCTTTTTATTCCTTTCCCCCTGAGTCTCAGCAGGGGAAGGCCTCTCTGTCATCCTCTTTTCTGCTCCTTTCATGATGGCAGAGGATTCTTTTCGACTTCAAAGTGGGACATTACAAGATGCACAGATTATGTAAGCCACAATAAGCTTATAGGCAGCCGAACATAAACGGTATTTTGCGGCTGAGTGGTGCTTTCGTGGCTCTGCTAGATGTGAGGCCTGGTTTCTCTAAATCAAAAAGTAAAGTCTCTTTGAAGCCAAACACAATTCCTATGGCTTAATAATGAGCGCGTCCGTAGAAGTGACTTCCTACCTCTTTCTTTTGGGGATGTTTTTGAGGATCCACACCCTGCTTAACTTCGGAGCCCAGACAAAGTTGGCCAGGTGGGGGCCACCTGAGGATTACCAAAAGGCCTCTTTTTACAATAGAGGAATCTTCCCAGAATGCAGAATAACAGAGTTGGAAGGGACCTTGGAGGTCCTCTAGTCCAACTCCATGCTCGAGCAGGAGACCCTATACCACTGATGGTGAACCTTTTAAAGACTGAGTGCCCAAACTGCAACCCAAAACCCACTTATGCATTGTCGAGTGCCGGGTGGGTGTGGCCCATTGGATGGGTGTGGCCCATTGGGTGGGCGTGGCCCATTGGGTGGGCGTGACTGCGGTGGTAATGGCAGACTGGGTGGGACTAAAAAGTTCAATCAATCAATTCCAACTTTGCAAGATCTTTTTTTTCCCCGCGAGAAGTTGAAATTGACTGATTGAACCCAGCTTGAAGGCCTAGGACTGGGGCGACGGCGCGCGTGCCCACAGAGAGGGCTCTGAGTGCCGCCTCTGGCACCCGTGCCATAGGTTTGCCACCACTGCCCTATACCATTCCAGACAAGTGGCTGTCCAGTCTCTTCTCAAAAAAACTCCAGTGATGAAGCACCCAGAACTTCTGAAGGCAAGCCGTTCCATTGGTTAATTGTTCCCACTGTTTGGAAGTTTCCCCTTAATTCCAGGTTGCTTCTCTCCTTGATTAGTATCCATCCATGGCTTCTTGTCCTGCCCTCTGGTGCTTTGGAAAATAGGTTGACCCCCTCGTCTTTGTGGCAGCCCCTCCGATACTGGAATATTGTTATTATGTGTCCCCCCCCAGTCCTTCTTTTCTCTAGACTAGCCAAACCCAAATCCTGCAACTATTCTTCATACATTTTTTTCTCCAGGGCTTTAATCATCATAGTTGGTCTTCTCTGCACTGGCTAACGTCAGATGCAAATCCCTAGTAAAGGCATAGGTCAATTCCTGGATGACACGATGCAAGGGTCGTATTTGTTTGGTCTCTGGTTTCCGACTGATGTAGCATACGTTTCTTTCTGCTATTATTCAGGAGTGGAAAAAAATCTGCTCTCCCGTTTCACTCTTGCTGAGAGAGTTCAGGAGATTCAAACGCCTGACACGTGGCCAGCTATGCCCGAGCGAGCAAGGTTACAAAGCCAATCCTTTTTGCCAAATAAGAATTTTGACTGCTTGACCAGCTAGGTGAGTCTGTATAGGCAACCTCCATCCAACTGCTGATTGTTTTCCCCAGTGACTAATCCTGCTTGAACCATCACCCTCGGCTTGGCACTTTCCTTCATTAAGGAGAGATTGCAACAATTCTTGACTTGCTCCGTGTTCAGCAAAAGGGGCTACTGCGCAGGGTCAGCTCAGAACAAAGGTGTCAGGTTGATCCCCGAGCCTTGTGAAGGTTGAGTTAAAATGTTGTTTCATGCAGACGTGTTTTTTTTGAGGTGGGGGATAATGATAGACTTTCTCAGGACTAAAACACACCTTTTATTTTAGTGGCATCTAACGCAACCTGAAAAACTCTTTTTTTTTTTATATACATGTAGACGGTCAACCACTGTTTCATTCTCCAGTCCTCTCAAGCTGCTCACAGTGAACATGTTCCATGCTCATTAATTTATGTTAGTTACTATACCTTACCTGTTTTGTGATTTAAAAGGGCATATAGTAGTGGCCAAAATTGTGGAAACCTTTTGGGAAAAGTGTATTTTTGAGGTTTGATGGCTAATAACCCCACTTGTTTTGGGGAGTAGTACCATAAAATTATATATCAATGCAAAGAGAATTTAATCAAGAATGTAATGCATCAAAGTTTGTTCAATTATCTGTACTGTATTCTATGAAAAGTTATAGCCAAATAACCAGAAAAAGGAAGCACAACTTGCTTAGGTTGATCTCAGGTAGCTTTCCTTCATCTGATTGTAGCCAATGAGCATGAGTGTGTAGAGAGCCAATCAGGTGTCATCTTGTTTTGGCCATGAGCCAATCAGATCACAGTAGGATTCAGTTATTGATGTCATGTATTGAAGCTGAGAGGAGGACATTGGTCAGTGTGTTATGTGATCGCTATCAAGTTGATTGGGTTTTTTTTGTGTTCTTTCATTTAGTGAGCTTGTAAAACGTAATAAAATTAAAGCAACGGTGCAAAGAGTTGACTGGTGGCCCAGAAAGCGATGTAAAATAGTATTATTAAGTGAACAAGGCTACAGTTATAAACAAATTGGAAGAAAAATTGGTGGAAACTTAACCAAAGGTGGCCTTTCTACTGTACACTTTTCCCAAAAGGTTTCCACACTTTTGGCCACTACTGTATATAAGTCTCATCTCATTTTAATCTTTCTGGTGACAATCCAGACAATTAAGGTAGTATGATCAGTGGTCATGGATCTAGGTAATTTGTAATTTAAATCTGGATTTCCCAAATCTAGCGAAACATTTCACATTATGGTATACTGTGTGCACTATGATTGTTTTAGGCAACATGTTCAACCAGGTTATGGAATTCACAAATGGTCCATGCTTGTAGTTCACATTGGATCAGAGTTGGGTTTGCACAGAGTTTAACATTCTGTGTGAAAGGAGCTGCTAAATTTATAAACGATCTGGTTAAGGGTGCTATGTGAATGCAGTCCATGACTGTTGCATAGTTTTATAACATTTTTGCGGGTTTTCTTTTTACCGTTAATGCTGACATTCCCTTCATTTTGAATCACCGTGATTCAGGTTGCATGGCCACATCAACTGACCAGGTTTTGAAATATGTGCCATTTGTAAGTGATTCTTACTTGGCTGGGATCACAGTCAAGTCTAATCTTCCCTTCTTTTTTTTTTTTTGGCAAGAGGTTCCTTTGAGTCAGTGTTGATTCCTGGCAACCGCTTGGACAGGTCCCTGCAATTCTCTTGGCAAAATTTCAGAAGTAGGTTGCCATTGCCTCCTTCCTAGGGCAGAGAGAGAAAGACTGGCCCTAGATCACACAGCTGGCTGTAGGAGAAGAGTAGGCAGAGCTGGGAGGTGGAGTTAAGTGTGTCATCAACTTAGAATCCTTACGTTGCCACAAATGACCCAAGTCCAGCCGCCCCTGAATTCCTTTGACCCTTACCTTGTGGCAATTTAGTTCTACTGTTAGTTGACTCGATTTTTGTTCATAGGTTTGAATAAATCTTCAGTGCTATAACTTAACATCCTAGGTCCTTTTCTCCTGACACTGGTTTTGTGCCTAAAACAGGACCAGAACTGTGCAATCTCTAGTCTGGTGCTTTAACCACTACACCAAGTGGCTCTAATCTACCTTTTAGAGGTAGCTAATATCTTCTCTCCATCAGCAGGGAGTCTTCTAAACAAACTGGGGGAAAATATAAAGGTTTTTGGTAAGGACAAGTGGGATTAATTACAGTTACGATAATTTTATTGGCCACTTTGGAGGACAGATGACAGATTCCAGCAGTTTGCTCTCTGGATTTTTAGTTTAGTGGCACAGAGTGGTTACACTTTTGAAGATTTTTTTTTTTTAAGATGATGGGGCTCTTGACTTTTTTTTACTTTTTTATTAACAAAAATGACCTGCGAACTTACAGAAACGAGGCTTTTTATGAATGGCTTCTTCACTGTGGCACTTGAATGATTCAGTGATATTGCTCAGATTTCTTAGAGCTGCTAACGTGAGGATAAAGGCCGTAAGTCATTGTCATTCAGCAGGGAAGCATGGGATGGGGTGTCTGAATAATTTGGAAAATGCTTTTATCAAAAGGCAGCTATTAATTCAAGCGTAGCAAAAAAATGACAAATACAGGTAGTCCTTGGCTTACAAACAGTTCGTTCAGTGACTGTTCAAAGTTACAACGATACCCCCAAAAGTGACTTAGGACCATTTTTCACACTTAAACCATTGCAGCATCCTCATGGTCATGGCTTGGTTGGGTTTGTCAGTTTGACACCTGGACCTTGCCCTGTGAGCATGTTCCTACTCAGTGGACTTATTT